>OZ007593.1:332341402-332941402 GCA_963931845.1 Maratus michaelseni | reverse complement strand
GAGGGTGTAAGGTTGTTTTTCTTGCAAATCATCTGAGGCCTTTAGCATTGACTTACATGATGCTCAATAGGAAATACATTAATAATACTGCAATTTTTACAATAATAAAATAAAATAAATTTAAACAAATGGAATATTTACAGGTATATACAAAATTCATAACAATATATATTTTTGTTTTTTATTATTTAGTTGCTTTATTGCTGCACAAATCTTGTTTTCTGTATGCCAAGTACTATTTGCGTTATAGTCTAAAATATAGTATATAATTCTAATTTACTGACTTCTTACATTGACACTCTATCATATAGGTGCCCCACCTGAAAATAGGGCACGAACTGCCCCTCAGAAGAAGCATTGTTATTCACTGGCATGGATGTTATCCTTTGACATGAATACATGTTTATCACCTATTTTTAATTTTAATAAAAAAATACATTGTTGACATTTGATTTATAGTAAAGCAACACCAGGTAGTACAAATATCATAAATGTTACGGGTTTTAAATGTCGATCTTCAAAAATTTTTCAAATGTTTTAGTGAAATAAACATGTGTTGTTAACTTTAGATTGCATAACATACTATTTTTTTTAATTGACAATAGGAATTTCTGGATTTTAAATTTTACATTAGTCATTTTACAAGCTTAAACTAATGTTTTTCCACCATTTTTATTTTGCAGACAGTCTATCAAATTCAGCAAGTGGCCCAGCCCTCTGGTCAAGTAGCAACTAGTGCAACACCAGTTTTCCTAACTCAAGGTCCTGGTGGTGGAACTGCCACAGTTCAAATTCAAGCAGTTCCAGCTGATCAGCAGTCATCAACTGATGAAGAGCAACAGTCATAAATGTAAATAATTCCCTACTAATCATCATGTACATAGAATTCCTTTAAACGTTGTTAATAAAGTTCATTTTATTGAGTTATGGATACATTATTTCAGAACACTTATATTGTACATGCAAGGAGATTACTTTCATATTTCCTTAATTTATGGCATTTGTTTCCTCATATATAGTTAGTCAGTAATCTATATATTTAAAACGCTAAGCGTTTTCTTTCGACAATTCGTGAGAACACAAAATAATTATTAAATGAAAATATAAAATTCTAGTTCTATGTCTCTCCTCCAATTGTTTGAGCTGAGCAAAGCTCAGCTATTATGCTTTTATGCGGCTATTCCAATGGTACTTTTGTCACTACTCCTAAATAGTTTGGCCGATCACAATCAAATTCAGAACAGCGATAAGTGTCATGGCCATCATGGTTCGCATAATAAAATCTGACAATAGCATCCTTGAGGAATAATTACAAAATATAAAGGGCATGGACTTAACATTAAAAGGTCAGCTATTACAGGATTTTCATTTATGTAATTTATATATATAAATCTGTGTATGTGTATGTTCCTTATAATCAGGCATGATACAAGGTCACCAAAAAAAAAAAAAGCTGAACTTTCACACCCTCACGCAACCCCTCTTGATAGTCTTCTGGCAAAATTCACGTTTTTCAGCGGCCCTTTGACGAAATTTGAGTTTTTTTCGCGATCTGACAATGAAATTAGCCATTTTCCGAGAGATCCTGTGATGAATTTCGCGTTTTTCCGCGATTTTTCAACGAAATTCGCCTTTTTTTTTTTTTTTTTTTTTTCCAAGATCCTTCGATAAAATTTACCGCTTTTTCGAGATCCTTCGACAAACTTTGCATTTTTTTTTTTTTTTTCCGAGATCCTTCGACAAAATTTGCAGTTTTTTCGAGATCCTTCGACAAAATTTGCAGTTTTTTTTTCCGAGATCCTTCGACAAAATTTGCCGGTTTTCCAAGATCCTTCGACGAAATTTGTCGTTTTTTGGCGATCCTTCGACAAAATTTGCCGGTTTTTCAAGATCCTTCGACGAAATTTGTCGTTTTCTGGCGATCCTTCGACAAAATTTGCCTTTTTTTTTTTTTTTTTCGAGATCCTTTGACTAAATTTGCCATTTTTTTACAATCGTTCGACAGAATTTACCGTTTTTAGCAATCTTACGATGAAATTGCCCGTTTTTTCCGTGATCCTTCGACGAAACATGTTTTTGACGAAATTAAAAGTTTTTCCACGACGCTTTAATAAAATTCAAGTTTTTCCATGATCCTTTGATGAAATTCAAGTTTTTTTCGCGATCTGTCAACCAAATTAGCCATTTTCTGCGATTCTTTAATGAATTTTACATTCTTTGCTCGGCCTTTGGACGAAATTCGTGTTTTTTCCACGATTCTTTGACGAAATTTGCCATTTTTTCACAATCCTTCGATGAAATTCGTGATTCTTCAGCGAAATTTGCCTTTTTTCGCAATCCTTCGACAAAGTTTGCCATTTTTTAGAAATCCTACTATGAAATTCGCCGTTTTTTCGAACTCTTCGCCAAAGTTTGCCATTTTCTCTCGATTCTTCGACGAAATTCATCTTTTTTTTCTGCAGCCCTTTGACGAAATTTGGATATTTTTTTTTTAGATTCTTCGTAGAAATTAATCTTTTTTCAGCAATCCTTTGAAGAAATTCCCCGTTTTTTCGCAGTCCTTGGACGGAATTTGCGTTTATTTCGCGATTCTTCGAAGAATTTACGCATGTAAAAATGGAGGAACGGCATAAGAAAATTTTTTTTGTGTCCCAATCCAATTTTATCGCGTAATTTACGCACTATAGTGCGTCCGCAGCATCGCTATAATTGCTTTGGTGTGCGCGATCAGGCAGGGGAGAGAGAAGGTCAGAGGAAAGCGAAAACAAACTCAATTTGGCGGCCACTACTCGTTCTCCTGTTTTTGTTTTTAGTGTATTTCATCCGCTTGCCCACCCCCCCACCCAAAAAAAAAAAGTAAAAAATTTTAATACATATTTGCATTGATCCCAGGAATGATAAAATTCAGCACCGAAAAAGCGGAATTCTGCGAAAAAGTGGCATGTCTGTATAATACAAATCAACAAAAAGAGACTGGTTCATTTGACGTTAAATGTGGCAGAGGGAGGAAAGTAATTCTCTCGAAGTCAGTGGAGAACGTGGCTACAGCATTGCAGGAAGCGTCAAGCAGTGCTTTCGGAACGTGCAGTGTAGTGCACGAAGAATTCCCTGAAATTTAGAGACGCCTGTCAGCATGGTTTGTAAAATTTTACGAAACATCCTGCAATGTTATTCATACAAAATTACTTTTGTTTAGGAGTTGCTTCCTGCTGACCTGCCAAAACGAGAAGCTTTCATTCTGCATTTTCTTGCTTGAATGGAAGTGGAACAATGCATGGCCATGGAACATTTTGTGAACAGACGAAGTCCATTTCCATCTCCAAGATTCTGTCAATACTAAAAATTGCCAAATATGGATAAGTGAGAATCTGTTCCAAATGCAACCATTGCCTCTTCATTCTGCAAAGGTCACTGTGTGGTGCGGTTTTATGGCAGCATTTATTGTTGGCCCTTTCTTTTTTGTGGAGATTGGTCCTGTCACCTGTACAGTCAATGGGACACATTATGAATCTGTTTTGCATAACTAACTCATTCCAGCACTGCAAATGCAGATAGAACAATTTTTATCAGAGTGTCTATTCCAGATCAGCAATGAATTTCCCTAACATTTCTAGGTTTTCCATATCAATAAAAAAAAAAAAAAATCCAGGTATCGAGATTTTGTGACAAAAAAACCTTAAGTTGTGAATTTCAGAGTGAAACTTTCAGAACTGATTTGTTACATCATTTTTTGCAAACTTTACAAATTGTTGAACATTTTATATGCTAAACATTTTGCAGATATACATACTTTTCGCATCAGGTTCTATCCATTTTGTCAAATCAGGATGAAATTCTTTATCACAACAGTCACAGTTAAATACAGATTACTTTGACATATTTTAATACAAATAATAAATATTTAATAAATTAAGCTAACAAATGTTCAGTTCCCAAACAAAGATAAGTATACAGAGTGAAACACCTAATCAATTCTACAACATTCAGTAGAAAGTTTCAGTGAAGCTGGAACTGAAAATCTGAGTTACAAAGGACTGAAAGGCGGTAGACAAAATGAATTGCATGAGAGGTTGAAATACTCTTTACAGTGCTTATGAAGAGCAAAGTTTGATTTTAATGGCACTGCAATTTCAAATCCTTAGTTTATAAGAAACATTTTCCTGCTTTTTTCTTGAAAGTTCAAAACTTTTTCTCAGAATTTTCAAATTTTCCTGACTTTTCCAGGTGGCTAGACACCATGTTTTATGCAAGATGGTGTTCCTCCGCACATTGCAACACCAGTGAAGCAGCTGTTGAATCTGCGTTTTGGAAATAACAGAACTATCCTATCAGTCGACATTTCTCAACAGCCTGGCCACCACGATCAACCTTTGTGAATTCTGACTGTGGGGTTACCTAACACATGTTGTATACAGGTGTCCGATTACGAACTTAAGTAATTGAAAACAAGCATTACGCAAGACATTCACAATATCACCCCTGAAACATCCCGATTTGCACCTTCAGCTCGTAGAAGAAAACAATTGCACAGCATATTGAACAAATAAAGCAAGTTGTAGTCGACCAGTGGCGCACCCAGGATTTCGCTCTGGGGGGGGGGGGCTAATACATTTTAGAGGTCTGCACGGGCCCGGGCTTGTACCGTACCCGGCAAAATGAAGGTAAACTTTAAAACAGGAAGGCCGCCAGAATTAGAAGATTTTTGATAGGCCATGCTGGGCCGATTGACAAAATAAACGGTCTAACAAAAAAATTTAATGGGACCGGGTACGGGCCTCGGATCCGTGATGACTTGTAGATTTTTACTTGTTGAAACTTCAGTTGTTTTCATGCATCGTCAGAATCGGAATATTCGAAAGATATACGTTTAACACTCTTTTTTTCGTCTTTGAATGAAAATCAGTTGATCACTGTTACTATCACTACCAATTTAAAAATTAACTTTACGTTTAACCGGCCCGATATAAAAATTTCAACAAAGCCAGTAAAATGTGATGATAACGTTCGCGAGAATAAGTATAAATCTGCTTCATGAAGTGACGCTAGTTTGGCAACATTATCAATAGGGTAATTTAACATGTCAAGCGTAGAGATCGGCATCGGATGTTTACATCGTGTCTGAGTCCAAGTTTTATTGTTTTAGCAGACTCGGGACGAGCAGAGATCAGGTTTAAATTCTTTTATATACAGTCGAGCCGGGTCGGAACTGGACTTAATTGCGCCCAAGCAGTTTGTTTTGTCAAAATAGTAATAGAAATAATAAGTTTTTGTTAACAGATTCAGTGAAAATATACCTTAAGTGATTCTCAAATTCCCAGTTTAACAACATGAAACTCTCCAAAACACTTTTTAACTTATTTTTAACTGTAAAGGCATAAAATTGACATGCCTAACTTTTGAAGCAATTTGGAATCGGTTTACCATTTTTTGATAAATAAGTAACTTACCGAGATATATGTATTCCTTTCTTGTGACGATAGGTTTTTCTCCTTTACCGTCCGGAAATTTAATTCAAAATGCCAATATTCTGATAGTATTTTCTGAAAGATTTTTTGCATTTATCAGAAAAAGGAAAACTCTATTCGATTACATAGTTTCTGAATAAGACCACCTGTCAATTTTATGCATTTTTGAAGCAAATTGAATTCATAAATGTGTCAGAAAGTAGTGCCATTCGATTTGAGAAGAGCTTTAATAAATTATGAAGAAATATTTTCAAAAATTACTTTTTTATACAGTTTAAAAGTTATGATTTTTTAACCCTCTTTTTCTCTTTTCTTCTAAACCACATTAATTCTTTGATTGAATATTTATTTGAAGGCTGAAAAATCTGAGTAATCATTAATGTTGCTATTCTGTTTTTTCTGTCTTGTACACATATAATATGTTAAAATATATTGTAAAATTTCTCCAAAAAAAATGTATGCAATATTCTTTAAAAGAATCTTAATTTTATGTTGAGTAAAATTGGAATTTTTTTTAATACAAATTGAGCGGACTGGATAGGCCATGATTTAACTGATTTTGTCACTGGCCGGGTCGGGCCTGTTTTCTTCGATTTTTGTACTTGCCGGGCCAAACTTTTAACTTTTGCAACGGGCAAGATATAGATTTCGTTCAGGCCTGGCCTCAAAATTCTGGCCTGTGCAGACCTCTAATACATTTGCATGACACTCACGAGTCGGTGATCAAGTGACCATCTGCATTTGCGCACTGCAACAGTAGCTGAAATTTACTATAACCACTTCCGATATCCATCAGTGATACAAAATTTGTTAATTTGGACATGTGCAAATTTTTCCTTTTTCCCTTTATACTTTACGATTACTGAAAAATGTTACAAAAATGCTTTATTTTACGATATAAAGCTGACATATTCTGTAATATAATATTTTATGTAAAGTAATAATACGGTATTCGTTGTAGTACAGCAACGTAATGAAATTACGATGACTGCTCTTGTGCGTCTCTGCTTTATCATCAGTAATTCGATATCGCTTGAATTTGAACATACGCTGTAAAAAATGACCAATGTTTCTTATTTTATGAAAATATGCTATAACCACGAACGAAAATATAATATAATCTTCTGAGTTATCCGAAATTTAAAATAGCATGTTACATTGTCTCTTGAATCCCCAGAAACGAATACATTTTCAAAATTTACAGAATAATTTATAAAAACAAATTATTTTTAGCTGCCCGAATTTTTCAGAAACTTTTCCGAAGGGTTTTTAAAGTGTATAGTGTCCTCAGGCTGGAATACCTGTTTTTCGAATGTTATCCATTCTCAAGTACATGTTTTCAGCCGCATAAGTTAATTTATACATGAAAGAGTAAAGAACTTTATGTATTTTAATGTTATTGTTAACGCTGTTAATTTTGCATGTTTGTCTGTTAAACATTTTTTTTTTTTGAGCATGAAAATGTTTACTTCAGAATTGATAGCATTCGAAAAACAGGTATTCCGGTCTGAGGACACTAATTAATACACTATAAAATCCCTTCGGAAATGTTTCTGAAAAATTCGGGCAGCTAAAAATACTTTGTTTTTATAAATTATTCTTTAAATTTTGAAAATGTATTCGTTTCTGGGGATTCAAAAGACAATGTAACATGCTATTTGAAATTTCGGATAACTCAGAAGATTATATTATATTTTCGTTCGTGGTTATAGCATATTTTCATAAAATAAGAAACATTGGTCATTTTTTACAGTATATGCTAAAACGTATATTATTTATCATAAATGAACAGAATGAAACATTTTGTGAAGAAAACAGAGAAATATAATTTTATAATAAAATAGCTAGCCTGTTACTATACATAGAACTTTGATATGAATGACAGAAAATGTTATCTACTTATTTATTTTTCAGCATCAACGGTTTTTTGCCGCTGTGTATTTACAGGGGGAAAACTATTCCTCTATTAATTAATTAATATTATGAACATTCATTTTTAAAACTTTATTTAATTAAAAAAAAAAGAAAAGAAAAGTGCCCTGTTAAACTAATGACATTGACCTCACGGGGCTATTCACACTGATTGCGTATATTATACTCTAATTTCAAAAAATAATTCTGCATGATATTCCCATTTAGCTAAATTAAGCGGGGGGGGGGGGGGGATTTTCTCCCCAATTCCCACCCTTTATACTTAACCAATGAACTTCCAAATCTAATATCAGAATAAACAGGTATACCAAATTTGCATCAAATCGGATAATTCTGCATGAAAAATCCATTTATATAAATTAAGGGGGAGGGATTAGACTCTGTTCCGTCCCCCTTTATACTTAACCAATGAACTCCCAAAACTAATCAGGAAAGCGCCTTATCAGAATGAACCTATATTCAAAATTTGAAGCAAATCGGATATTTCTATCTAGAGTTATCGCGTTACGTACATACATACTTACATACATACAGAACCTGTGGGCACATTAGCTCTCAGGCTTTGATCGCTTGTGAGCTAATAAATAAAGAGAAAACTGCCCAGTTAAACTGAGGGCATTGAGCTCACAGGCTATTCACACTCATTGTATATTATACTCTTATTTCAAAGAATTTGAAATAAACCCTCGAAAAATAAAGAAATTGACAATATATTAACAGGGGGATCATCCCCGGTACCCCCTTATAATTAACTAATGAACCCCTAAAACTAATCTGGGAAGCGCCTTATCACAATGAACCTATAAACAAAATCAAGTTCTATCAAGAGTTATCGTGTTACGTACATACAGAACCGGGGCGGCCATTAGCTCTCAGGCTTTGATAGCTTGTGAGCTGAAAACGTTAACATGACAATTTACATCTATTGTGAATAGGAAAACAAGTCAATTTTATAATATGGAGTCTTCTTTGGCTTGGATAGAATGGATACAAAAACAGTAAAAAATGCTAAGACGGAATTGCAATAAATCGGTGAGAAATTCTGCTTTAGACAGGTTTTCGTCTTAGCAGGTAAACTGCAAAGGTGTTTCTTTCGATGGGACCATGGAATGTTTGCGAGTAAGATAATATTTCGTTATAGACAGGTTTCATTTACACTGGTTAAATTGTATACGTAAAACTTGTGTAAATAACCCCGTACTGTTTAACTTGTGTAAATGAAACTTGTCTATAACGTAATATTGTCTTGATCGCAAACAATCCATGGTCTCAGCAAAAGTAACACCTTGAAAGTTTACCTGCTAAAGCAAAAACCTGTATAAAACGGAATTCTTCACCGATTCATTGCAATTTTGTCTTAGCATTTTTTATTTTTGTTTGTGTCCATGATTCAGTAAATTAGTACCTTGTTCGGCACAGGAGGGAGGGGCAGACCGCGGGATATGCCCTCTCTTGGCTATTAATAAATTTGAAACTTTATGCTTACGGATATACTAGTGTAATTATCCTTAGAAAGAAATTAATATGTATGCTTACCATCTTAGTGGTGAATTATTGTAATCTTAGATGATTTTCTCGAGCTATTTTTTTATACGTTGAGTTAAATGTTTTAACACGAATGATGCTAAAATAAAAAAAATAAAATAATAAAAAGTGTATAACCAGAAGTACTAATAAAACAGAGGTGCATTTCGCCAGCCCCCCCCCCCCCTACTCACATTTTTTTAAAAATATTACCAATCGTTTATACCTCGTTTGTATCTCATTTGTACTAGAGTAATAAAAGGTTTTTAGTGGAGGTGGGGGCTGGAGAAACGGCCAGTCCCCCCCCCTCCCCCACCTCAACTCTCACTAATTTTACAAAACGGATAGTGCCAAAAGTTTATACCTCGTTTGTACTAGGGTAATAAAAGGTTTTTAGTAGGGAGGGAGGGGGGGGGGGGGAGGCTGGAGAAAAGGCAGGTCCCCAACTCAATGTTTTACGAAATGGATAGTGCCAATCGTTTATACCTCGTTTGTACCAATAATCTTTTCGTTCGTACCTCATTTGTACTAGAGTAATAAAAGATTTTTAGTGTAGGGCTGCCATTTCTCCAGCCCCCCCCCCCCCTCACTTCAATGTTTTACAAAATAGGGCCAATCGTTTATACCTCGTTTGTACCAACAATCTTTTCGTTTGCACCTCATTTGTATTAGAGTAATAAAAAGATTTTAGTGTGGGGCTGCCATTTCTCCAGCCCCCCCCCCCCCTTCAATGTTTTACAAAATGGATAGTGCCGATCGTTTGTACCCGTTTGTACCAACAATCTTTTCGTTTGTACCTCATTTGTACTAGAGAAATAAAAGGTTTTTCGTGTGGGGCTGCAATTTCTCCAGCACCCCACTTCAATGTTTTGCAAAATGGATAGTGCCAATCATTTATAGACCTTGAATGGGTCGTATTGTCCATTACACAGATGTACAACGTAGACAAAATACCACACTCGTTTGGACTTGAATCCGCTTGACCGTGCTAAAAATATGGATGATGGATGTGTACTCAGAACTGAGAGAATCAGAGTACCGCTATAAGTCTTTACCTTAACGTATGTCGAAAACGATTTGAGAATAAAGATGAAATGAGATACAAAGATTTTAAACATTTTCTAAAAACCTTAAAAAAAAAAAAAAAAAAAAAAAAACTTTTTATAATTTTATAGAAAACTTTATATAGTTACTTCATTATTAAGTTTCAGGGTCTGGGGGGGGGGCTTCAGCCCCCTTAGCCTCCCCCCCCCCCCCGTGGGTGCGCCAATATAGTCGACTTCTTTTTTCTTGGTGGATACATCAGTTTTTGTTTTTTCTACGGTTTTTGGCTTAGGGACAATTAAAAATAAATTTTCTTTTTGGCCTAGGGACAATTAAAAACATATTTCTTCCTATCCGCTAGAAAATGAGATTTCCTTCTTGACCACCATTTAAGTTTTTAAAAATTCAGACTTACATCATATTAAATCATTGCAAATTTTTCGAAGAACAATATACAGCACTTTATAACGAAATCGAAAGTGCACCAAAGATTTCCTCGTTGTAACATGCTTTCGCTAAAACATTATAACAAACTATTTCGTTAAAACGTTATAACGAATTATTTCATTATAGAGTAAGAACTCCACTTATCTGGACTAATGTGGTCTGAATGTAATCCGAGTATGCAGAAGTCCGGATAATGGAGACAATGATAAAAAAGGACGGTTTATTACATAAAGATATCTTTTTAAAATTGGTTTTGTTTAATAAAAAAAAAGTTAGGACTTATGTATTCATATTAAATTAAGACTTCTTAGGAATGATCACTTTTACTACAATCAGTGAAAAGAAGAAAAGCGTTGATTTAGAAAGGAATTTCAAGATAATTATACGCTCTTAAAAGTGGTTTTACATACCTATATAGGTTTGAAGAATGAAATTAACAAGTTCTGCTTTTTTTTCTTAAAATCATTGTCTAATATTGCAAGCTCTTTTTTTGTCAACATGTACATGTTAATTTTATTAGTTAACAAGTTTTCATTATGCATATAACACACGATTTTCTGTAAATACTCGAGTGCTTCAGATGGTAATAGCTTCTCGCCAGCTTCTATAAATTCTTCTTCCTCACTGACTCTGCCATCGGACGACTCCTGTACTGTACTTTTTTGACGATATGCTCTTCATTTTTTATTATTATGTGTTCATCAACATTAACATCAAAGTTAAAGTTGAAGTCGGGTTGAAATCAGTTCATTTGTATCTTCCAATTCAGGTAAAGATAAATAGTTTCATTATTATTTGAAAGTTATGAAAAAATTACCGAAACTGAAAAAGTGTTAACAAAAATTTCTTTTGAAACATCTTACCAAACTTTATTTATCATATAAATTGCTTTCAGCAAGTCAATTTCTGTTTCTTTCTTGTCATCTGAATTCACAATTAATTTTTTTCACAAGCACCTTTTGGTATTTAGTTTTAAACGAACAAATAATTCATTGGTCTAATGGTTGTATTTTGTATGTAGTGCTACGTGACAAAAAAAAAAAAAAAAGTAATGTTATACATTTAAGACGAACAGAACGCACATGCGAAGAAACCTTGTCTAAAATAAGCAGGACTTTTTTTTTTTTTTTTTTTTGCCGTTTTGCATCTCTTTGTAAAAATCTAAAATCCATTCCTCAAAAAGACATTTCATCATCCACACTTTGCGGTTATGCATGTACATTATAGACAAAGTTTATTTTACTTTTTTTGGGACAGCGTGGATTATTTGCTTTTTCAATTACAAGAAGTTTTCGCCTTTCCGATCTGACGGCATTGCAGCGTAATTCTAATGAAAGTCGATCTTTGCTCTTTTTCCCACCGTGACAAGTTTCTTTTTTTAAAGTTAGGCATAAACAGAAAAGCAATCCAGTGTCATCCATGTTAAATATATCTTTTTGATTATAATCCTCAAATATTTTTGAGTTTTCGTTCTTCCATTCTTCTACTGTTTCTTCTGAAACAGAGGCTGCTTCCCCACATAATGTTTTACACACAATTTAATATATATTTTTTAATTTACTCAACCAACCATTACTAACATGAATGTTTTTATATCAAAGTGTTTCGGCAAACGCATATTATGCTTTTTCATGCAAAATACTTCAGCTAATAGGTATATTTTTGGATCTTGCATCTTCTTTTTTATTTGTATTTTTTATACTGCTAACCAGGCCCCTACCTGCTGGGCATGAGTGCCTAGCTTGACGAGTTAGTACCTGGATGCGGGGTGATATTGGCCTGATCACAGCATGGCTGTGATCCACCTGACAAAAGCCTTGGCATCGCTACAGTGCTCTGCCAAAGTTTTCTTTGTTTGCCGGTTCATGGTTTTTATTTAAAATTGGAATTTAGAATTGACATATTTAAAAAACTGCTAAAGTTAAAAAAGAGAAAGGAATCTATCTCACAATTTAAAACCTTGATCAGGTGACGAGACCTTCACCTAACTAGGGACCTATAGAGGTAATCCACAGGGAACTTGGAGGACTTTGCACCCACGATGGATTTTACATGTACGAGGCACCATTAGCATACATGGCAATCTTGCATCTTTAAACAACAATAATATACTTCCTCCACATCTGCATATTTCAGTGTGTGTAACGTTTAAACCAGGGCTTCGGAGTCGGGCCCTATTTTTGGACAAAAAAGTCGGAGTCACTAAAAAACAGTCAGACTCCAGCTTGTTCTTTAGACAGTTTGAAGTGAAATTAAACAAATTCTATGCAATTTTAAATTTATAAACTGAATTATTATTTTTATATTTGGACTATATATACTATACAAGGAAACCCAGGTTAAACAGGCCCAATATACTGTCCAGTTTACAGCTTATACAAAAACTGCTTTTAATTGAAATCTCTAGTTTATATTTTATATTACTATGCAGTTTCTCTCAGTTTTTGGGGTTTTCAGAACCCGAGGTAATGCAAAAATGGAAGTTTCTGCTCTTTTTGGAGTCCACAGAATCCAAAATATTGTAATAGAAAATGATTCCCTTTTGTTTTCTTGTTTCCCTCAGATTCTTCAGGCCTGTGGGACCAGGAGTAATGTTGAAATTGTTGTAAATTTTCTCTCCTTTTTTTCGTGTGCATAGGACCTCCTCCCCTCCCCCGCAAAAAAAAGTGAAATTATAATTTTTTTCCTGAGTCTACAGTACTCAAAATAATGATGAAATAGTGAAATTTCTGTTATATTTCTCCTTTCGATATTCAAGTCTTGCAGACCCGAAATAAAGCCAAAATTAATGCAGGAAATACAAAATTTTCCTCTTTATTTTCTTCCCTTACATCGGAATTTTTCGGGTCTGGAAGACACAATAACTCCAAAATTACAACATTTTGCATTTTCTTTTCCAAGTCAGCGGGATCTGAAATAGTAAAATTTCCATTTTATTTACTTCTTTAGATTCCAATATTTGGATTTTTTTGGGTCTGCAGGACCCAAAATTGTACAATTAATAATGCTGAAAATATAAAATTTCTGCCCCTTTTTTACGAAGCCGTGAGAACAGAATTAATGCTAAAATACTAAAATTTTCATTTCTATTTTTCTTGCATTCCCCCATAATTTTTCGTGTTCTGGAGACTCTAACTGATACTTAAATTGTAAAATTTTCACCTCCTATTTTGGGGGTCTGCAGGAATAGATATAAAACCAAAATTAAACATCCTTTCACCCGTATTTTGGTGAAAAAAGGGTGAAACTTTTTATACTAAAATACTGTCAGAAGTTTGCCGCTGCAGTAAATGAGTCCTAGTCTTGACTACCTATCACAGCTTATACCTATAAATTCATCCAAAAATATAAACATCATACACTTTGAGGTCAAACAGGAATGTAACAGCAGGTTGCAGTGTTGCTAGTTGAGTATTTTTAAATTCTGATTGCTTGCTGCCATTTTTTTTAAATAGTAATATTTTCTTTATTTAATGACAAATTTAATAAAGCGACCATTACTATTTCAAAACAAATGACAGTAATAAAGCAATCTAAATAGGAATCAAAAGGCAATACTAGTACTTTAGACGTCCCGGAGTCAGAGTCGGTCATTTTTCCCACCAACTCCGCAGCCCTGGTTTAAACGATGAAAAAACTGCATCTTTTCGAAAATTTTAAGAATTTTTCTCAATTTTTCAACATTGTGCTGAGAGTGCTACTTGGAATCCCAATTTTTTTCACTGTATCACATTTTTAACATTACTCTCTATGCCTTTTGTAATTTCGACTTTCTCTTCTAAACTCAAATATTTTTTCTTATCAGACATAGCCAGCCTACAAGGAGTTTTAAAAATTAACGCGTGATAAATTTACAGGAAAAGCAAATGTCAATGAAATCAGTCATCAAATAAAAAATAAAACATAATACAGTTCAGTTAAGCTGTTGCCCCTCTATCTGTGTTAAAACACTGCCCCTCCCCCAAATCTCTCTTGGAAGCATTGAAAATATGTGAATGGCCATAGAGAAAAAAGATTGAAACAAACTGGTATTTAAGAAATAAAATTCTATTTACCGCGTTAAGTAAAAGAAAAAAAAAGTGAAAAATTCGGTATATCATTTTTATTTCACTTTTAATGCTCAAATTTCTTTCATTGTATCGTGCTTTTCGTTATATCGTTTCGAATTCAGTATTCTTTAACATAGAGACCAACTAAATGGTTATGAGCATTTCGTTGTATCGTAATTAGTTATAAAGTGCTTCAACTGTATCTGAAGAAATACTTATTGCAAATGTCCTCAACACAATTAAAGAAGATAACTGCAGCATTGCTGATGGTGTGTATATCTGGAAAGATCTTTTTAAAAAATTGGGAGGAAAACAAGAAAATAAAGTAGTGATGGCGCACTTTGATAATCGATATAAAGTAGTGATGGCGCACTTTGATAATCGATATAAAGTGGCTTTAACACCTATACATGTTCTTGCATATATGCTGCACATAAAACAAAATGAAGGTTTAGAGTTCTCAATAAGAATAAAAAAATGCTATTGATATTTCAAAGCAAAGTTAGCCAATAAATTCACAGATACTATTGTTTATTATAGTGTTGACTCTAGAAAAAAGGGCCGCCTCACGGAAATTTTTTAAAAAGGGAATACTATTCTAAAAAAGGACACATTTTTTCAAAAAGGGAACACTATTCTAAAAAAAAGGGGCATATTTTGTCAAAAAGTGCACACTTGTACCTTGTTCACAAAAAATATTTTGAACTTGTTTGTTTAGAGTCCCCTAATAGAATTTGCGATGTTTTCCCTAGAGTGTTCACGCAAAATCTGAAGAGTTGAAGTAAATTTGCCGGAAAAAAATCCGATCCAATTCCCATGCTCGAAATTCTCGTTAACATATTGCTAAGATTGGGACTGGGCAGAAAAACATGCACTTGCTTTCGTGCAAATACTGATAGAAGGAAAGAAAATGGCGGATTTTGATTATAAAGAAAAGCAATTGGGTGCTGTAAAACTCTCTTAAAGGCCACGGGACGCATAAGAAGTATTAAAAAGGGCCGCCGGGTGCATCAGAAGGTTAAAAAGGGCCGCAGGGCGCATAAAAGAAATAAAAAGGGACGCTGGGTGCATAAAAGAAATAAAAAGGGACGCCGGGCACTGCGCCCTGCTAAAATGGCTTAGAGTCAACACTATATTAAATTCAGTGCAAAGAATTCACCTTCCAAGGAATGCTTATTTGAAACTAATCTTCCAGCAAGGCTTAATTGGCAATAGAGGCAAAGCTATGAGAGCGTCCAGTACTGTCATCGGTAAGGTCGGTTAGTTACCAAAGCGTTCAGTGCTGCTAACCGATACGCAACCAACGTCGTTCAGAGGAAGTAACCGGTAAGGGACCAAACTAACCTAAGAAAAATCTTGGTTAGTTGGGTCACGTGATCGGTTGCTTGAAAATTTACGATGATGTGATACAGACGTAATTACGATGATGTAATACTGATGGCGCTACAAGTAAATAA
This sequence comes from Maratus michaelseni, assembly GCA_963931845.1. Classification (NCBI taxonomy): domain Eukaryota; kingdom Metazoa; phylum Arthropoda; class Arachnida; order Araneae; family Salticidae; genus Maratus; species Maratus michaelseni. Next base: position 332,925,484 of record OZ007593.1, on the reverse strand, counting down.
TACCATTGATTTTTGTCCAGTAGGTCTGTCGACCGGTTACGAACCGGTCACTTTGGTTAGGTCTACTGAAAGCGCTCTATGAAAGTTTGTTTACTTACTTTGGCACTCATAGATTCCCACACTAATAGAAAAATGACGATTTGGCGTGTAGAAAATTCCTTTTCGGAATTTATATTTGTTTACCCTTGAATTGCCAGAAACAATTTCTGTTACAATGTACTAACTGTATGTGCCCACTGTACTAAATTTTGTCATCTTGAGATACTTAAATTTTTATGCGTAATGGGGTTTTTTTCATTTCACGGTGATTTTTCTACATTAAAAATAAATCCAGTTTTAAACTTTTAGTACAATTTAGTTCATTTTATCCTCTTTTCAATAGTTTATTCGGAATTTGTAAGTATATTTAAAAAAAAAATTATGTAAATTTATAGATTTTTTCGGGTTTGCGCAACGATTTTTCAACATTCGTAAAAGGAATCCTGTTTGCCTTAGTCCAATATAGAAAATCTTTTCCTCTGCAATTTTTGAAATTATGGTGATTTTTAATGCTATTTTTAGCATTTTTGCACAATTTTTCCACATGAGCAAAAATAAATCAGTTTATATCTTCTAGCCATATATAGTAAATTTTGTTCTCTTTTCAATAAATGTTATTCGGAATTCATCGGATTAAAACACTAATTTTGAACATTTTTCTGAAAGATTACATGCCTTTATAGGAAGATGCGAAACGCTATTCGATTTCTTGATATATGAATGAGAATTCCAGTAAATTTATGCATTTACAAATCAAAAGAACTTCATGAAAATCATAGTATAAAATTAGTTAGTTCAAATTGAAAAATTGCTGTAAACTAAATTTTTTAAACTAAAGGCTGGAAGTATCTTAAGATGGTTCTCAAATGACCTGCTCAACAATGCAAAACTTTCTGGAACATTTTGAGACTCATTTTTTAAAAAAAGCCATAAAATTGGCAGTCCTGACTACGGAAGCGATTTGGAATCGAAATGAGTTTTCCATTTTTCTTAAATTAATTACTTATATACTGAGTTATAAGAGATTCGTCTCACATGACACACATTTCCCCACTCTTTCTCGTGCTACAGCATTGGAATTTCGGTTCAAAACAGTCTTTGACAGTATTCTTATTATTTAGCATTCTTCAATTTTTACGTTTAAAGCAAAATTTTAAAATCCAGTTATATTCTTACAAATGTTATTACAATTTCAGAATTCGTATATATTTTCTTCCAAGAATTATAATAGTAGTTTTTTAAAAAATAACTATCAAAATGGATTGGAAAACTATTTTTGTTTTTCACACTATAATTCTTTAGGCATGTTCACTCAAATCCAAAAAAAGCTATTTTCGACGAAATTTTGAATTAATTTTTATTCGGAAACGGGTGAAATTGGCATGTGGTCTTAATCTGCAAATAATGTAATCAAAATGAGTTTCCATTTTTCAGTCAAGGCAGATCTTTCAGAAAATACTGTCAAAGTCAGCGTTTTGAACTGAATTCCCAGAGCGAGAAAGGAAAATTCGTATTGTCACGACATAAATCAATTAACAAGAACTCATTTCGATTCCAAATTGCTCCCTAATCAGGCCTGCCAGTTTGATGCCTTTGCATTTTTAAAAATCAGTCAGAAAGTTTCGTGTTGTTAAGAACCACCTTAAATAATAAACAAATCCACATTTTGGGCCGCATTGAAGAAATTTTTTTTTATCTACAAATTTCTCAATTTCATTTGATGGCAATTGATTTATACAAACTTAAAGTATAATTAAATTAACTGCTGATCAGTTGTTTGTAATTACAGTAATACTTTTAACTTGTGTATGCAGAAGTATAAATGTACGTTCAATGTTCGCAAATAAATTCTTTTAATTGTTTTACAGAAAAGAAAATTCTTGTTATTATGACTATACAGTAAGCTAAATCAATTTTCTTTGATCAGTCAAACATTTTTCAATGGAAATACCTAACAAAGATCAGATTTAAAGTGTGCTTTCTTTCAAATTCAGTAAAGAACTATTTCTTCTTGCAGACATACACTTTTCTCTAGTATAATGCCCATTGACAAGTTAGGTCTTTGCGGAGATTAGTATTGTGAATACTGTAACAGCACATGAATGGTGGAAAAGCCAAGAAATGAATAAGTTTAATAGCAAAGTTCTTAAGGAAATTGATCAACTTTTAACAGTAAAGGTGGAATCTGCGAGTGTAGATAATATTTTCAAAACTTTTGATTTATTCAAGCTAAACTGCGAAATAGGTTAGGACTTGAAAAAGCACCAAAACTTGTGTTTATATAAAGTTTTTATCTAAAATGTAAACATTCACATGTTGTAATAAAAAAAAAAATTGTATAATAGTGATCGACTTTTTAGGTATATAAGGATTGTATGTTTTACTGTTTATTATATGTAAAAAATATTATAATGTAAAAGTATTGTAATGTTTATATTAAAATAGTAAAAATATTAAATTTCAACTAAGTAACTTGTTTAATGCTTGACTTCAAATATTTGAAAATATGCATGTTCAGCATTCTTCCAGAATTTAAAATCATTTAAACCAAAAAAAATTTGGTTTTAAGTATGAGCAATTGTGGTTCATGAAAAAAATACTAAAAATTTAGTGAGAAAATGTTTTTGTATGGAGAAGGGGAGACAATTTATTACAGGTCAAATTATGAAAAATGTGAATTTTAATTATGTTTAGCAATCATGTGAAATTGATATTTTAGTCTTATTTTATGTACTGTATTAATTTCTGTACTGAAAAAAAAATTTTGAATTCAGGTTTTTTTTTTTTTCCAGGTATATAACCTGAACACAACACTCTTGATTTAAGCCAAAAAAAAAAAAAAAAAAAAAAAAAAAAACAGGTTTAAATAAAATTAAAAAAAACTGGTTTTTAAGGTTTATTTACAACCCTTGTCAAATGAGCGATATGGTGAGTGATGCTGCCATATGCATATGTAATGTGCAGGATGATTTATTTAGTGCTGTCATCTGTTGGGAATGAGTTGATTGTTGTTGTTGAAGGTTTGTCCGGGTCACCATTGAGAAGACTGGCATCAGTTGGAGTTGAACCAGGGATATCATGAACAGTAGGTGAGAGCATTAGTGCAGGGTGGAAAATTGAAAATCCATTTTTGAAGCCGGTCAAATTGCAGTTTTGGAGCAGGTGAATTACAATTTTGGAGTGGGTTAATTACATTTTATAGCAGCTCCAAATTAAAAGTAAATATGCTTTGTTAATGAACTTTTCTTTAACATAGTGCATATATACAATTTCAACAGTACAAAATGTAATAAATGTTAACAAGAAAAAAAAAATAAATACTTATTTGACAGTTTCAAAATTAGTACTAGCATGACTGTAATTGTGAGTAATCACTAAACTGCACAGTGGATTTTCTTTAGTAGTAATAAAAGTCAATAAGATGCATTTCAAAATTATAGCCACATACATCGCAGACTTTGTGAAGAGTGCATGCTTATCAACAGTATTATTGTTGATTTCATGCAATTTGTTTTTTACAATCTTCATGACATTCAGTCCACCACTAAAGAATGACAACAACCAATCCTTTGGCTAATTGGCTAAAGCCAACTTTATATTCCGATTTGGAGTCTCATAATACAGGTGTGGAAAATCCAAAATTTGTTTTTGCATCAGAATAAATTGCAATTCTGTATCAGAATTTAATGGTTTTGTAATAGGACAAACTTATTTTAGCATTGAAATCATATTGAGTTTTCTATTTTTTAATAAAAACAAAGAATATTTTTTAATATTATCAGAATGGACATTTTTAACTTAATTTTAGGACGCTACAGTTCTGCAAAGGTCTTTATGCCTCAAAAATCACTTATAACATAAGATGTGACATTTATTGAAAAATTCTATTAAATTCCAAATTACTCAACTTTACCAATTTCATGTTTTTACATCTAAAAAAAGTTTGTGGATGTGTCAAGTTTCTGCATTGTTGAGGGGGTAAAAATATTTTGCTTGAGAATAGCTTTAATGCTGAATATCTCTTCAACAATGCTTATTTTTCATAGATTGTACATCAGATGTGTTTTGCAGTAATTATCCTCTTTGGATTAAGATATGTAATATTATAAAAAATGAAATGTAAGACAATGTTTACGTAGCATAATTAATCTGCATTATTCAGTTAGAGATAAATTTGAAGCTTAAATGATGCTGCATGCCTTAGCTACATACATCATAGCGGTGTGTTGCCAAGCATACACAAGGTTAATATGAAGGTTTTTTTTATTTTAATTTTTTAGATTATGAAATTTCCATTTTTGGAGCAGATTGGAGTAGAATTTTAAAAAATTGCCATTTTTGGAGCAGAATGTAACAGGAAATCAAAATTGGAGAAGATTTTCCATCCCTGATTAGTGTCAAGAAAAAGGCCAAGCCAGTTAAGCTAGTAACTCGTTAGTTTTTTTTTTTTTTTTTTTTTGTACTATTCAAGTGAGATGAGATCGCTACAAATGTTTTCTTGGTCAGCTCAATTTTGTGCAGGTCCCACATGACTTGCCTAGTAATTTCATTTCACATGTCTTAAAAAAATTATTTTTGAAAAGGCGACTTTTTTTTCTGCTTTGAATTTCATTATTCAGAGCATGAATATTTTTGCTTCATAAGGCTACTTTTCTCCTGCTCTCTGGGGGGATGCAGTAGGTGCAAATATAAAAAGCATTTAAGAGTAAAAAAACTACTTTTAAATAAAAATAAGATCTGAAAAGTATTCTGTATCTGGGCCTTTTTCTTATGGAATGGGATTTAAATGGGATTTAAATGGGATTTAAAAAAAAAAAAAAAAAAATTTACCTACAAACATAGGTGCTAGAAGTCCATTCAAATCGACTGAAAACTTTTCTGAGTATTAGGTATAACGTATAACCAAATAGAAATGGGCTACAAGATATCTATGATTTGCATTATGGCTAAAAATGGATCTTTTACAATAAAAAGTAATTAAAAGCTTTTGCTACTAAAATTACTATAATTTAAGTACATAAAGTAGAATTTATTATCAATCAAGAATCTTTCCAGGACTGAAATCAGTCCTCAGACTGAAGTCTTGCACCCATGCCTACAAACATTTGGCACATATAATATAATTTATAACATGGATGTATGACGACTTGTGATATTTTATTTCATAATAAAGAAAAATTAAGTTAAATAATAATAATAATTAAGTTAATAATAAAGAAAAATTAAGTTAAGGAGTTCTTTTTCTTTATGCATTATAGTTAAACTTCATGAGTTCGTGTAAACTTCTATTTTAAGCTAATATAACTTTCAAAAGCAATCAAATGCTCTCTCATACACTCTTTGAGCTAAAACCAATTAACTTGTATATACGTCCCTCAACATTCGCGAGTTCTGATTATTCACGAATATGAAAATGTGGAAAAACTTAACATTCGCGAAAATCTGACTTGATTATTCGAGATTTTTTTTTTTTTAATCTCTTTCTTTTTCAGAATTTATAGTGGTTAAAGATTATTTCGCCTGTGTTTTCTTCGTATATACAAATTAATTTTCAGTTGTCAACTAAAATGGGAACAAATTTTGTACTACAACATTCGCTCCTTTTTGTAGGAAAGCAAAATAATACCAGAAAAATACTCATTGCAATGGGGATATTAGAATTGGTAAAGTAACGGCATTTTCAATCTATTAATTTAAAATGTGTAGGTTCTTGTAGAGATAGAGTTGAAGCTGCACTTAGAAAATAAAAGCATTTCTGAAGCATTTAGCTGTATTTAAATATTGTATTTTAATATTGTATCGCCTGCTGACCCACTAATACATTATCTCTTTACGAATAGAGAGAGTCGAAATTACTTTATACAAAAACCTATGCTTTTTTAGCTGTAATTATTTCTCCAGTAAATTAATTATAATTATCTTCAATAAATAAATTTCATACTTATGAATATGTGTGTACATTCAACTTCTACCTATATGTTATGCATAACGTATTGTTAATAATACATGTATCCTTTTGTTCTTTGAAATACTGTGCCACTCTAATTAAAATTTTATAGAACGTAAAACCTATTTTGGTGCAGAGAAATAGACTCAACATTCGCGAGGTTTTTCTCGAAAGTAACCCTCGCGAATATTAAGGGATTACTGTATATGGTATTTGGCATTAGTGTTCAGAAACAATTTTCTATGTGTAAACACTTTAAAAATATTTCAACAATGCAAAAGATTATGAAATTAATAAGACAAATTAGTTTTTTTTGAAGTATTTATTAACATTTACATTATGCTCTTTTTGACTTGAAATAATCATTCAGAACATCATGTGCTTGTGTTTCTTTGCCGTAATCCTAAAAGAAATATATATATATATGTAATAATTAAATATATATACACTGAATACAGTCTTGCCAAATTCTCAAAACCAAAAGATTTTATTAAAAAAAAAAAAAAAAAAAAAAAATTTTTTGGGGGGAGGGAGTAAAAACATTTTTGTAAATGTAAGCATGTTTAGTACAAGTTTGATTTTAAATTGTGTTTGGTTGCCATTGAAGATTAAATATATCAATTTTACCCATAGAAAAATATATAATACTTCTTACATGTAGGAAAAACTCAAGCATAGTAGATTTAGGTTAACATGATTTTAAATTAACTACGAATAACTCGGGCAATTTTTCTTTCACAAAATCACATACAAAACAATAGTGAAGATTTAAATTTTTGTTTGAGACAAATTACTGATCAAAATAATAGATTTGAAAAATGTGCAAGAAAATCAGGAGAAATAGGTCAAAAATCAGGAGTGCAGGAAAATGTGTGAAAATCAGGGGTCTCCCACCAAAATTAGTAAACTTGGCAAGTCTACAGAATACAAAAATAAATATATATACAAAGTAAATAGACTGTTGAAAAATCTGCAAGAAAATCAGGAGAAATAGGTCAAAAATCAGGAGTGCAGGAAAATGTGTGAAAATCAGGGGGTCTCCCACCAAAATTAGAAGACTTGGCAAGTCTGCAGAATACAAAAATAAATATTATATATACTAAGTATGTTGTTGAGATGAAAAGTGAGACAGGGTGCCCAACATTCAAAATTTATTTTTAACACAAAACTACACAATCAATAATTAATACTTTTTAAATGTGTAGTTTTGTTAATTTTTAGCATCAAAATTTATTGAGGATTTATTTATTTATTTTTTAATTTGTAAAAATTCGGAACTGATGGCCTCTTCTAGGTTTGATTTCTAAGCTGAGGATTGGATTGGATATGTTGTTTGGATTTGTTTTGCCCTGGCCTGCAAGAGTTTTGAGGACAACTTTATTGGTTTTAAGGCCTAGTTTAAAATCTCAAATATCAAAAAATTTCAACATTGGTTTGTATCACTCATTATGCGACCTAAAAATGAAAGAAAAAAGCCTGTATGACGATAGAATATAGAGGGACATATATATATCCTCTAAAATAACATGATCAACAATAGAGGTGAGAAAGTACCAGCTACATGCTTTGGTATAAAAGCATTCAAAAAACTAAAATACTTTTGATGCAGCCTAATATAAATTTTTTTAAATAAAAATGTTAAGTAAATTGTGAGTCACTTTACTGTATTTAGATATGACATTTTATTTTTTCTTAAACTAATTCATTTTTTGGAAATCTGATCCTTGCTGTTATAGAACACAGCTATAGTATAAAACTACCAAAAAATGTTTACAAAAGTTCTAGAAATAGTGTTTTTTGCTGAAATTATTCACATTTCACTTTTTTCTTCATAAGACTATTTATTAATGTCAAAACAGTATTATAAAATACTAAAAGAAAAAAAATATATTCAAAGTTAAACTCATATATAAAGGGTGCCAATTTTTTTTTATTTATTAATGTGGTTCTCAAATGATCTGCTAAACAACGCGAAACTTTCCAAATCATTTTTAAACACAAAGGCCTAAAATTGGCATGCCCGACTATTGAATAGATTTGGAATCGAAACGAGTTTTCTATTTTTCAATAAACAAATTACTTATTGAGATTATAAGCTATTCATGTCACGTGACAACACATTTTTCTCCTTTCTAGCACTGAAGCATCAGTAATTTGGTTCAAAACGCAGACTTTGACATTGTTTCCTGAAAGATCTTCTGCCTTCACTAAAAAATGGATAACATGTTTCGATTACAAAGTTTTTGAATAACAAAACCTGCCGAATTCATCTAATCTTATTTGCCCCAGTCTGCCCGAACCTGCTGGTTGATGCATGAACTCCTTGAAATACATCCTGCTTTAAATTTTTCCAATGGCATCTCCCGTGAACAGGTCTGCTACTACCGATCTGGTTAATAACAGAAAAAAAAGGATCTCCTATTCTGCATGTGTGCTGCCTTTTCAGCAAAGTAGCAGTAGAAGTTGTGGTGCATTGGCCGCTAATGAAATTTGCCAGTTTTGCCCTTTACTTGTTTCAGTATGCATATTATTGATTTTCAATTGACATGTTAAAAAAATGCCATAAAGCATGGATCCAAGAAAAACCATGATTTTTTTTTTTTTTTAAATCTGCAGGCACTAGGATTTTTCAAAATTTTAGGGAGGAATTTTAGGAATTTTTTTTTCAAATTTTAGGAAAATTTTAGGGGCATTTGCGATATTTTTAACATTACAAGTATGTAATAACAGTATTTTCGTGCTAGTCAGGCACATGTGGTACACTGCCAAAGAATATTCCCATCATTCCAATGAATTCAGCCCTTGTTCCATGTGCTTGTGTTGTTTGTTGCAAATGAGGGCATTTAAATTTGCACAATAACCGGCTTGATATTACAAACCGTTTTAACAGCTTATGCTTACTGCAATTATATTAATTAGAATTTGGAATTCCTGGCCTAACCAGAATGAATGCTCTCTTTCTCTCTCTTTTGGATGTTCTCTGTGAACCTAGAGAACAAGAGGCAGGAAGCAGGGGTGCTAGTGCTAATGAGGAAAAAAAATTCTGAAGCTAACAGAAAAACTTCTGAAAGGTTTTTTTTCACACTTCTTTGTCGAAATTTGCATTTTTTCAGTGGTTTTTTTTGACGAAACATGCATTTTTTCGCGATTCTTTCATGAAATTTGCCCTATTTGCATGATGTATTGACAAAATTACATGTTTTTTCGTGATCTTTTGACGAAATTCGTGTTTTTTTCGTGATCTTTTGACGAAATTTGTGTTTTTTTCGTGATCTTTTGACGGAATTCGTGTTTTTTTTTTTTCATATAACTTGTCAGAATTCGTGTTTCTTTCGCAACCTTGCGGAATTTGCTTTTTTTTTGTGACCTTTTGACGGAATTCGCGTTTTTTTTTCGTGATCCTTTGACAAAATTTGCCTTTTACTGAATCTTTTGACAAAATTTGCGATTTTTAGATGAAATACACATTTTTTCCGCAATCTTTTGACGAAATTTGTATTTTTGTGATATCGTTTGACAAAATTCGCCTTATATGTATGATTGATTGACAAAATTTCGCGATCCTTCAACGAAATTGGCATTTTTTTTCCACAATTTTTTGATGAAATTCACGTTTTTTCCACGATTCTTAGATGAAATTATCTTTTTTCCTTGATTTTTGGATGAAATTGGAGGGGTTTTCACGATTTTTTTTATTATCAAAATTAACGTTTATTCCACGATTTTTTTAAGAAATTCTAGTTTTTTTTCCCCTCGAGATGTTTTTAAAAAATTTACGATCCTTTGAAGAAATTAGTATTTGTCGAAATTAGCTTTTATTCCCCCACGATACCCTTGGATGAAATTTAAGTTTTTCCCCCTATTATTTGTCGAAATTTGCTTTTTTCCGCAATCTTTTGACGAAATTTGCGTTGTTTTAGTGATCTTTTGACGAAATTTGTGTTATTTTTTCGATCTTTTGACAAACTACGTGTCTTTTTCGGTGACCATTTGTCGAAATTTGCAATATTTTTCGGTGAAATTTTGTCGATCTCAAATTTTTAGGAACAAGAAGAAAATTTTAGGAATTTTAGGGGATAAAATAATAGTTAGGAAATTTAGGAATTTTAGGGGGAATGCTAGCCCTGAATCTGATTGAGAACAAATCCACAGAGCACAAAGAATCTCTAAAAATAAAACGAAATTACAATAGTTAAGAATATTTACAAGGCACAACAAATTTGCAATAGAATTTTTTTAATTATTATTGGAAGATTTTACACAATATCAAGAAAAAGATTTATAATTTTATAAATTCTTATACTTATTAAAGTTTCGGAATGGATACAATAATGTAGTGTTATCCGCAAATGACGTTTATGCATGGATTAGCAAGCACATTTGATTATTTTAGTAAAATAATTGTAAAATATTAAAGAAACACTATTGTTTATTCACTGCATTTAAATTTATATAAAATTGTACTTGAACTACCATATAGAAATTCTGCCTCTAACTAGAAATTTGATTTCATTTTTTCTTTGTCAATGAAGATTTATTGTCCAACTTTAATAATACATTGAAATTCCTTAACTTTTTCATTCTTAAACTTCCCTGTTTTCTATGTTGACTTACAGTAAAATGTAGAAGTCACCAAATAAAAATATACTTACAACTACAACAACACAACTGCATCCAACAACCTTTCTTGCTTTTCCTTCTTTGTCAAATGTACATAGACCTGCCCACTCGCCCAATTTCTTATTGCTATCAACCTACAAAAATGAAAAAAAAAATTTATAATATGACTTATCAAGAAACATTCCACTTAATAGTCTTCAGTAATGTACCATAAAATCCCGATTGTAAGCCCCCCCCCCCTTTTTTTAAACTAAAAAGGGTTGAATATGGGAGGGGGCTTATAATCGGGATTTTTAAAAAAATCATTTAAAAACCCGTTTTATCATTAATTTAGAAGTAAAAAGGGGGAAGAATCTTCTGTATTTCAGCAGATTTTCACTCAAAATAAATAAATATAAAATCTAAATCCCCCCCCAAAAAAAATATTTTTTTTCCTTTATTTGTTATTTTATTGTAACAATGAATAATCAATCATCTAAATCCCTCTCAAAATTACTGCTTCCTCCTTTGCCCCCCCCCCTCTAGTATCAAAACCCCATAGTTTAACCTTTATAACTCTTTAATTTTAAATTTATTTTCACTTATTTAATACTCCATATTAACAATAAATAAACCTAATCTACCACCTAAATCAACCCCTCCTCCTTAAATATCTGTTTTTCTCCCCTGTCCCTGCCCCCCCCCCCAGCCTCATCACATGAAGAATCTCCCCCTGCAAATGCATCTCATTAAATTTTAAATCTTTAAAATTCTTAATTTGTTTCTGCTCTATTTGTTATTTTTTGTACCAATACTTAAATTTCAATCTAAATGATTCCCCCCCCCCCCAAAGTCCTCTTTATTTACTTTGTGCCCCCAAGTACATACTTTAAAATCTTTAATTTTTTACCTACGATAATTGAATAATAATTTTCAACAATTAAATAATTATCTAATTTTCTCTTTCCCCCCACCCAAAAAATTCTGCTTCTCACTCCCCCCCCCCCCCCCTTCAGCACACAAACTTTAAAATTATTTTTTAAGACTTATGCTTTATTATTACTTTGTAGCAACAATAAATAAATGATCATGTAACTTTCCCCTTAAATTTCCATTCCTCATCCCCAGAAAAAGGGGTGAATTTCTAGACATGGAGGGGGGGGGGGCAGAGGGAAAATTTAAGTCTTTTTTGTAGTTTGACTTTTCTCACAGCTGATGTTTTGTTATTTTAGAGAACATATTATATTTATTTTAAAACATAAAATATACACATGATTCAGGGAGGAAAGGTTTTTATTAGTATAGATTAATTTTAAGCAGTGTTAACAATTTAATATTGAAGCAGTTAATAATTTTAATAAATATCAATAGCATTTAATATAGTTTTACATAATTATTACAAAGTATTAATGTATATAACATTATTGTATGCTACTAACTAATGAAATTACTAATTTTAAATTTTTTATAATTTCTGTAATTACTAACTAATAATCATAATTGTATTAATTAAAGAATAAAAGAAGGTTACTAATAAGAAGGTTAATTGTTTTGGAAAGATGAAATTTTTGTTAGTTATTCTGTATTTTAATGCAAGGGGAAAAAAAAGCAGGTTTCAATTAAAAAAAAAAATCAGATTTTTTGATTTTGCAGAAAAACCCAAATAGGATGTCAAAATTAAATGTCTGTATGGCGCACATGACCCCATAAGCGCTTTTTTTTTTTTTTTTTTTTTTTTTTTGGGGGGGGGGGGGGGGACTGTAGATAAATTATAACTATGGATAAGTAATTATTTACAAGCAAATACAAGTAAAACAACTAGCATTATATTTGCGAGACATTATGAAAATTAAGAGTTAAAGATGAATTTAAGATTAATATAAACTGGTCAAACATTAGCAGCCCATCCATATATTTCTTTGCCATGTATAAAATTTAGCTTGTAAAATGATAGGGGGCATGTTTCAATCCTAAAGACAAATTACATTATCAGAATAAGGTATTTCTCTTCAGTTTTTTTCAGTAGAGGGAGCCTTATTTTCATCATTAAAGTATTCAATATTATTAAATAGATTAATAATTGTGGATATTAAACAGGTATGCTATTTTACAAGCAAAACAAGTAGCATTTTATTTTCTTCAGTAATAAAATTCTGTTTAAAATACAAGTGAGAATGTTAATTCTTTATACAAATTACATTGTCAGAATAAGGTATTTCTCCTCAGTTTCTTTCAGTAGAGGGAGCCTTATTTTCATCATTAAAAGATTCAATCTTACTAAGTAGTTAAGGGGAAAATTAACACTAGCCACAGGACCACTAAATGAAGAAAAAAGGTGACTTAAAAATCTGTCAGCAGCTACCGAATGGCCACTTACATACAAGGTAAGTGGCCATAAGATGATCAGAATAAGGTATTTCTCTTCAGTTTCTTTCAGTAGAGGGAGCCTTATTTTCATCATTGAAATATTCAATCTATCAATATTATTAAGTACATTAATAATTGAGGATATTAACAGGTATGCTTTACATACAAGGAATACAAGTAGCATTTTATTTTCTTAAGTAATAAAATTCAGTTTAAAATAGAAGTGAGAATGTAATTCTTTATACAAATTACATTATTAGAATAAGGTATTTCTCTTCATTTTCCTTCAGTAGAGGGAGCCTTATTTTCATCATTGAAGTATTCAATATTGTTAAGTACATTAATAATTGTGGAAATTAACAGATAAGCTATTTACAAGCAATACAATCATTTTCTTCAGTAATAAAATTCTGTTTAAAATAAAAGTGAGAATGTTGCAATCATTTATACAATTTACATTGTCAGAATAAGGTGTTTCTCCTCAGTTTCTTTCAGTAGAGGGGGGGCCTTATTTTCATCATTAAAATATTTAATATTATTACATACATTAATAATTAAATTATGGATATTAGTGGATATGTATACAAGCAGCACTATATTTTCTTAAGTAATAAAATTCAGTTTGTAAAATAAGTGGAGGAATGCTTCAAAATTTTTATACAAATTACATTATCAGAATAAGGTATTTCTCTTCAGTTTCTTTCAGTAGAGGGAGCCTTATTTTCATCATTAAAAAATTCAATCCTATTAAGTAGTAAAGGGCAAAATTAACGCTAGCCACAGGACCACTAAATGAAGAAAAAAAGTGGCTATTAAAAAATTGTCAACTACCATCGAATGGCCGCTTTCCTTGTAGGAAAGTGGCCATATGGTGGTCAGATTATCAGAATAAGGTATTTCTCTTCAGTTTCTTTCAGTAGAGGGAGCCTTATTTTCATCATTAAAGTATTCAATATTTTTAAGTACATTAATAATAGTGGATATTAACAGGTATGCTATTTACAAGCAATACAAGTAGCATTTTATTTTCTTAACTAATAAAATTTTGTTTAAAATAGAAGTGAGAATGTTTTAATTCTTAATACAAACTAGAAACTACATTATCATAATAAGGTATTTCTCTTCAGTTTCCTTCAGTAGAGGAGCCTTATTTTCATCATTAAAAGATTCAATACTATTAAGTAGTAAGCAGCAAAATTAGCACTAGCCACAGGACAACTAAGTGAAGAAAAAAAGTGGCTATTAAAAAACTGTCAGCAGTCATAAGATGATCAGATTATCAGACTAAGGTATTTCTCTTCAGTTTCTTTCAGTAGAGGGAGCCTTATTTTCATCACTGAAGTATTCAATACTATTAAGTACATCAGAGTTTCCCCCAGACAGTTTCAGAAGGGTGCTGCACTCTGCCTGCCCTTTGGTTTACAAAATAGCACCCTTCTTGCCCCCTCCAGTAAAATAATCAGCACCCTTCTTGCCGCTCAGTAAAGAAAGTGCCCTTTCTCCTTTTTGCATTAAAAAATTTGCTTTCATAGTAAAAACTGACTCAATGTTGTCTTAAAAAGAGTGCATTGACTTTTAAATATCAAAAGTGGCTTTAAAAACCAAAAGAATACCTTTAATAATTGAAAAAAGTGCCAATAAGAATCTGAAACGTGCCCTCAAAAATCCAAAAAGTGCCTTTAAGAATAAAACAGTTCCCTTAAGAATAAAAAAGTGCCCTTTCCTCACCAGCAGCACCCTGCCCTTTTTTAACCCTGGGAGAAACTCTGAGTACATTAATAATTGTGGAAATTAACAGATATGCTACTTACAAGCAATACAAGTAGCATTTTATTTTCTTCAGTAATAAAATTCTGTTTAAAATAGAAGTAAGAATGTTTTAATTCTTTATCTAAATTACATTATCAGAATAAGGTATTTCTCTTCAGTTTCCTTCAGTAGAGGGAGCCTTATTTTCATCATTAAAATATTCAATTCTGGCAAAATTAACGCTAGCCACAGGACCACTAAACAGGATGTCTTATTCCAGATTAACAACGAATTTCCCTGACTTTTCCAGGTTTTCCATACCAATAAAAAAATTTTACAGGTATTGAGATTTTGTGATGTTACACACAACAAATCTTAAAAAGGTGTGAATTTGAGAGTGGAACTTTCACAACAGATTGTGAGGCACAAATTACTGATTTGTTACATAATTTTTTGCCAAATTTACAAATTGTTGAACATTTTACATGCTAAATATTTTCCAGATACACACTTTTAGCATTAGGTTCTATCCATTTTGTCTTATCAGTATGAAATTCTTTATCACACCAGTCACAGTTAAATACAGATTGCTTTGACATATTTTAATCCAAATAATAAATATTCAATAAATTAAGCTAACAAATGTTCAGTTCCCCAATCCTACAACATTCAATAGAAAGTTTCGG
Organism: Maratus michaelseni; assembly: GCA_963931845.1. Taxonomy (NCBI): domain Eukaryota; kingdom Metazoa; phylum Arthropoda; class Arachnida; order Araneae; family Salticidae; genus Maratus; species Maratus michaelseni. Next base: position 332,910,097 of record OZ007593.1, on the reverse strand, counting down.
TGAAGCTGGAACTGAAAGGGGGTAGACAAAATGATTATTTACAGTACTTATGAAGAGCAAAATTTGATTTTAATGGCACTGCAATTTCAAATCCTTAGTTTTGTAAGAAACATTTTTTTTATTTTTTTCTTGGAAGTTTCCAAATTTCCCTGACTTTTTCTCAGAAATGGTACATTTCCCTGACTTTCCCAGTCCATATAAATTTCCCTGACTTTTCCAGGTTATCCAGGTGGCTAGACACCTTGCACTAAATGAAGAAGAAAGTGGCTATTAAAAAATTGTCAACAACCACCGAATGGCCACTTTCCTACAAGGAAAGTGGCCATATGGTGGTCAGATTATCAGAATAGGGTATTTCTCTGCAGTTTCTTTCAGTAGAGGGAGCCTTATTTTCATTATTAAAGTATTCAATATTATTAAGTACATTAATAATTGAGGATATTAACAGGTATGCTTTACATACAAGGAATACAAATAACATTTCATTTTCTTCAGTAATAAAATTCTGTTTAAAATAGAAGTGAATGTTTTAATTCTTTATACAAATTACATGTCAGAATAAGGTGTTTCTCCTCAGTTTCTTTCAGTAGAGGGAGCCTTATTTTCATCATTAAAATAGTTAATATTATTAAGTACATTAATAATTTTAGATGTTAATGGGTATTCTTATATACAAGAGTCATTGTATTTTCTTAAGTAATAAAATTAAGTTTGGGGGGGAAAAAAGGTATGTTTTAACTTAAGAAAATTACATTATTAAAAAAAGGCATTTCTCCTCAATTTCTATCAGTAGATGGAGCCTTATATTTATCATTGAAAGATTTAATATAATTATTAGTTAGAGCTATTTACAAGAACAAATAATATAAGTAACTTGGTATTTTTACAACTGCACAAAAACTAATAGTTGTTGATGAATTTTGAAGATTGCTAATATAAGTTAACTATAAGTTTGCAATCATAGATAATTCAGTTTGTAAAATAGAAGTGAATGTTTCAATTACAATCGACCCATTTAAGACACGATGTTAGGAATTAAAAGTCACATATTAAACGTGATTTCCACAATGTTGCAGAAACAGCTTATTTACACATCTAATCGTCATTTAGTTTATATGAATATGGTCAAATATCGTTCTTTTTATGCATATTTAAATTAAAATTTAACTGTATTCAAGTTTAATTCATGGTTTGCTTTATAGTATTAACTGAAATAATAGTGGAAAAAAAATATTCAAACATGGAATTCAGAGATTGTTTTATTATTGTCCAATTTATCTAAAACAGATAGTGCCTTCCTGTTGATTCTATGACTAGTATTCTCAATATTAACAGAAAAAGTGCTAAAACTTACAACAGAATAAGAGACGACCCCACGAAACTTGTCGTACAAGTAACACACCAATCATGAATAAAAACAGGAGCAGGCACAGAAGAAAGTAACAAAGAAATAGAATTGAAAACGAAAGAACATTTCCTTTTCTCTTCAAATGCATTTAGAACCATGCAGTACTAAGAGGCAGGGCTTGAAATTCAATTTTTCCAAGGAGGGGAGTCTCCCTCCCATCATTTTTAAATAGAGGGGAGTTTTAATATTTCGGAGGGAGCAAAAAAAAAAAAAAAATTAAACCCCACTATTATTTTACATGCTATTTAAAGAATTACATTAATGCAGACATGACAAAATACCATTGGAAAAATTAAGTCAACTCAGACTGATTATGTAAAATGTTTATTTTTATTATAAACAAGAACGAAAAATCATGCGTCAAGCATAGATTATGTAGCACTTTCCAACGCTTCTAAAATAATTTTACAAATCATTACCGTTTAATAAGCTGAAAGATGACATCTAAGTAAACAATTTGGAAAACGCATAACATATTTTAAAACGTAATTTCAGGAATTTTCAATATATACAATATTCGGAAAAATATCCGAATACTTTTATGTAGCCCTGTATATGATCTATAGATTTGTATATATACATAGGATGCTAAATTTTAGTTTAGTTAGGAAACGCGTAGCACCGTTTAAATTCTCCTTCTGGAGTTTCTGTCAATAAACGGAAATGTGTTCGCGAACTTTTGTGCTGCCCTGTATAGGATCTACAGAATTTATACACACCACGTAATAGACAAAAAGCTAGTTAAGATTAAAATCGCGTTTAGTAACTTAAAACGCACTTCCAGGAATTATTGTTAACAGACAGTAGAGAATTCTTTTGTGTGTCCCTGTAAATGAACGATGACTGCTATACACACACTATTCTGTAGTAAGCCTCTTGCAATGCACCTTAGTAATATATATAAACTTCAATGCGTTTAAAATAGTGGAACATTATTTAAATAAGCCGCAGACGATTTTTCTCCATAGACGTAATGTAACGGAATTATTTTGACTGTCCCTGTAAAGTAACTCTAAGTGCTATACACCTACTATTCCATATTAAGCTTCTTCTAATGCATCTTAGTGATCTATATAAATTTCAATGCGTTTACAATAGTGAAACATTTTTAAAATAAACCGCAAATGATTTTTCCCCATAGACCGCAATGTAAAGGAATTCTTTTGAGTGTCCCTGTAAGAAAACTATAAGTGCTACACACTTCAGTTGAAATAGGGAACGTGCCATAGATAACGACAATAACATATAAAAATTGCAGAGCAATCCGAGCATATTTACGGGAGTTAGAGCACGGACAGGCGGCCATACGGCCAGACAAACCGAAGTCATAAGCACTTTTCAACTAGGTTGGAAAGTGCTAAAAAAGGAAGAAAGTTAAATTTTATATATTGCAGTGTATTTTTTAAGTTCCACCAACTGTTAGGGACCCTTAACAATTAGGTTGCTAAATGAACTTCTGAATTTAGATTTTATTTGATTTAGGATGCTGAAGCCTCTTTCACAAGGTACACTTTTACTCCTTCACAAGGATTAAAAAGGTTTACTCCTTTACCTCAAGGAGTAAAAGTAACATCTTTGCAGCTCTTCTAATCTCATTTTTGTTTAGTGCTGACTGATCCAATCACTGGATGATCAATTGGATGGTCACTGCAGTCAGTGGATCAATTGGATGATCACTGCATCCAATTTGACAGGATGCAGTGACCGGTGGCACTTACTGCCCTTTTTTGTTCTTTTCCTTCTTTTCGGTCGCAGGGAAAAAGAAATCTCTAAATACATCTATTGGTCGTTGGGAAAAAATTGTGAATTTAGTCAATTGGTTGAGGGAATAAAATAATGAAATTCGTCTTACGCATGAACAGAAATAGATAAGGACTTCTAACGAATGAGTGTTAATATCGATTTTTGACTTTGGAACTACATGGCAGCCAGTGTACAACTGTGCTAAGGTGACGCCACCTACAAACAACAATATGGATAAATACCACAGAATAAATCTATTATACCTACCAGACAATGGCTGTCAAGCAGACGATTTGAAGAAGTAGGCGAACTAATACAACTGTCCTACACAGACATTGTATTTGAAACAATATTCTTCTTTGAAAGGCTATTTTATTAGAAGTCCTTATCTATGTCTATGTTCATAGGTTAAAAAAATCACTAAAACGAGAATTTACACGAATTCCGTCGATCGACCGTGGAAAAAACACGAGTTTTGACGATTGATCACGGAAAAAATGCAAAGTTCGTCGATCAATTGCAGAAAAAACACAAAGTTCGTCGATCAATTGCAGAAAAAACGCAAAGTTCGTCGATCAGTCGCAGAAAAAACGCAAAGTTTGTCGATCAGTCGCGGAAAAAACGCAAAGTTTGTCGATCGGTTTATCGTTCGGTTGGAAGTAAATTAAATAACGCAAATTTCTCCGAAAATCTGTGAAATTTTTTGGGCGGGCGTTTCCCGCCCACGATATTTTTTTGGGCGGCATTTCAAAATTTTCGGCGTGAATCCCGCCGCCCTGATGAGGGCTTTACTACTGTACGAGAGGAAAAAACAAGAATCTAAAATATACACTGCACAAAGAAGGAAAAATAAGTAAAATTAACTATGCAAAGAATATTAGGACACAGGATAAAAAAAGATTTGTAATGTTGCTAATTTAGCAGGATTTTTTTATTCAAATATCTACCACTATTCATGATTACTAATATTCGCCTTAATTAATCTGTCATTAAATAAGAGGAATATTACTATTTGGAAATTGTGATGATATCCGAATTAAAAAAATCTCCCTAAATCGTCAACACTGGAGTAGAGAAAAGAAATTCGTATATTGCCATATATATTCATGTATTAAGAGAGAATTTTGCCTTAAAGGACAAACTTTATCATACATGTTAATATGAGCAAATTTTCTGCATGTGTGTGTGGTTATACAAATTTTATCTTAAAAATGGATCTAACGATTGTGACGAAAATTTGTATCCTACCATTTTGGTGCACCAGAAAACCATTGGGCTATGTCACATGTTCAAGAAAATTCGATTAGTGTGTCATTTTGGGTCACCATTGGTCAGAGTCAAGCTAACTGTTATCTAAAACACGGTTCAAACGATTTTGACTAAATTTTATATCCTACCATTTTCCGGCACGAGAAGGCTATTGGGCTGGGTCACATGTTCGAGAAAATTCAGAATAATAAAGCTTGAAAAGGAATAGGAAGTACCAATTTCCATACTTAAGAAATACGATGTACCTAAAAGACAAGCAATAGAATGCAAAAATTAGTCTATGCTTAAGAAAAAAAATCTAACATACCTTTAACAGGTTTATCTGATGTTCTGCACATAAAGCTTCAACTAATTTTACATACAAAGGCTCATCACAGTTTGTAGCCAACACACATAATAAAGCTTGTCTTTTATCAAGAGATTTTGCAGCTTCGTGAAGTCCCCTTGATAATTTACCATGTGTTAGAGCTGTTTTCAAAACTTCTTGGAGAGCTGTATTGACATCCATCTCTCCTCTTCCTCCAGAGCCATCACTAAGGAAAAACATTTTTTTTTTTTTTTTTAAACTTACAAACACATTCACTTAAGTTTAAATGATAATATAAATGAAAGTTTTATAAAATGGCATAGAATCATTAACAGGGCTGCCAACCTTTGTGAGTTACTAATGTGTAGTTCAAGCTATGCATATTGCATATGCTCAATTGGGAAGCAACGAACATTCAGCCTTTTTGCTGAATGCCGAAGGATAATTGGCACAGAATATTCCTAGCTAACTCACCAAATAACGCCAGGAAAAAAAATTCAGTTTTTTGCAATTTTTTTCTAATTTAAACTGGCTATTTTCTGACACATTCATATAGTCATTTTCAGCCTTAATTGCCAAAATGTAAAATTATTTGTTTACTAAAATATCATAACATTTCTCTATTCCTTATAGTAGAAGTTAAGGATCTTTTAGAAAATGGTCAAATTGGGAGATTTAAACTGACTTTAGAGAAAACTGTCAGGGAAGTCTTTATCAGGGAATGATAGATTACAACTCAAGATGTAAATACTCATACAGAAAAATAAAAACCACTGTTCAATTCTAAAATTATTTAAAAATCTATTCATTAATGTTTGCACACTTCATGCAGAAACAATTAAAAAAAAAACTTTATGAATGTGTCAGGGTCAGGTTTATTTGCAATGTTCAGCATTTTTGAAGTAACATTTATCTTCAAAAATATTGTATTTCAGTATATGGGACTTCTAATTGCATGACTATCCGGATATACTATTTACACGAATTGGAGCACGGACGGACAGACAGACCCAATTCATAACACTTTTCAACTATGTAGAAGTGTTAAAAAATTACCACAAAATTGAAAACATGAGTGAAATAAGGAATTTTAAAATTCAGAGAATAAAAAAGTTAATAGAAGTTAAAAAATTTGTTTGAGAGATTAGTAACACCTGCATTAACATTTTAAACATGTTACCAAGAATATAAATTTAAAAAAATTAAAACAAAAGCATGTCATTTCAGTTTTCTTCATTTATTTTTTCTTATACAGCACCTTTTTTCACTTGTCTTCAATAACTGAACTTCTACAACATAAATATCTAATATAATCAAAAGTTATTTTCCTTTTTGAAAAAAAAAAAGGTATATTCGGCCAAATCTTTTTTGTCACATCCCTAGTGCTCATTTTTTTTTCAATTTAAAATCATTTTTAAGTTGAATAAAGTGTCCATTTTTATTAACATCACAAAATGAAAATCTTGGCGGCCCTATCGAAACTGGAAACAACTATTGCAAATTTGTGACATTTGTATATGGGTAGTTAACATTTAGACTACTTTCACAACAGGGGTGATGCAGGTTTTTTTTTTTTTTTTTTTTTTTTTTTTTACTTGGGGCTTATTATATTTTGTGAAATATCAAATTTTGTACCGAAAGATCAGATCCAGTTTCTCAAATTAGAACCAAGCATTTATTAATAATTTTCTTAATTTATTAATTACTAATTTACCTTTCTGATAAACTTGGTCCGATTGCAAATTACTACTCATCGTCATCTTAAAAACTAAATAAAAAGAATAATTAAAAGTTTGTTTTTATGGAATTTTGCGAAGAAGCCTATTTTATTAAGAGGAATTTTGTTTAAAAGCTACTTTCATTCAGAGGAAATCTGTGAAGGCGTCTAAATAGATCCCAATTTTTGCTTGCATTGACCCGTGCACACGTCCGACTTATCAAGCGAATAACAGAACACGATTTTTTACAAGAACATCAATATAATAAAATTAAGAACAATGCAACACTTCATTAATTACAAATGTTAAAAATAAACAAATCCTTTATATCAATAAACAATACTTTAACACTTACATTTCGATGTCAGACATGGTTTACCGATGTTAATATTGGATCCTCCTGGAAAACAAACACAATATAATTTAAGTCAAACCTCTTTAGCAAAAATAAATAATACAAGAATAGCGATTAATTAAGATTTAAATAATATAAAATCACACCTTCACGAAAAGCTGATGAAAACACTTCACAAAAATCTGGCGGTTCACATTTACAGAGTTGAGTTGTAGAATGGTAATGGAGCATGGAGCAAGGCAGGGAGATAGAAAGAAGGAGAACAAAGATAATGTTTCTACTTATGGAACTAAAAGCGGTACCTAGTATGGCGGCGTTTCTGGTCTTTTGGGCCTTTAGGAAGTGTAGCGCCCTCTATCTCTTTACCATGCTCGAAACCAATGCAGGAAGAGCAGACGACAATTTGTCATGTTTGACAGGTCACATGACCAGCCTTTGGGAGCACCAGCGCCACAAACTGGGTACCAATTCCCGGTCCATGTTGTGATCTTGAAAGCCTATCTTCACTGTTCTCCTTCTTATTTCTATCTCCATGGAGCAAGGATTTCGATTTATTACAATTTTTAAGAAGGCCAATAGCCACTAGAGTACAGTGCCTAGAAGTAAATAGTGTTGTTATCGGCGTCAAAATTATATCTCTGAAAAAGAGGACGCGGATAGATGGCGCTAGTGTTCTCGCCGCGGCTATGGTAACTTTCGTTTGTACATAAACATCGTTTTAAATCTAATTTTTTTCGGTAATAAATCAGTACTTTACAATGCTCTAGATAAAAAATAAACAAGAAAAAAAATTAATAATGAAAATGCAGTTGGGGAGAAATGTAACTGCTTTCATAACAATCTAATTGTAAAGAAATCAAACAGTTACAAAATTTATCATAGGACGTTTTTCTTCCAACAATATTTAGTTATTTCTAAAACAATATATTGGATAAATACATCATACGACGATATATTGTTGTAAAAACATGTCCTTTTTTATACAGTTAAATTATTTTACCCCTATTTTGACAACTTTTTAATCGGTATTTATTATTACATAACTTGTTTACATACACTTAACAAACTAAGAGTAAATTGAGTTGTTAAAAATTTCTGTTGTTTCAGAGCTTAGTTTTGGGTAAAATAATTTAAGGTATACGAGCAAAACATCAAATGAGAAATCTATGATTCTTTCAAATCTAGAAAAAAAAAATTATTCTCCTGAAAGTATTACAAGAATGCATTTTCTTTAAATTGGAGTAGATGTGCTAATCATCCTTTAAAAAAATTATTTTAATTAATAGTTTTTATTATATATATATATTATATTATATTAATCTATCAACAATATTTAACCATTCTCATACTCGCATTTCCCAATATGAATCAAAATTTTAATAAAAGAAATAAATCAAACAATTTTAATTTCAGTAATAGACACCTTACAAAAAGTAAGAAATTGATTTTGTGAATGTATTAAAACCATAATTCAATGAAAGCATACTAATGAAACAAAATAGTCATGTAAAATAAATTTAAAAGTTAGGATTTCAATAATTAATAAAATATTTATGATAATAATTCATTGTTTAAACTATTTATTGTCATTATCACAAAATCAATATTTTAATTATTTTAGATAGAAAAGTTTTTTAGGAATTGCAAAAAAAAAATTTTTTTTTGTTGATTCAAACAAAATTTCCATTGACCTATATTTAAACAAAAAGTTTTGTTGGGTCAACCAAATTTTTGTTGATTCAACAAAACTTTTTTCTGGGTGCATCAAAGTGCGATTCACACACAACTGAATATTGGTTCAAGTCTTTATCGGCTCGAGGAATGACTTTTAACCATTTTTCAAATTGGTTTTTGTCTTTAGGGGTGGAAAATAGAGTTATTTTAGTTTTGTTACTTTTATATCTACTTGAACATCCAGAAACGAAGCATGTTCGATCAGCTTTTCTTTTCGTAGTATTTGCGGAATTATCCATATTAATTTATCATTAAAGAAGCATAGTATATGTTATAATATATGTTTACTTTAAAATATTAGAGAAATAGAAAAATTTGTATAGTTTGTTTGAAAATATAGCGGTAATTATATCGAAACTCACATTAGGATCAAGCCTTTTAAATAAAACTTCAAATGTAAATAACCACGGTGGGAACTCGACGCCCTCTGGCGGAGAATTTGGTTTTCCTCCTTTCTGACACATTTTTGTTCTTATGGTTGTATTGGCGATAAGCACACTAGTTACTTCTAGGCACTGTAACTAGAGGGAGTTTCATCAGGGAATAATTTTATTTGCTATTATCGTAAACTGAAAACTTCCTATAGAGGCGCTGATCGCAGCCGTCGATGCGAGTTTTGAATCCTCGGTCCATTCAGAACAGGCGATTTGGCGCTGTTCTGACTTCTGAGAGTAACATGTAACATCCTCCAATTTTAAATATTTTAACTGGAAGTATAAAACATATAAAATCTTGTTTAAGAAGTTAGTGAATATTCCACTATCATTAGAAAAGAAATACTTTTCTAATGATAGTTGAATATTCACTAACTGCGTGGGGAAAATCAATAGTTATTTATTAATCTTTAATATATCTTCTTTAATACGCACACGGATGATGTTCATGCACACTCTGAATACATTAGTAAACAACAACACGGCTTCTCAGAAGCCAGAACAGCACCAAACCGCCAAAGCTGTTCTGAATGGACCGAGGATTCAAAACTCGCGTCGTCGGTACAGGCTAAAGTGCCATTGAAACCATTATCTATTGTAAACGCATTTGAAAATATTAGATATTCAAATTTGGATAATTTTTACCTTGTAATATAAACACAGAAGACAAATATCACATGAAATCTGAAATTGTGCAAAAAAAATAATCATTAAGAACAAATTAAAAATGCATGTAATCCAATGGGCTTGAAAGGGATTTTCCTGAAGCGAGTAGTTATATATCTTTTCCACCAGATGGCGTATTCGAGCGCTTGAATTCCTAATTTTAAAACCTTAAACTAACCTTTTAGCTGTTGTTTAGTGAAATTTTGGTTTACAAATAATGAGATTTAGGGATAAAATAATCAGTTTTTAAATACAAAATATTCCCATACGATTTAGATCTGAAAAAAAATTGAGAAAAAAAACACTGTTCTTCATAACAAAATATCAATATTTTAGCACTAAAATTATACACAGGCTTCAGAAATGTTATATTTAAACTCAAAAAAATTCATAAGAGCTTGGACATTAAGAACTATTTTTTTTAATATTAAATGGCCCAATGTGGCAAATAAAAAATGGAAATGAAACACTTTTTAGCTGCCGAAAGCAGTGGGGACATCCGTTTAGGTTTGTTTGGAAAGTTTTTTGTTTTAATATATAAAACAGACCGGACCGTGCGTAGTACCCCCAGTGCAAAATACATCGAAAAACCATTTTCGATACAAAATACAGGTATTTTTAAAATATATTCAAAATACAAAATACATTCATTTTAATTACCTTGCACTACGCAAAAATGTTTTAATTGCAATGTCATGTTATACATTTTTATCTACTGCATGGACAAGTTCGTAATAAAAAAAAGAAGTCTGCACGGGCCAAAATTTAGAGACCCGATATCCTAACCCGACCCTTTAAAAAAATTTGGTGCCCGACCCGGTATAAAAATTAAATGTTCGGCTCCAAGCCCGGCATAATTTCCCTGTCCACCGCGTATAGACGAATGCGATTATCATGCTTTCTGATTAGCTGTTAAACCGAACGCTTCTTAAGTCATTTCCGGTTGAACCTGGTTTCTTATATAATATCTATTAATTTCTATATAATCTAATTAATTTACAACTGTAATATAATAAATATTATAGTAATATAATATAAGGAAACGGCATGTTTACAAACAAACAGTTCCATCAACCAATCTACCACTATATTTTTGTCGTAGCGATCATTGGGACTTAAAACGGTCTATAAAGGCGCTGATCGAAGCCCTCGGTACAGGAAAATTGTCCCTTTAACTAATGCTAAAGTGCCATTGAAACTATTATTTATTGTAAACGCATTTAAAAGTGTTAGATATTCAAATTTGGATAATTTTCAACTTGTCATATAAACACAGAACACAAATATCACATGAAATCTGAAATTATGCAAAATAATAATCATTCTGAACGAATTAAAAATGCATATAATGCAATGGACTTGCAAGGGATATTCCTGAAGTGAGAAGTTATATCTTTTTTCCACCAGATGGCGTATTCGAGCGCTTGAATTCCCAATTGCAGGAATCGTTTTGGCGATGTAGGCCAATCATATTATACACCAGCTTAACGTGGACCAATCAAATCGCCCCGTCTCATATGTCATATGTACAGTCGAAGTAATAAATGGTAACAGGTTTTTCTTGTGAACCAACAGTAATTTAACCAACAGTGACGACATCTGCCCTTTCCTTATATAATCTAATCTCTATATAATCTAATATTTCTATATAATCTAATAATATATATTAATTTCTTATATTATATCTTCATAACCCTCCAAAATACCGGAAATGACTTATAGACCGGGAAGCGGCAGCACAGACAATCACCTCATCGAGTTCACGACTGAAATTTCAGAATTAGTTAAAACTCGATTCGCATATTAAAACACAATCGGTCTGCCAAGTCATATCTTGGTGGAAAACACGTGAAAACCCGAGTTTAGCGGTTGACTCGTAGGTTTACCATTGTGTTTTCCTGCACCCAGTTCTCCATGTTTTCATACTTTTGAGTGCAGGAAAACACAATGGTAAACCTACGAGTCAACCGCTAAAATCGGGTTTTCCACCAAGATATGACTTGGCAGACCGATTGCGTTTTAATATGCGAATCGAGTTTTAACTAATTCTGAAATTTCAGCCGTGAACTCGATGAGGTGATTCTCTGTGCTGCCGCCTCCCGGTCTATTAAGAAGCGTTTGGTTTTACAAATAATCAGAAAGCGGAAAAATCTCAATCGGCGGTGGAGACGGAAATTATGCCCAAGCCGGTCCGCATATAAGCAACCTTTACATGGATACGGACATGGGGCAGAATTCTGTGCTGTGGTTGGCTGATCGGTTCTTTCGTCCATGGACTTTACCCACGAATGGCAACACCCATGCCGCAGCGGGTATCTACCCTCTGAAAAAGACTGTTTATTGGACGAAGAGGAAGCAGTGTTAAAATGTTCTGCATGCCTATTGGTGTTTTTCTTCTGAATAACCGCGGCTGACGTCACATGGGTAAAGTCCATTTAATCCGATTTTAAAAGGCGTCTGTTTTGTTGATACTTGTCATAGATTTTTTGAAATATAATAATTGAATATACAATATTTGCAGATACAAAATGATATTAATGCATGAATGAAAAAGGGTGATAATGCTTTCAAATAGTTTTGAGAAAAAATATCTGTTCAACATTTCAAATAGCAATAAAATAATCATAAATATTTAATTATACAAATCTAAATGCTCATTCATCAACATCGGTTTGTTTAAATCTTCTGAAACATTCATGTTATTGTTGTTTATTTTAATGCTATATAGCTTAGTATACTTGTCATTATTGATACTTGTCATAGATTTTTTGAAATATAATAACAAAATATACAATATTTGCAAATATAAAATCATTTATTATTAATGCATGAATGAAAAAGGGTGATAATGCTTTCAAATAGTTTTGCGAAAAAATATCTGTTCAACATTTCAAATAGCAACAAAATAATCATAAATATTTAATTGTACAAATCTAAATGCTTCATTCATCAACATTAGTTTGTTTTAATCTTCTGAAACACTAGCCGCCACTGGCGACCAGTTTGGTCGCCCTTAAATGTATGTTAAGCATTGTAACAAATTATTTTTAATCATAAGTTATTTTTTTCCTTAATCCGCATATTTTTTGTTGTTATGTATTTCATCTTTCTTGACAAAAACCGCTTAACCCACTTTATAATAAATTAATCATTATGTGTGTGTTTTTAATATAAAATAAACTATTTCATAATAAAATAAAAGTATATGCTGTTTTAGTAATCTCTAATAGGTACCTGAAAATGGGATTTTCTCGCCAAAATGGCGCAAAACAAAAATTCCGCCAACCCTGGTGCGTCCGTGACAGCTGTTCCAATTTAAAATACATGACGTTCACATTTTTCTTTAAAATAGAAAATAGATAAATAAGAAATATTATCATAAATCAAAACATTTGATTTCAAAATTAAAATATCGTTTCTAATTAATACACACGAAAAATAAAAGCTGACAATTTGTTTCGAAATTTGATCCATTAAATATTATTTATTACATGAGTTCAACCACGGAGTTCAACTTACATCAAGAAAAGATCCGAAGGAAGTTGAGTTGTATGGAACAGAATTATGGTAAACTTTGACTGTCTCACTGGTGCTGATTATTTTTTTTTTACACCAGGCAGCGATCCAAAAATTCATGGTTTAATATTTTAAACGTTCACAACGAATGAATCTTTTTTTTTTGTTGTTGTTTACTTTCATGGATAGAGAATTTGAACAGCGAACCTAATTGAAACTGAAGTTATTGCAGAATGTATACATAATTGAACGTAAGTCATCTCTCAAATATTAATTTATTTTGAACGATCTTTCTAAAAATGTAACTTTTATGCAGTTTTATTAGAAAAAATAATTTTGAATAAAAATGGCTGCCTGGCATATGAAACAGTGAAGCGGCATCCCGGAACTGTTGAGGACAGTCACATGACATACGGTTTTATTATAGAGATTCATGTAATTGTTGTTTATTTTAATGCGATAGCTTATTTATTTATTTATTTATTTTATGTGGGAGGAGGGGAATTTTACCTTGCTAATAAAGCAAAAATGTAATTTCCGAAATAAAAGACTCTTTTCATAAAAAATTAATATAATATTTTTAATTTATTTTTTGCTTAATTTATGGTTTAGAGAGAAGAAAGGAATAAATAAAAGTTTAAATTAAAAATCCAAAAGCAAAAAAATACCAAATTTCTGCAAAATCTTAACTGTAAATGTCATTGTTTATATCCGAATATGTAATAAATAATATGTTCCTATAAATAGGGTAAATATGATACTTACACACATGCATAAAATTTGTAAATCTATTGTCAATGCATTGATATGTTTAATTTACTTTATGGCAACATAGATATTTATATATATTTACATCCTAATTTTAAAATGATTTAATTCTAAAGAATTACACATGAATAAATGGAGGAGAAGAAAAAAAAATTACAAAATTTTAAATCTTTAAAAAAATAGATTAAATATGCTGCCATAAAATAAATGTAACATAACAATATAGAGATAAAATTGGAACACATCTTAACATAAAATCCATAAAATAAATCTCCAATTCCTAAGGAAATCCACCCCAGTTGCTTACATAAATTTTATTAAAACCAGAAAACAATATAATTTTACACGTTTGAAAACCTCACTAGAGAGTGCCAAAAAAGAAAAGAAATATTTATTAGAACTTTCGAATTAGAATGAAAATAAATAAATAAAAATCCTGGCAATTACTGAATGTTTAATTCTACTTTTCAAATTTCTCAAAGATTTGAGATAATCAAATCCAGATAAAAAATCAACATTAATTATTAAATTGTCCACATAAATAAACGACTTTAAAAACTTTTTCTTTATAAGAGTTAACTGTTTGGTGCTGCCATCTACAAAGTGGAAAAACAAAGATAGTAATTTGTTAGAAACTTCAAATGCTTATAATAAACTGTAATTATAGTTTATCAAAATTATCAATTAAATAGATATCTTTTTATAGATTTTCATTAGAAATATTGGTATTTATAAGCATTTAATATTTATAATATAGTTAATTTAAAAAATACAATTAGCAATCCTAATAATATTATAAATCCGATTGTGTGCAAATGTTAGGCTGAAACCAGCGTCAAAATGGAGAATTTAATTATCCTGTATCTTTGTATATAGGTTGATTATAACCCTCAAATGAACATAGGCTGGTTTTTGTTTATTTTATTCAAATATTTTTCTTAATAATTCAAAATTTCGTTTTTTTCATAGAGAATAAATGGACATTTTTTCCTTTAAAATTTAATTAATCATTTTACGTTGCTAAGCATTACTGTTGCCAATAAATACAAAACCTGGAATAATAATTTTTCCTCAACAATTATTTTTTTATTGAACGATTTCCACGTAAAAAATGAAAATTCAAAAGAATTCGAAAGATGATGAATTGCCATGATATTTGAAAGCAAATATGGTTTATTTGTTGCTATACATGAAGTATGAATATCAGTTACGATGAGAAGACATTTTCTGTCAAAGACTGCGATATAATTAGATAGAAAAATGAATAATAATTATATTTTTAAGAAATGATTTCGCTTGGACCATGGAACTATGAAAAGGATCCTCTTTGGCTTGGACAATGTGACGTCATAAATAAAACCATGTATTTTCAAATAGTCCTAATAATACAAGGAGCATGAATATCAGTATATAGTAGTATGAAAGTAGACAGATAATGGACTCAATATTTCAGATGAAAAAACTGAAATATTTTTTTATCGATACTGAGATTGATTGAGCTTGAATATCAGGTACATACAGATGTGAGTTTTCTGCTAAAATTTACGTCATGATTGCCAGGAAAAGAACATTAAAAATAATTATATAAATACAAAGGATATGAATTATCATTTTACTGCACAGCGTACAACCACAAATTTAAGAATTATATCATTAAAAAGATATTTCTCTGGGAGAAAAGTGGCGTCATCTTATTGTAAATAAAACGTTAATTTTCAAATACGTTTTAAAAGGAGCGTGAATCAATTCCATACATTGATAATACAAAGATCAGTAAGTATAGAAAGTAAATGAGTTTCACGCCATATTTAAAATGAAAAATAGAAATGTTTTTTTAGCTATACTAATTATTAAGCATAATTATCAGTTATATACAGATAAGATTTTTCTGCTAAAATCACATCATAATTTTAAGAAAAGAAAAACGAACACGAATCTATTATATTAAAATCTGACCGTCTGTATTTCGCAACTACTCCTCTTAGACTATCGGACGCAACGCGATTTACTTAACATCAGTTATCATTGATCCGAGGATGTCACACAAACTCTCAGAATTAAAAAAATTGAATTAGATTCCATATATTATTATTATCATTATTGTAAATTTTTAACGAAGTTTCTCTAAAAACGGCAAGTAAATTACTCCATATTTGTGGATAGAAAAGGAGAAATAAAACAGATCAATATATTTTTTACGCCATTTTCTCATTAAAACTGAAAACAGAATTTATTTTCAATTTGGATAGATGGTGAAAACAAAATCTTGATTTCAGTAAATTATCCGAAAAATAAAAACATATTTTCACATATTCAAACTTCATGAATAAATTTTTTTCTGCAGAACAAAAATCGTCTGTCAACATATTGTCTTTTAGAAAACAAGATTTGTTTCAGCTATACATTAAATCAAAGAGGCAGAATTGAATTTAAAGAAAAAGCATATAATATTTCCAATTAATTATTTTTGAAGGACGGTTGTTAAAACGTTTCACAAAAACGTTAAAAATAAAATGGTTTATCAAGTAAAATTGACATTTGTTTTTACCCAATTCGTCGATTTCCACGATTTTATTTGGCGCTCCATTTTGAATTTGTTGCATTTTCATTTTTGCGATTATTTGGTACAAATTTTCATCTTTTTATTAGAGTTATTTCAAGGTCCCTATAACAAAGAAATACCGTATTGTTTCCTATAAAATGTGATTAAGAGTTAGTTCATTATTTACGTTTTTAATTATCGGGAGTGAAATATTTTCTTAATTAATGTATTTATTCTTCTTTTAATGTTGCGTGAACGAAGTCACGGGTAACAGCTAGTATAAAATAAAAAAGGGTAACCGGAGTTAATTTTGCGCATCTGAGGACGGAGCGGGAAAATTCGATTTCTCCTTCTGGGCCGAAGGATTTTGCGCCGTTAAGCCTAACGCTTGTAAAATATTCTTTAAAAACTTATAACAAAATAAGTATTCCATGACACTTTTTGAAATTCACGTATATGGAATAAGTTGTTATTATACATATATTTATTAAAAAAATGAGGTATATTTTCTGATATTGTAATACAAAAATGAATTTTTAAATAGATTTAATGCTTATGTTTAACCACGCTTTTAGTTTAAAAAATAATATAATATTATAGAAAAATACTTACATGCCTTAAAAATATCAACATATCAAACATTTTCTTCTAAACGTAACAATTTTGTTAGTAAATAATTTTGGACACTCTCAGTAAGCAAAATAAATGTTTTAAAGAAGACGATTTAATCAAAAATGAAAATAATTAAATAAAACTTGCAAACAACCTGCGAATGTTACCCCATAACACTTAATGTACATAAAAATGAAAAAAAAAACTTGCTTTAATTAAAAAATATTTTTAAAATAAAAAAATAAACATATAATTAAATGTATAAACATATAATTAAACATATCTATATAGTGTTGAATAATAATCAGTAATAATGAGTAAAATAGAATAATATTTTAAAATATGCATTTCCTTTTGGAAATGTTTTTCATGTTAAAATTGTTTTTAAAAACAAATATATATATATATATTAATATTAATGTATAATAAAGTGGCTAAAATAAAAAGTGTTGGATAATTATCAGTAAAATTTAATGATAACTTAAAATATATTTTTTAAAAATGATGTTGATCTTAAAAGAAGTATCTTTTACAAATGTATTTGAATATGTAGTTAAATATATAAAATAACAAGTGCTGAATAATAATGAGTGAGACTGTACAGTAATTTAAATTATATTTAAAAAAATTGTTCAAGTTAAAAGTAATTTTTAAAATGAAATGTAGTATATACAGGGTTGTTATAATTAAAGTTCGCCTATTCAGAAGGCTCTAGAGCCGGTTCTATGGCTCCAAACGAAACAAAATTTCACTAGTACGTAGTTGAAGAGATGCGCTCTGCGAAAATTGAAAAAAAAATAGTTACATTTTTTGTCAGTAGGTGGCGCTGCGCCAATATTTAAGGCGATGTTTGCAGATTCATTATATCAATTTCAGTCAATCCAGACGAAGCACACAAATTTAAAAGTTTCAACAAACTTCGACGAACTGCGAATTGTTATAATTAAAGTTCACCTAATCAGACAGCTCTAGAACCTGCGACCTATGACTCCAAACAATACATAAAAATGAATATAATTTCATGTGATGTAATCTGCATCAACAAAAATAAAACATGTCGCTCAGCAGCGAGGAAATAACGAAGAATAACATTACGCATGCTCAATGAATCCTCCACCATTTACAATAATGCATTCCATTCTCAGAATTGTGCTTTCTACAGCATTGCGTAAACTGTCCTGTGAGATTGAGCGAATATGAAGCCTAATACTGTCTTTCAGATCAAAGATTGTCTTACATCTGTCTTTAGATACAGAATCTTTCAAAAATCGCATGGTGTTAGATCAGGCGATCGTGGTGGCCAGACTGCTTGAAAATAACGACTTATGATGCGGTCTTCTGTAGAATGGCTTGTTAAGAAAGTCCGAACTGCTCTAGTAATGTGCGGTGGTGTGGTGCACCGTCTTGCATAAACACGATATTTTGAAGGCAGCCTCGCTGTTGCAGCTCGGGAATCAGAAAATTTGACAACATATTGAGATACCTTCTCCCATTTACGGAACATGTAATGGGTCCTGTAGATGTTAGTTCCTCAAAATAATATGGCCGTATCATAAACGTAGCTGTGAAACCGCACCACACCATCACTTTAGCTGCATGCAATGGAACTTCTTGGACAACATTAGGATTCTTTTTCGCCCAAATTAGACAGTTGTGTGTGTTCACTTGTCCGTTTAAATAAAAATGCGCTTCATCAGTCCATAGAATATTCCAGGGCCAAGAATTGTCCACATTCATTCGTGCAAGAAACTGTAGTGAAAATGATAGCCGACTTTCGGTATCACCCTTATTGGTTGTTGCACCCTCTGAATCTTGTATGGTTAGTAGCGCAAAATTTGACGCATCACTTTTCTTACAGTGGAAATCAGCATATCGACTTCATTCATAATAGGTGGCACACTTGCATTTCCAAATGATGACTGGCTTGCTAAATCCACGGCACCAATAGCAATATCTTCAATGCTAGAAATGTCTGCCGTATTTCGTCCTCTGCCAGGAAGAATGTCGAGTTTTCCTGTTTGCTCGAACTTTTTAATCATTTTGTGAACTCCACGATCCGACATTGGTCCACGTCTAACATCTTTTAGTTTCCGGAATTCTCGAACAGCTGTAGCTGCGTTGCTGTTATTTTGATAAAATAACTTTACAAGAAGTGCATTTTCTTTCAAAGTTACCATTCTCCACAAAGCGTAGATTCAAATGCTTTATCAGAAACAATCAACTGTTCCAGTGTCAAAGAAATCACAGACACACTTTATCAGCAAGTTTTAAATCGTCAAGTGGTTAGAAGGGTATTTCAAGTTTTCGAAGTTGCGACGTCACTTTGACGTCGTTCGTCGAAAATTTGAATAAAATGTGATCTTTTTCAAGCGTTGGGTGAAATTTTGTGATTTTGTGTGTTTCATCTGGATTGACCGAAATTGATATAACGAATCTGAAAAAGTTTACTTTTACCAACTGTGAAATAAAATTTCCTGTATTTTGTTTTTTACAAAATAAAGGAATCTGCAAATATCGGCTTAAATATTGGCGCAGCGCCACCTATTGAAAAAAATTTTAACTAATTTCTTTTTTCGATTTTTGCAGAGCGCATCTCTTCAACTACGTACTAGTGAAATTTTGTTTCGTTTGGAGCCATAGAACCGGCTCTAGAGCCTTCTGAATAGGCGAACTTTAATTATAACAACCCTGTATATAACGTAAAAGAATATTAAATAAACATATTTAATTATAATGGGTAAAACTGAATAATAATTCAAAATATGCACTTTATAGTATGTGACAGTTTTAGGATACTTAAAAATCTTTTTGGGTATGGTAGATTTTAAAACAATCATCTGCGCAAAGACCCACATCGCATTCTTTGCATTCAAAATATTATGATGATGCTTCCCTCTTAGATTTTTTACTGCACTCAACACATCTTCGACGCTGTGCTCTTTCCATGGGCGTAACTAGGGAATTTTTCTAAGGGGGGCCACGGCCCCATCTATTTCATAATTTCCAAACAATACCAGTAAACGTTTTTGTTAAAAAGGGCAAACTGTTATTTTGGAGACCAGCGTGGTCGTGACATCAGATAAATCTAGTAGTGTACGTCTAAAAGAGAACAAGAACAGTATTTTAAGGTCCAATTTCAATCTTCGGAAGAAAGTTAAGCCCGGGCCAGCCACGAATCAAATGAAAGAAAATTGGCCTGAACTAGGGCAGGTATATATATAGAATAGTTGCGAGACATCAATTAATCGCTCACAACTGTGCTATGGTGCGCGAGTAAAGTTGAATGTCATAGATATATTGGTAAGTGGATAAATTGGAATTATAATTTATAACTAGCACCCACCCCCCTACCACGAAACCATACTTAGGTATGAAAAATTGGATAAACGTTCATGAAGACTATGCAAACATAACAAAAAACTGTTTTTCTTCCTGTAACATAAGACTTAAAAATAGAATTAGTAAAAACAAAATACCCTCTGCTTTTTCATACATAATATGGGTTAGGGTAGCGGGTAGCCTAGTCCTATGTACAAGTGATTCTCATAGAATGTTTACCAAAGCAAAGTGTTGTAGTCTTTGAGACGAGACAGAGAACCTGACTTTCATACGTAACTTCTAGAATCTAGCGTAGGACCAGCTACGCCAAGGACATTCTATACAAAAGGGTAGTTGCCTTATCTCAGAACGTACAATAGTACTCCTCTTCCCGCTTCAGGCAGAAAAATATCAAGACCTTGGGGACCACGAATAATCTCATATAAGACTTTTGCCTCTTCCTGTCCCCTAAATTGTGACATAGTAAACAAAAAGTTGCTTTTTATTCGGTCTTGCTATTATTACTTATCTTTTATAGCACTACTCTTTTAAAAATTCTTTAAAAAATTCACCTTTTATTTTTGCACTATAAAATCTTTTTGGGGATTCCAGGGGGGACCAGCCCCCCCCCCCTTCCTACGACCATGGCTCTTTCTTTTTTTCCAGGGGTTTTTCTGCAAAGGGATAGAAAGTGTCTACCACTCACAAGGGGCCGCCAAATATGATGCGCACAGATTTTGATGATTTTAAAGTATGTTGTAGGGATCATACCCCTAACTATCCAGGTCAAAGGTTTCCTTCAAATGGGCTTTAGTTTTCGATAAATTTCGGTTTAAGTTCAGCATACGTTTCAAATACCGATTAGTTCGCGATTTTGTACGATGTATCCTTGGTGCAGAGCTAGCGTTCGCGATTTGAGTGCTAGAGGTAAGGGTTCTGTCCTCTCATGTGACTTTTTACCTTTTTTAATCAATTTATATATATATTTGTCACGTTACAAGTTTTATGCAGAATTATGAATTCTGCTTCTTTGAACTGTTTGATATTTTCCTAATAAATTCCATTTACATTTTCGAATTTTTCGTGAAAATTTACATTTTTTTGTGCAGTTTTGAAATTAATATTTCTTTTGACGAAATTCCAAACTAATTTATGTCTAGATTTAGTTTTTTTTAATTATTATTTACCCTTTATATTTTAATAACCATTATAAAATAATACTTTTTTTTAACTTTATGAAATTTTAAATGAAAATTTATATATTTTTTATAATTTATACAAAATATTTTTTATCTCAAATCTTCTAAAGGTATGTATGATTAGGTAATTCCAACAACATATCTTGAAAGGAGTAATAAAATATTAAAGCAATAACGCTTATATCCAAGTTTTACCCAGTTATATATATTACAAAATTTAAATTTTTTCCGCAATTATTCTATAAAATTTGTCCATTCAATAATATTCGGTATATAACCCAGCTTATTAAAATAATTCTCATTCTTAAAATAGCCTTTTACTATCCATATGTAAAGCCAATTATTCCTAATCCACTTAATAATATTTATTCGAATGTAGTTATTCTAAAAATGGCGATAGCTTTTTTAATTTATTCTTTAAATAGAACATCTTTATTTTAATTCATTATTAAAATTCATTAGTATTATTCCCGTGTGGTCAAATTGCTATAACTTCTTTATTTAAATGCTAAAATATCGTATCTCTTAAAATATTCCGCTCAAAAAACCTTATTTCATAAAGTTATCCTATTATTAAATATCAAATGTCTATTAAAATATTTCCGAAAAACTTTAATTCTTTCTTTTTTTTTTTTTTTCCTTTTATAAAGATTCATTTTCTTTTCTTCTTATTATTTTTATTACGTATTAAATTCGAAGTTTAGCTACAGCCTCAAAAACAGATAAGCTCGTTTGTTGATATGACAGGCATCTGGTACGAGATTATGGAATATTCGGGAAGGGCGTAGAAAGTTTTTGCATTTTACAACAAAATAAATCCACCGGAAATATTGATAAAGTTCCAAAAGAGACCTTTTGATTCGATAGAAGTGGGTCACGTGACGTATTCTGTATTATTACGCCACAGATAATATATTCCACCAGATAGGACACTTCCATAAGCTCAATGGTAACCGAATCGCAACTTCAGAGCCCCTAGTGACAACAATCGCAAACGGTTCGGGCGTGTCGCCACAGGTAGGTATTACTTATCTTATTTGTTTAGTATCTATCTTTTTTTCCCCCGCAGTTTCGGCGATGTTTGTTATTATTTAAAACATCAAACGCATTTTATTTTATCATACAAATACTAGAAACTAAGCAAATAGCTCTGAAAAGAACTTTTATGAAAATGAAATACTAAAATAGCTGTCCTGTCGATATTAAATAAACAAAACTGCCAACAGGTACATGTGACCGCGACAATCTGACAGTTTATAGATCGCGCGCCTGTGCGTTAGTTCTTGACTGTGCTCAGTAGTGGCGCTTGTATCGCGCCGGTTCGGGTTTTCGCTCCACTGTCCTATCTGGTGGAATATATTATCTGTGTATTACGCAAGCTAGTTTAAAAACACGATCATCCTGATTCGGAGAGGATTTTTTTCGACGCTGGTGTTTGCTAAAAGAATCGGGACGGATTCTAGAAAATAATGGAACGTTGTATTTTTTTTCGTTTAGCGTTGGCTAATGAGCATTTTCCCTGAAGAGATGTCTTAAAACTGGAAATAAAAGGTTCTTCGACAAAAATATGGACTGACATTTCTTATTGATGATACCACACTACCGCCTGATGCGAGCTAAAAGGGAAACCAATCACATCGCTAACCCTATTTATCACGAGCACGACTGCCTTTTTCCCGGATTTGAACTTGGAAACACGACATTAATATAATAAGTCGAACAGGATGCTGGTGATCAACAGAAAATTTGTGTAGTTAAACGTGAAATTTGCCGATTAGAAGAATATGTTACGAGGACGTCTACGCCATTACAGCACGTTTACGTCTGGTGTTTTGTTATTTTGTACTTTTATAATAAATTAAAAATGGTCAAGCCTAAAAGAGAAAAGAAGAGGAAAAGTTGGCCTAAGTGAAGTTGTTGCTAGAGAATATACTATTCATCTTCATAAGCGTCTTCATGGTGTTGGTTTTAAAGGATTGCGAAAAAGCAGAACTTTTGTGTTATCAAGAAATTAACGATTTTTAGATGTGTGAAACTCTTAGATGTGTCACGATTTTTAGATGTGTGATCCTGTGAAATATGCTCAAGAGTAACTGTAAGTTGGTATTTTTATTTATTTGTATCTTTATATGTTGATATTTATTAGTTTATGTTATATTTAAAATGTTTTCTTCATTTAATAGTCTGCTTGAAATTTAAAGGTTTTATATACTATGTTATACTGATTAAATTTTTGTTTTTAAAATTTATTTCTGTTGCAAATATTTAAGTGTTGTTAAGGTTAATTAATTTATTTGATGATTTCGTGTGATACGTCATTGTAATATTATAGACAGCGGTATAATTTATATTTTCATGTTTTAATAACAGATATTCTTAAAAAAAAAAAAAAAAAAAAAAAAAAAAAAATCTATTATTTTTAAAATGTTACTGAGATCGTAAATTACATATTTATTTACTATTTTATCTATTTCGTTATTTGTATGGTATATAGTGTTATAAGTTTAAAATTTAATCTTTTTAAGATCCGGATATTTAAAAGAAGATCGAGTTAACTCTTTTGTTAGATTAAATATTATGGCAGAACCAAAATTTATAGCATTTGATCCAGATTTAGGAGTTGAGATACAGGCGTGGTTAAAATACTTTGATGATGCTTGTGAAAAAGAAAAGAAGGATGATGATTGGAAGTTTAAAAATATTTCTCAAAATTTAAAGGGAGAAGCTCTTAAGATTTACATTAATGATTGCCTTAATTGCACTAAATACGAACAGATAGCTGATATCTTAACTGAGAATTTTATTAGGGTAAATATCCCGAAATTTTCTGAATTTTCTGCTTTGAAATTGGATAGTTTAAATAACTTAGAAACTTATTTTAGAAAGAAAATTGAAATTGGTAGGAAATTGCATTTATGTGAAACTATATTACTACATATGTTGAGAAGTATTAGTTATATTGAAAGTTATTATTGTTATGTTTATGAATTGAATTTTATTATAGCATTTATTTATATTATTGAAGAGTTATATTATTTATTAGTGAAAAAATGTTTGACAAATATTAGTTAAAGATGGTGGGATCCCAACAGAAATATAACAAATCCCACAGGAATATAACAAAGATAACATATTCCAAGTACAATAAACGACCAAGAGATAATTTGACTTGTTTATTATGTGAGAAAATTAATGTGATACTTAAGAGAAGATGTTGTGACAAGTGCTAGCATTATAAGGTCATTATAAAGTATTGGTAAGAATGACTACAGTTTTAAAATTTTGATGGAGTAATGTCTTTATTTTCAGCCTTTACATAAAAACTGTATTTTTAAGAAAGGGACTGCAGTAACCATTTTAAAAAAAAAACAAAATGAGGACTTATCACGATCCAAGAAAGAGACTGAAATAAAACAGTTGGATCTAATGAACTCAAATTTGAATTAAGTCGAATTTTTTTTTAAAAACTTTGTTTTAACAATTTGCTAGTGACTACTTATTCTAAAGCTTGTGAACTTGGTAAAAGCAAAATTCTGTTACTATTATTATCCTGTTTTTCTTGTTTATTAATATTTATTATTTATTGTTATTGTATTTTTCTTGTGCACTTACAAATGGTAAGTGAGATTGTAACCATTTCTCGTATTATTTTACAGGGGAAATGCTCGTAGCTTTATTTTTATTTATCTATTAATTTTAATTGATTACTATTATTTTATTTTTGTTTTTGTTTTTGTCTTCCAGTTCTTCAGAAATTCCCCATCTCCTTGCTGGCAGTCTCTAAATTTATACTAGTCAAAATTCAAATTTCTAAAGTATTAAATTTATATTGTCTGAATTTATAGTTACTTAACTATTAACTTCATCCAAAATCTTTAGGGAGGGGGGATAATATTACAAAATTTAAATTTTTTCCGCAATTATTCTATAAAATTTGTCCATTCAATAATATTCGGTATATAACCCAGCTTATTAAAATAATTCTCATTCTTAAAATAGCCTTTTACTATCCATATGTAAAGCCAATTATTCCTAATCCACTTAATAATATTTATTCGAATGTAGTTATTCTAAAAATGGCGATAGCTTTTTTAATTTATTCTTTAAATAGAACATCTTTATTTTAATTCATTATTAAAATTCATTAGTATTATTCCCGTGTGGTCAAATTGCTATAACTTCTTTATTTAAATGCTAAAATATCGTATCTCTTAAAATATTCCGCTCAAAAAACCTTATTTCATAAAGTTATCCTATTATTAAATATCAAATGTCTATTAAAATATTTCCGAAAAACTTTAATTCTTTCTTTTTTTTTTTTTTTTCCTTTTATAAAGATTCATTTTCTTTTCTTCTTATTATTTTTATTACGTATTAAATTCGAAGTTTAGCTACAGCCTCAAAAACAGATAAGCTCGTTTGTTGATATGACAGGCATCTGGTACGAGATTATGGAATATTCGGGAAGGGCGTAGAAAGTTTTTGCATTTTACAACAAAATAAATCCACCGGAAATATTGATAAAGTTCCAAAAGAGACCTTTTGATTCGATAGAAGTGGGTCACGTGACGTATTCTGTATTATTACGCAAGCTAGTTTAAAAACACGATCATCCTGATTCGGAGAGGATTTTTTTCGACGCTGGTGTTTGCTAAAAGAATCGGGACGGATTCTAGAAAATAATGGAACGTTGTATTTTTTTTCGTTTAGCGTTGGCTAATGAGCATTTTCCCTGAAGAGATGTCTTAAAACTGGAAATAAAAGGTTCTTCGACAAAAATATGGACTGACATTTCTTGTTGATGATACCACACTACCGCCTGATGCGAGCTAAAAGGGAAACCAATCACATCGCTAACCCTATTTATCACGAGCACGACTGCCTTTTTCCCGGATTTGAACTTGGAAACACGACATATATATATTTTTATGTTATTTAAATACATTTAACTGTAAAGTTCAAACTCAACATCATTTTTGATTTGCACAAAAAAATAAATAATAATAATAATAATAATAATAATAATAATAATATATTACAATTAATTTTTTTTCATTCTAACAAGTCGATGCCATACAGAAAAATTCAACTAGAAATGAAAAATCGTTTGTAAATTACAATACATATTGCTATGAATTTTGTATATATCTGTAAATATTCCATTTGTTTAAATTTATTTTATTTTATTATTGTGAAAATTGCAGTATTATTAATGTATTTCCTATTGAGCATCATGTAACTCAATGCTAAAGGCCTCAGGTGGTTTGCAAGGAAAACAACCTTACAGCATCGGTTTTTATAATGGAGTTCTATTGGAAAATCGCCAAGGAATGGGTTTATCGCCAAGTTGGCGATGGTTTTGGCGACTTATTTTTATCGCCAAATGTCGCCAAGTTGGCGACGGTTTTGGCGACTTTTTGTGCAACCCCCCTTATACCTTTACATTGGGATCCTTTCTCGTTTGGAGTACTCTATCGAGAGTTAAAGCACCTTCTGGTAATTTTTAGCATCCGAAAGCTCTGGAATAATCTGGAAAGATCTCCGAAACATATATAAGGACCTCCATCAGTTCAGTTGAGTTAGTTCTCTGTCAAATGCGATTGAATACGCACGAGAGGCTTTGCATTGAGAACTGTGTTGTCTATGATCGATTTAGTATTGAACAATACGCTATATTGTTCTGTGAGAAATTTTGCTGTGCTGTTATTAGATTTGAAGATTACTGAATATTTGTGTCTTTGAAAAGATATTGGTGTATTTATCGAACTGTTTGGAGTAAATAAAACCTGTTGATTGTTCTTATATATTGGCATCAATCCTTACGAACCCCGAGCTCACAACATTTGGTGTCAGAAGTGGGATTGAATGCCGATCACCAGAGCAATGGAGGATCAACTGAAACAATTATTGGAGAAATTAGCTGCGAATCAGGCTGAGATGTCAACCAACCTTGGCGTGTTGAAAGAAGAAATGAAGAAGGATATGTCAACCAACCTTGGCGAGTTGAAGGAAGCAGTGAAGAAGGAAATGTCAGCGATGGATGAGAAAATGACTGCGAACCAGGCTGAAATGAAGGAAATGTCGGAGGAAATGAAGAAGGAAATGTCAGCCATAGATGAGAAAATGACTGCAAACCAGGCTGAAATGAAGGAGATGTCGGAAGAAATGAAGGAGATGTCGGAAGAAATGAAGAAAGATATGTCAACCAACCTTGGTGAGTTGAAAGAATTAATAGATAATAAAATAACATCTTTAAATGAAAGAATTGACAGCGTGGAAAACAAATTTGAAGGAAGATTTCAGGAAATAGAAGAAAAAGTTCAAAAGACAGCCAATACCGTAGAAGAAAGAGTAGAAGAAAAAGTTCAAAAGATCTCCAAAACCGTAGAAGAAAGGATAGAGAGTGTGGAAAAGGAGTTGGAAAATGTGAAGAAACAAAAGATAACTGCCGGAAACTATACCGAAGATGTCAAGTATCAAGCTATGCTTCCTCGGTCCTGTATTAAACTTTCGACCTATGACGGAAAATCCTCATGGCAAGTCTTCAAGACGCAATTTGGGATCGTAGCGGACGCCAATGGATGGGATTCCCAGACCAAGGCTTGCCAGTTAGCTGCTTCTCTACGAGCTGATGCTGCCGACGTTCTACAGACTTTGCCTGCAAATTAACCGCTGGATTTTGAAACGCTCGTCAGTGCCTTAGAATTGCGCTTTGGCGAGAAATGCATGAAGGAATATAGCAGACTCCAGCTCAAATCTCGATAGCAGAAATCCACTGAATCCCTGCAAGAGCTTGCTACGGATGTCGAGAGACTTTCCCATCTTGCTTATCCTGACTGCCCGACTGAAAGTAGAGAAAGTTTAGCTCTGCAACATTTCATCGATGGTGTGCGTGACTTTGAGATCCAGAAACAACTCCGGATTGCAGATCTCAGTGACTTAAAAGGGGCTTTGGTTTACGCTCTGAAATTCGAGGCAGCCCAGCAAGCTACTAGAAAAGATCGACACTTTGTGCGAGCAGCCAACCTGCCTGAGACGTCGGATAGAGCTGTGGAGCGCTTACAGCAGCAGATGAATGACATAATGAGAAAGATGAACTCCTTAATGGCCAACAAACCTTACAGGAAGATCGAGTGCTGGAAATGCGGTGGAGAAGGCCATATCCAAATCGACTGCCCAAGACGACCCAGCACCGAAGGTAATATCTCTCCCGCTAAAGGAGGAGTAGGAAAACTGATTAATGGCCATCTTGCGGGGCGGAGGTTGCCAGATTTTGAGAAGCCCCATTTTCAAATGTGCCAAATTTCTGCAAGAAGTTGCGGCGAGAACGGAGTTTTTATAGTCGGGCGTGTGAATGATTTGCCCTGTAATATGATCATCGATACAGGAGCCAATGTGACCATCGTTCGGAAAGATCTAGCTCTGAGGCTAAAAGAAAAACTCCTCTGGACTCCGCCCCGTGTTATCCTTCAAACCGTGACCGGGGATAAGATTGACATACATGGAAGAATGAAATTGAAAATAAAGTTTGGGAACGCCGCTTACCATCATACAGTCTCTGTGGCCGATATTTCAGACCCTTTCATACTCGGACTGGACTTTTTAAAAGAGCATGGATTTGCACTGGATTTTAAGAATAATGAATTACGCTCTGCTCGAGAAGATGTCACTATTTTCAAACTTGGAAATGAGTCCGGGTCCATTCAACGGATCACAGCCAAGGCAGATGTTATCATCCCTCCTCGAACCGAAATGATGATACCTGGAGTAACTGGAAACGAAAGAAGTTTTCAGTGTGGCTTATGGTTGGATATCCCGACAACAGCCCAAAAGGAGTGCTAATAGCATCAGCGCTGGTAGATCTGTCGAGAGATGTCATACCTGTGAGAATTGCGAACGTAAGTGAAAAATCTAGAATTATCCAGAAGGGTGAAGTGCTTGCAACCTGTGCTCCAGTCACCTGTGTTTGCAAAGACCCGAGCTTGACGTTATCGAAGCCGTCTACAAGTTTAACACCTGTAATTGGACGAAATGAAAATTTATCTCCTGAACAGAGACATGCCGCAGAAAGACTTCCAGGAGTTTAAGGATGTGTTTTCACAAAACGAGGGTGATATAGGTCGCACTTCTCTGACACGTCATAGAATTGACACTGCCGACCATCCACCGATTAAACAGCATCCAAGACGCTTGCCGTTCGCAAAACAAGAAGAGGTTTTTAAGCTCTTACGAGAGATGCAGGATAGTGACATCATCGAACCGTCATCAAGTCCGTGGGCCTCTCCCATCGTGTTGGTCCGAAAGAAAGATGGCTCCACAAGATTTTGTGTGGATTATCGTAAACTTAACGATATCACGAAGAAGGACAGCTATCCTCTACCAAGATGAGACGACACGCTAGATACTCTTTCAGGACATAAATGGTTTTCCACGCTGCATTTGAAGAGTGGATATTGGCAAGTAGAGATCCATCCTGATGACAAAGAAAAGACCGCATTTACTACTGGACAAGGACTTTGGCAATTTAAAGTTATGCCGTTCGGGCTCTGCAATGCACCAGCAACGTCCGAGCGCCTCATGGAGACAGTGTTAAAAGGCCTGACTTTTGAAGCTTGTCTCATCTACCTAGATGACGTCATCATTGGTGGCCGCATGTTTGAAGAACATCTAGAAAATATTCGAAAAGTGTTAACGAAGCTAAGAGCGGCGAATTTAAAGCTGAACCCTTTGAAATGCAAGTTCTTCCAACGAGAAGTAAACTATTTAGGACACATCATCTCAGCTGAAGGTGTTGAATCCTGAACAGATCCTGAAAAAGTGTCTGCAGTAAAGAACTGGAAGCGTCCGGAAAACGTCCATCAGTTGCGAAGCTTTCTGGGACTATGCACTTATTACAGAAAGTTTGTCCAGGGGTTCTCCAACATCGCAAGACCATTGCATAGGCTCACTGAAAGCAAGCAGAAGTTTCTATGGACACAAGAATGCGAGAATTCCTTCCAGCAGCTGAAAGAAGCTCTCACATCCTCTCCAGTCCTAACCTATCCACACCCCGACAAACAATTCATTGTGGACACGGATGCTAGTCATGAAAGTGTCGGTGCTGTACTTTCCCAAGAAACAGATGGCCAAGAACGAGTCGTAGCATACTGGAACAAATGTTTATCGAAACCAGAGCGGAATTATTGCGTCACTCGTAAGGAGTTATTAGCTATAGTAAAAGCCATAGAACACTTCCATCACTATCTCTATGGCAGGAAATTTCTCCTTCGTACTGATCACGCATCCCTAACATGGCTGATGAATTTTAAGAACCCAGAGGGCCAAGTAGCCAGATGGATACAACGACTCCAGGAATACGACTTTGACATCAGGCATCGTAAAGGCTCATCGCATGGAAATGCTGATGCCTTATCAAGAAGACCGTGTCCCGAAAGTTGTCGCTATTGTTCCAGAGCGGAGAACAAGTATAATCCCGAACATGTCATACGCCAGACGAAGACTTCACTATCAACACCACCAGATCCCTGGAGTAATGAGAAGATTCGAGAAGATCAAATGGCAGACTCTGACATCAAACCAATCTTGGAGTTATTAGAATCTTCTAGCACGAAGCCCAGTTGGAAAGACATCTCGACTTACAGTCCTACGACGAAGCAATATTGGGCTCTTTGGAACTCCCTCCACGTCAAGAATGGTATCCTGTTCCGAAAATTCGAATCGGAAGATGGGAAAACATCTCGGTGGCAGTTGGTACTTCCTCGATCTCGAATCCCAGAGGTCCTCGAAGAATTACATGGCAGTCCCACTGGTGGCCATTTTGGAGTCATGAAAACATTACATAGGTCCGAGAGCGCTTCTTCTGGGGAAAAGCGAGAGCTGACGTCGAACAATGGTGCAAATCTTGCGATGCATGTGCAGCTCGAAAAGGACCAAAGAAACGTAGCCGAGGAAGACTACATCTCTAGAATGTAGGAGCACCTTTTGAACGCATCGCCCTTGACATCCTAGGTCCTCTGCCAAGAAGTGCTGATGGCAACAAATACCTCCTTGTTGTCATGGACTATTTCACGAAATGGCCTGAAGTTTATGCCATCCCTGATCAAGAAGCTTCTACGGTTGCGGATGCCTTGGTACACCAGTGGATATCAAGGTATGGAGTTCCCCTTCAAATGCATTCTGACCAGGGGAGAAATTTCATCTCTGCTGTCATTGAGGGTCTCTGTCAACTTCTCGGAATGGACAAAACTAGGACGACGCCTTTACATCCACAATCGGATGGCATGGTTGAGAGATTTAATCGTACCATACTCAACAATCTCTCACTGCTAGTCTCAAGAAACCAACAAGACTGGGACCAAAAACTTCCCTTGTTTCTTCTCGCCTATCGCAGCGCCGTCCATGAAACAACCGGCTATTCCCCGTCTCAGATGCTTTTCGGTCGTGATCTTCGTCTACCTTGTGATCTGATTTTTGGTCGCCCTCCAGATGCGCCTTCATCGCCAGAGGGATACGTGCAGAATCTCCAGGCACGATTCGAAGACGTCCACAACTTGGCTCGAGAGCGGATCAATATACAGACGGAGAAGATGAAGACCAGGTACGACACGAAAGCCACGGGACATCAATTCAAAGAAGGTGACAAGGTTTGGTTTTATAATCCGACTCGACGTAAAGGACTTTCTCCCAAACTGCAATCGCACTGGGACGGTCCTTATACAGTCCTAAACAGACTGAACGATGTCGTAATTCGGATCCGAAAGTCACCAAGTTCGAAGCCTAGAGTCGTTCATTACGACAGGCTGGCTCCATACTATGGCCATAGTACTTAGTTCATTGATTGTAAATAGTGTAATGTAAATAATGTAAATTAGTATGACCATGGTCTTGTATATAAGTTAATGTAATTATTTATTTTGCTTAGCATTATCATTATTATTATTATTTAAATACTTGTATGTAATAATGTCCATGCTTTAATTTTTTTTTAAATAAGTGTATATTTTGTATAAAGCATTATGAATGTGTTTAATTGTTATTTTCCATGTTTGCTTTAAGTGTTTTGAATAGTATAGCATTTGTTGGTAACAGGTTTGCTTCCGATCAAATGTTGTACTGTCCGGGACGTGCAGTCCTTGAGAGGGGGGCAATGTTATGAATTTTGTATATATCTGTAAATATTCCATTTGTTTAAATTTATTTTATTTTATTATTGTTAAAATTGCAGTATTATTAATGTATTTCCTATTGAGCATCATGTAACTCATGCTAAAGGCCTCAGGTGGTTTGCAAGGAAAACAACCTTACAGCATCGGTTTTTATAATGGAGTTCTATTGGAAAATCGCCAAGGAATGCGTTTATCGCCAAGTTGGCGATGGTTTTGGCGACTTATTTTTATCGCCAAATTTGGCGATATATCGCCAAATGTCGCCAAGTTGGCGACGGTTTTGGCGACTTTTTGTGCAACCTCCCCTTATACCTTTACACTGGGATCCTTTCTCGTTTGGAGTACTCTATCGAGAGTTAAAGCACCTTCTGGTAATTTCTAGCATACGAAAGCTCTGGAATAATCTGGAAAGATCTCCGAAACCTATATAAGGACCTCCATCAGTTCAGTTGAGTTAGTTCTCTGTCAAATGCGATTGAATACGCACGAGAGGCTTTGCATTGAGAACTGTGTTGTCTATGATCGATTTAGTATTGAACAATACGCTATATTGTTCTGTGAGAAATTTTGCTGTGCTGTTATTAGATTTGAAGATTACTGAATATTTGTGTCTTTGAAAAGATATTGGTGTATTTATCGAACTGTATGGAGTAAATAAAACCTGTTGATTGTTCTTATATATTGGCATCAATCCTTACGAACCCCGAGCTCACAACAATATAAAAAATATCTGAAAAAAAAATCGTCTGCAATGAATTTTACAGTTATATCAGAATAAATAAAATTTTCTTTTTATCCATTTCGTTTAGCTTCCTTTGCAGACAATTACCACATTTGAAATCATTTCTTTTTCAATTTTAATGCATTTTTTAATATATTTATCACAATTTAAGTATTTAAAGAATTTATAATATGCTAATTTATATATTCTTTTAATATTGTTAAAACAATTTACGTAAAGAAAATATTTAAAGGCGACTTTTAATGCGGAATTTCTTTAGAATATTTTTGCGATATGTATCACACAATTAGGTCCATATTTAATAAACTAGCTAGTCGGATGTGCCAATCCCAAAACTTTCTTCTATCTCAGTCATGTTAATATTTCAAAATTCGCTATCACATCGCCAATAAAATCAATATTTTTCGTCATTCTGTTGTACGTCAGCTGCTTGCGAATCGTCGGGTTACAGGGATGCGAACAACCGATGTATACTAAACTACGAAACGTCCTTCTGGTCTGAACCGACAGGAACAGATAGCCTCCCTATTCCTTAGTTTTACGATTTTAGCTAATTTTACTGGAAAACACGAAGGTAAAATGCGTGGAACCTAAATAAAGAAGATTTAATCCCAGTTCTCGTCAACATTGAATTTGAATGAGAATATCGCCAAATTAGTCCTGTACAGCCAAGTTGGCTTCATTTATGGCAACTTATTTTGGTCGCCAAATTTGGCGATATTCCGCCAACTGTCACCAAGTTTGGCGAGAATTTGACGTTGGCGAATATAAATATATAGTGATAAGCATATAATAGGATTAATGGTTACAACAACGAAAGGAAATTTTCCGAAACCATGTTAACTAAAACTCATAAATTAAACCCGTTTACGGATGAATATGCTGCTGTCTTGTTTGAAAATGTCAGCCACCCTAAATTTTCAAACCGCTATATCTCAGCCATTTTTTAAGATAGAGGCAAAACAAAAATTGCTTCGGATTCTCCGGATCAAGGCCGAACATTTGACGAAAAAAAGTTTTAGGATTTCTAATTTTTTTGAATTTGCACATTTTTTTGAATTTGAAATCTTTATATGGCTATCACAGCGCCCCCTTTCATCGAAATATCCCCAAATTCTAATAGAACCTGCTTGCCACAGCCAAAAACATAGAACAAAAATGTGGTTCAATTTGAAGCATAACTTCATGCACTTTTCGATGATACAATAGTCAAAATGGAACAAAAATATCGATCACAGCGCCCCCTTTCGTCGAAATATCCCCAAATTCTGATAGAACCTGCTTGCCATAGCTAAAAACATAGAAAAAAAAATGTGGTTTAATTTGAAGCATAACTTCATACACTTTTCGATGATACAATGAAGACACACAGACGGACAGACAGACATTTTGTAAAAACATGTTTTTCGGAATCTCTGACCCCTAAAACGTATAAATCCGTCGAAAAAAAATTTCGATTACAATACTTTCTTCTATTATAGATAGAAGAAAGTAAAAATGTCGATGTCGGTGATGATAAATATTTTAGTATTTCAGCAGTTAACATATTTCAATATATTTAGAACAAATCAAATATTAAAAGGATATATTATTTTGTTAATTTTTTCTTAATCATTTAATTTTTTTAAAATAGAAAATGCAAATAAAAAAAATGCATTATTTCATATATATGATAAATATATAAGTAAATATACATAAATGTAAACAATAATCATTTTAAAAAGACGAGATATCAAGACATAAATTAGTTTGGGTTTTCGTCAACAGAAATATTAGAATAAAAATTGCGCAAAAACTATAAATTTTCACGAAAAATTCAAAAATGTAAATGGAATTTATTAGGAAAATATCAAAAAGTTCAAAGATGCAGAATTCATAATTCTGCATAAAACTTATAACGCGACAAATATATAAAAAAATTATTTAAAAATTGCGCAAAAACTATAAATTTTCACGAAAATTCAAAAATGTAAATGGAATTTATTAGGAAAATATCAAAAAGTTCAAAGATGCAGAATTCATAATTCTGCATAAAACTTATAACGCGACAAATATATTGTTATGAATTTTGTATATATCTGTAAATATTCCATTTGTTTAAATTTATTTTATTTTATTATTGTGAAAATTGCAGTATTATTAATGTATTTCCTATTGAGCATCATGTAACTCAATGCTAAAGGCCTCAGGTGCTTTGCAAGAAAAACAACCTTACAGCATCGGTTTTATAATGGAGTTCTATTGAAAAATCGCCAACGAATGGGTTTTTCGCCAAGTTGGCGATGGTTTTGGCGACTTATTTTTGTCGCCAAATTTGGCGATATATCGCCAAATGTCGCCAAGTTGGCGACGGATTTGGCGACTTTTTGTGCAACCACATCCCCCTTATACCTATACATTGGGATCCTTTCTTGCTTGGGTTCTCTATCGAAAGTTAAAGCACTTTCTGGTAATTTCTAGCATCTGAAGGCTCTGGAATAATCTGGAAAGATCTCTGAAACCTATATAAGGACCTCCATCAGTTCAGTTAGTTAGTTGTCTGTCAACTGCGATTGAATTCATACGAGAGGCTTTGCATTGAGAACTGTGTTTCTCGGATCGATTTTGTCGTTGAACGCATCGATTTTGTCGTTGTATTGAACGCATTGTTTCTGTGTGAAATCTTGCTGCGCTTTTATTGGATTTGAAGATTACTGAATATCTTGTAATTTTCAGAAGATATTTGTGATCGTATTGCACTGTTTATAGTGAATAAAGCCTTTTTATTGTTCTTATATATTGGCATCAGTCTTTTCGAACCCCGAGCTCACAACATTTGGTGTCAGAAGTGGGATTGAATGCCGATCACCAGAGCAATGGAGGGTCAACTGAAAGAATTATTGGAGAAATTAGCTGCGAACCTTGGCGAGTTGAAAGAAGAAATGAAGAAAGATATGTCAGCGATGGATGAGAAAATGACTGCGAACCAGGCTGAAATGAAGAAGGATATGTCAGCGATGGATGAGAAAATGACTGCGAACCAGGCTGAAATGAAGGAAATGTCGGAAGAAATGAAGAAGGAAATGTCGGAAGAAATGAAGAAGGAAATGTCAGCGATAGATGAGAAAATGACTGCGAACCAGGCTGAAATGAAGGAGATGTCGGAAGAAATGAAGAAAGATATGTCAACCAACCTTGGTGAGTTGAAAGAATTAATAGATAATAAAATAACATCTTTAAATGAAAGAATTGACAGCGTGGAAAACAAATTTGAAGGAAGATTTCAGGAAATAGAAGAAAAAGTTCAAAAGACAGCCAATAACGTAGAAGAAAGGATAGAGAGTGTAGAAAAAGAGTTGGAAAATGTGAAGAAACAAAAGATAAATGCCGGAAACTATACCGAAGATGTCAAGTATCAATCTATGCTTCCTCGTTCCTGTATTAAACTCTCGAGCTATGACGGAAAATCCTCATGGCCAGTTTTTAAGACACAATTTGGGATCGTAGCGAACGCCAATGGATGGGATTCCCAGACAAAGGCTTGCCAGTTAGCTGCTTCTCTACGAGCTATTGCTGCCGACGTCCTACAGACATTGCCTGCAAATGAACCGCTGGATTTTGAAACGATTGTCAGTGCCTTAGAATTACGCTTTGGCGAGAAATGCATGAAGGAATATAGCAGACTCCAGCTCAAATCTCGACAGCAGAAATCCACTGAATCCCTGCAAGAGCTTGCTACGGATGTCGAGAGACTTTCACATCTTGCTTATCCTGACTGTCCGACTGAAATTAGAGAAAGCTTGGCTCTGCAGCATTTTATTGATGGTGTGCGTGACTCTGAGATCCAGAAACAACTCCGGATTGCAGATCTCAGTGACTTAAAAGGGGCTTTAGTTTATGCCCTGAAATTCGAGGCAGCCCAGCAAGCTACAAGGAAAGATCGACACTTTGTGCGAGTAGCCAACATGCCTGAGACGTCGGATAGAGCTGTGGAGCATTTACAGCAGCAGGTGAAGGACATGATGAGGCAGATAAACTCCTTGATGGACAACAAAACTGGCAGAAAGATCAAGTGCTGGAAATGCGGTGGAGAAGGCCATATTCAAAGAAACTGCCTAAAACGACCCAGCACAGAAGGTAATAGCTCCCCACGAACGGCGGAGCAGGAAAACTAATTAATGGCCATCTCGCGGGGCGGAGGTTGCCAGATTTCGAGAAGCCCCATTATCAAGTGTGTCAAATTTCTGCAAGAAGTTGCGGCGAGAACGGAGTTTTTATAGTCGGGCGTGTGAATGATTTGCCCTGTAATATGATCATCGATACAGGAGCCAATGTGACCATCATTCGGAAAGATCTAGCTCACCGGCTAAAGGAAAAACTCCTCTGGACACCGCCCCGTGTTATCCTCCAAACCGTGACCGGGGATAAGATTGACATACATGGAAGAATGAAATTGAAAATAAAGTTTGGGAACGCCGCTTACCATCATACAGTCTATGTGGCCGATATTTCAGACCCTTTCATACTCGGACTGGACTTTTTAAAAGAGCATGGATTTACACTGGACTTTAAGAAGAATGAGTTACGCTCTGCTCAAGAAGATGTCACTATTTTCAAACTTGGAAATGAGTCCGAGTCTATTCAACGGATCACAGCCAAGGCAGATGTTATCATCCCTCCTCGGACCGAAATGATGATACCTGGATTAACTGAGAACGAAAGTAGTTTTCAATGTGGCTTGGTTGGATATCCTGAGAAGAGCCCAAAAGGAATGCTAATAGCATCAGCGCTGGTAGATCTGTCGAGAGATGTGATACCCGTGAGGATGGCGAATGTAAGTGAAAAGTCTAGAATTATCCAGAAGGGTGAAGTGCTTGCTACCTGTGCTCCAGTCACCTGTGTTTGCAAAGACCCGAGCTTGACGTTGTCGGAGCCGTCTACAAGTTTAACACCTGAAATTGGACGAAATGAGAATTTATCTCCTGAGCAGAGACATGCCGCAGAAAGACTGTTCCAGGAATTTAAGGATGTGTTTTCACAAAACGAGAGTGATATAGGGCGCACTTCACTGACACGTCATAGAATTGATACTGCCAACCATCCACCGATTAAACAGCATCCAAGACGCTTGCCGTTCGCAAAACAAGAAGAGGTTTCTAAGCTCTTACGAGAGATGCAGGATAGTGACATCATCGAACCGTCATCAAGTCCGTGGGCCTCTCCCATCGTGTTGGTCCGAAAGAAAGATGGCTCCACAAGATTTTGTGTGGATTATCGTAAACTTAACGATATCACGAAGAAGGACAGCTATCCTCTACCAAGAATAGACGACACGCTAGATACTCTTTCAGGACATAAATGGTTTTCCACGCTGGATTTGAAGAGTGGATATTGGCAAGTAGAGATCCATCCTGATGACAAAGAGAAGACCGCATTTACTACTGGACAAGGACTTTGGCAATTTAAAGTTATGCCGTTCGGGCTCTGCAATGCTCCAGCAACGTTCGAGCGCCTCATGGAGACAGTGTTAAAAGGTCTGACTTTTGAAGCTTGTCTCATCTACCTAGATGACGTCATCATTGGTGGCCGCACGTTTGAAGAACATCTAGAGAATATTCGAAAAGTGTTAACGAAACTAAGGACGGCGAATTTAAAGCTGAACCCTTTGAAATGCAAGTTCTTCCAACGAGAAGTAAACTATTTAGGACACATCATCTCAGCTGAAGGTGTTCGAACAGATCCTGAAAAAGTGTCTGCAGTAAAGCACTGGAAACGTCCGGAAAATGTCCATCAGTTGCGAAGCTTTCTGGGACTATGCACTTATTACAGAAAGTTTGTACAGGGGTTCTCCAACATCGCAAGACCCTTGCATAGGCTCACTGAAAGCAAACAGAAGTTTCTATGGACACAAGAATGCGACAATTCATTCCAGCAGCTGAAAGAAGCTCTCACATCCTCTCCAGTCCTTACCTATCCAGACCCCGACAAACAATTCATTGTGGACACGGATGCCAGTCAGGAAAGTGTCGGCGCTGTACTTTCCCAAGAAATAGATGGCCAAGAACGAGTCGTAGCATACTGGAGCAAATGTTTATCGAAACCAGAGCGGAATTATTGCGTCACTCGTAAGGAGTTATTAGCTATAGTGAAAGCCATAGAACACTTCCATCACTATCTCTATGGCAGGAAATTTCTCCTTCGTACTGATCACGCATCCCTAACATGGCTGATGAATTTTAAGAACCCAGAGGGCCAAGTAGCCAGATGGATACAACGGCTCCAGGAATACGACTTTGACATCAGGCATCGCAAAGGCTCATCGCATGGAAACGCCGATGCCCTATCAAGAAGACCGTGTCCCGAGAGCTGTCGCTATTGTTCCAGAGCGGAGAGCAAGTATAATCCCGAATATGTCATACGCCAGACGAAGACTTCACTATTGACGCCACCAGATCCCTGGAGTGATGAGAAGATTCGAGAAGATCAAATGGCAGACTCTGAGATCAAACCAATCTTGGAGTTATTAGAATCTTCTAGCACGAAGCCCAATTGGAAAGACATCTCTACTTACAGTCCTACGACGAAGCAATATTGGGCTCTTTGGAACTCCCTCCACGTCAGGAATGGTGTCCTGTTCCGAAAATTCGAATCGGAAGATGGGAAGACATCTCGGTGGCAGTTGGTACTTCCTCGATCCCGAATACCAGAGGTCCTCAAGGAATTACATGGCAGTCCCACTGGTGGCCATTTTGGAGTCATGAAAACATTACATAGAGTCCGAGAGCGCTTCTTCTGGGGAAAAGCGAGAGCTGACGTCGAACAATGGTGCAGATCTTGCGATGCATGTGCAGCTCGGAAAGGACCAAAGAAACGTAGCCGAGGAAGACTACATCTCTACAATGTAGGAGCACCTTTTGAACGCATCGCCCTTGACATCCTAGGTCCTCTGCCAAGAAGTGCTGATGGCAACAAATACCTCCTTGTTGTCATGGACTATTTCACGAAATGGCCTGAAGTTTATGCCATCCCTGATCAAGAAGCTTCTACGGTTGCGGATGCCTTGGTACACCAGTGGATATCAAGGTATGGAGTTCCCCTTCAAATGCATTCTGACCAAGGGAGAAATTTCATATCTGCTGTGATTGAGGGTCTCTGTCAACTTCTCGGAATGGACAAAACTAGGACGACGCCTTTACATCCACAGTCGGATGGCATGGTTGAGAGATTTAATCGTACCATCCTCAACAATCTCTCACTGCTAGTCTCAAGAAACCAACAAGACTGGGACCAAAAACTTGCCTTGTTTCTTCTCGCCTATCGCAGCGCCGTCCATGAAACAACCGGCTATTCCCCGTCTCAGATGCTTTTCGGTCGTGATCTTCGTCTACCTTGTGATCTGATTTTTGGTCGTCCTCCAGATGCGCCGTCATCGCCAGAGGGATACGTGCAGAATCTCCAGGCACGATTTGAAGACGTCCACAATTTGGCTCGAGAGCGTATCAATATACAGACGGAGAAGATGAAGACCAGGTACGACACGAAAGCCACGGGACATCAATTCAAAGAAGGTGACAAGGTTTGGTTTTATAATCCGACTCGACGTAAAGGATTTTCTCCCAAACTGCAATCGCACTGGGACGGTCCTTATACAGTCCTAAACAGACTGAACGATGTCGTAATTCGGATCCGAAAGTCACCAAGTTCGAAGCCTAGAGTCGTTCATTACGACAGGCTGGCTCCATACTATGGCCATAGTACTTAGTTCATTGATTGTAAATAGTGTAATGTAAATAATGTAAATTAGTATGACCATGGTCTTGTATATAAGTTAATGTAAAAATTTCTTTTGCTTAGCATTATCATTATTAATGTTATTATTATTTAAATACTTGTATGTAATGATGTCTATACTTTAATTTAATTTTTTTTTTTTTTAAATAAGTGTATATTTTGTATAATTCAGCATTATGAATGTGTTTAATGGTTATTTTGCATGTTTGCTTTAATGTGTTTTGAATAGTATAGCATTTGTTGGTAACGGGTTTGCTTTCCGATCAAAGGTTGAACTGCCCGGGACGTGCAGTCCTTGAGAGGGGGGGCAATGTTATGAATTTTGTATATATCTGTAAATATTCCATTTGTTTAAATTTATTTTATTTTATTATTGTGAAAATTGCAGTATTATTAATGTATTTCCTATTGAGCATCATGTAACTCAATGCTAAAGGCCTCAGGTGCTTTGCAAGAAAAACAACCTTACAGCATCGGTTTTATAATGGAGTTCTATTGAAAAATCGCCAACGAATGGGTTTTTCGCCAAGTTGGCGATGGTTTTGGCGACTTATTTTTGTCGCCAAATTTGGCGATATATCGCCAAATGTCGCCAAGTTGGCGACGGATTTGGCGACTTTTTGTGCAACCACATCCCCCTTATACCTATACATTGGGATCCTTTCTTGCTTGGGTTCTCTATCGAAAGTTAAAGCATTTTCTGGTAATTTCTAGCATCTGAAGGCTCTGGAATAATCTGGAAAGATCTCTGAAACCTATATAAGGACCTCCATCAGTTCAGTTAGTTAGTTGTCTGTCAACTGCGATTGAATTCATACGAGAGGCTTTGCATTGAGAACTGTGTTTCTCGGATCGATTTTGTCGTTGATACGTCGTATTGAACGCATTGTTTCTGTGTGAAATCTTGCTGCGCTTTTATTGGATTTGAAGATTACTGAATATCTTGTAATTTTCAGAAGATATTTGTGATCGTATTGCACTGTTTATAGTGAATAAAGCCTTTTTATTGTTCTTATATATTGACATCAGTCCTTTCGAACCCCGAGCTCACAACAATATAAAATTTATTTT
Organism: Maratus michaelseni; assembly: GCA_963931845.1. Taxonomy (NCBI): domain Eukaryota; kingdom Metazoa; phylum Arthropoda; class Arachnida; order Araneae; family Salticidae; genus Maratus; species Maratus michaelseni. The sequence goes on along the minus strand of OZ007593.1, from coordinate 332,867,760 downwards.
AAAAAAAGGTAAAAGTCATATGAGAGGACAGAACACTCATCTCCAGCTCTCAAATCGCGAACGCTAGCTCTGCACCACGGAGACCTCTTTCAGGATCGCGAACTAATGGGTATTTGAAATGTATGCTGAACTTTAACCCGAAATTTCTCGAAAACTAAAGCCCATTTGAAGGAAACCTTTGACCTGAATAGTTAGGAGTATGACCCCTACAACATACTTTAAAATCATCAAAATCTGTGCGCATCATGTTTGGCGGTCCCCTTGTAAGTCTTCAAATTCGCTACTGATAATAAAAAGAAGAAATTTTAGCTACGAAAATTAACTTGTGATAATTTCACTTACATTTCAACAGCAGTGGTCTGCATTAAATGTTTCGATATACACTGTTCAAAACAATTAAAGGATATTGCAGTTTTAGGTGGATTTTGTATCTGGGAAACTTTTTAGCTGATTGATACATGGTCGACAGACATAGTAGGTTATATGAGAATAAATTACACATGTTTGGCAGAAAAAAATGCATTTTATTGCGCATTTGTGTACAAAAGGAAAAAAACACAATTTGTGCATATGAGAAAAAAAGAATAAGAAAAGGTGTTTTCTTCAAAGAAAATCATTTTCAGTAGGGGGTATGGTTTCCACGGGCGGCCAGCAACGTTGAACACCTTTGAAGCATGGACTCAATGAGGCTATTAATGACGAGTTGGGGTATTCTGCCCCACTCTTCCAGAAGAGCTCTTTCCAGTTCTTGGAGAGTTTGTGGGGGTTGTTGGCGGCCAGAAACTCGTCTTCCTAGAGCGTCCCAAACGTGCTCGATTGGATTCATGTCTGGAGAACACGCTGGCCATTCCATTCGAACGATTCCTTCCTCGAAAAGGAAATCCTCCACCAGGTTTGCACGATGTGGCCTGCAGTTATCGTCCATTAAAATGAAGTTATCTCCGATTGCTGCAGTGTAAGGGACTACAATAGGTCTGAGGATCTCATCCCTACATCGGCGACCAGTCAGAGCTCCATCTCGAATGATGTAGAGGTCAGTGCGCCCGTCAATGGAGATGCCACCATACACCAACACTCCTCCACCGCCAAATCTGACACTTTCGTGCACGAACGCAGGATTATTCCTACTGCCACGGTCCCTCCAGATGAAAATACGCCTATTATCCGGATGCACAGAAAAACGGGACTCGTCAGAAAACAGAATATTGCTCCATTCATTTCTCCTCCAGTTGACATGCTCGGTTGCCCACTCCCTGCGGTCGCGACGATGCCTTGATGTTAATCTAACACATACCATCGGTCGGCGAGCATACAGACCTACAGCATGAAGCCGGTTTCGGACAGTCTGAGTTGAAATCGTGGTGCCTGTAGCCGAGCGAAGGTGTTGTTGGAGAAGAGTAGCGTTCATGTTTCGGTGTCTCCGAGCTGTTAACGCTAAATACCGATCTTCATTGGGTGTTGTTGCCCGTCTACGACCTTGCCCTGGTCTTCGGCCTGCACATCCACTCTCCAAAAAACGGTTCCAGATCCTGGAAATGACACTTTGTGACACTCCAATGGCTTGCGCTACTTCGGCTTGAGTTTGGCCCTCTTCTAACCTACCAACAATTCTCCAAGCTTCTGAATCTGTCAAATGACTTCGCTGAGACATCGTACTCATCGAAACAAAGCAATCATACTGAATGCCGATCATCCTTGTCTTCATTCTCTTTTATCCAGTTGAAAGTCAAATTTCATTCGCTGCCGCTGAAGCGACGTTTTTGACGTCGAACTCAAAATTTGCATACTCCACAGTTTGAAAACGAGAAAAATTTGCATTTGTGATTCTCTTCTTCTATTTTGGCAAAAAAAAATTCGTTTATATCTTTATTTTATGTAAAACTGCAAATATCCTTTAATTGTTTTGAGCAGTGTATATTTCATAATTCGTGAAGCTAGAATTAATATGATGGTATTGAACTTGTTGTGCAGAGAAAAAAATAACCCTAACAACGAATGTCTATCCTACTGTAATGGAAATATTCCGGCATATTTGAATGAATTTGTACTTCCAAAAGGAAAAGAGCCAAATGATCTTTGGAAAAAATAAATAAAAGAAGCAGACGAGTTTAAAAAATGGTTCAACGATGACAACACATCTTTCAAAGATTTTTAAATAAATGCTGTAATAAATTGAATGAAATCTGGATACATTTAGTTAGAAGTGAGTGTGCTTTGTTTATAAAATTAAAAGTAACTGATTTACCCAACTTACAAGGAAGGTCTCCATAAGCGCATACTCAGAAAATTTTGAAAAAATTACAGAATATTCTTCTCATGAGGATATAAACGTCTATAAAAAAATTTCTGCGGAACTTCGATATAACGTGCGTAAAAAAATTATGAAAATTTCGTTTATTTGGCGATTTATCACCGGTTGGCGACGGAATAAAATAAAAAAAAATACGGTTTTATGACAAGCACTCTTTAAGGAAAACCTTTTTCATACTGAACTTGTTTATGTAAGATTAACTTACATAATAAGTCAGTTTTTATAACTACAATTTTGTATACACATTTATATGTATAAATAATGAAATTTAAAGATCGTAATTTACGATTTAAAACAAAATTTAAATTGAATGAAATTGTTTCAAGCTCAAAAAGAAGCTGGTTCTGAACATTGTCAATTCAAGGAAAAATTATTGTTGCTATAGAAACAACAACTTCTTCGATATGGAAATGTACAACGAATGCGTTTGTCATCGGGCTTTTCTTTTTAAAATACATTTAAAAATTGCTTATATAACCGGTGAAGCTGTTTAAATTAGAAAAAAATCGTGGAATGGGGGATAGAACAATAGCAAAATTTTATTCAATCGGTAATAAATAGAGAAAAAAAAACGTGAATGATTTATAAATGTTTAACGCAAAATGCAAACGATTCTGAACAAGAGAGTATGGTATCATGAGCCCTAGAATTAACCCATTAGTACAATTTTTTTAAAGCTAATGACAATTTTACGCTTTCAAATTTTACAAAAATCTCATAGACATGTTTGGAAGTTTAAAAAAAAACATTGTTGAAAATACAAAAATTATACAAAAAATAATAAACTTTTATCGTTTAAGTTTAAATTCATTAAGTATTGCGCATTCGAATAACCATTTTACCGGCAATTTCAAAAAGTATTAAAATTGTTTGCGTTTGGCGAGGGGGAAATGTTGCTAGCCAAATCGCGTCTTTTTGCGCCAAATACTCGAAAGTATTTTATTTTTTACAGATTTTCTACTGGGATTCCGCAGCTAAATTTCACTGTTCCTTTATTACATATACACGAGTAGCTTCATTAGCATTTTTTTCAAAATTTTCTGAGTATGCGCTTTATGGAGACCTTCCTTGTTAGTAGTTCCATTTAACATTTTAGCTAACTTAAGTGTACAAATATATTATGAAAATAAATCTTGTGAGTTAAGTTGAGTGGTTATTAGGTCCTAGACCCAAGTACAATAAATAGACAATTTTTAAAATATTACAAAAAAGTTACAAAGTTAAGATAGAAAATTGGGTACTTTTCGGTTAGCCGGGCGCCAGTGATATATATAGATGAAATGAATGTGAAAAAGTATGAAAGAATATTGAATGTGAACGAATGTGGATTGATATGAAAGGATATTTAGTTAAACCCATTCCAAATCAGAAACTAAAATATAAAAATTCAGAGTTTAAAATCCCTAAATTGTGTGTTTAAATTTTAAAGTCCTGCCTTCATTTCCAGTTTGCCCCTGTAACTTAACTTTTCTTACAATACATTTATTACGAACAGATATCAATTTTGAATCCTCGTTAAGCTTAAAAGTGCTGACGTTAGTGCAACTCTCTTCTCCTTGTGGGTAGATCTTGCATGAATAATTGCCTGGGATGCTTACCCAGATATGAGTCAAAAGCTAATTAGCCAATTAAATTACTCTATTTCATAATTTGCAGAGCTGTCTCTAGCGGTAGTCCTGCCGTATATAACGTCCGGAGCACGTTTTTAGCGCGGGCCTTTACTCTCATCACTCTCCCCAAAAAATACGGCCCGTTATTCTTCGAAGTGAGACGACAGCCTTGCCGTTATAAGTCCGGCAATTCGCCGAATTACGGCCGACACGAAGATGTATTTACGGTAAAAGACTGTTCAAACTGTGCATTGGGCCTAGCTTTAAAAAGAGACTTGTAATACGAAGAAATAAAAGCTAGTTCCCAGAAAAATGTCTTATTTCTACTACATTCGCCCGACTACAAGCTTATATATTCTAACCTATGAACTACACGGTGATTCGACGAACGAGTGCCGAGAAACTACATTAACGGCGCGAAATAATGGTCCTTCAAACATCTTGATACATATTACTGGGATATGTTATAGCGGCGACGATCGACCTTTCGTTACAGAGGGATCGATGTGCGTACGTTACAGAGAAGTGTGGTAGGATTTAAATGTGCCTGTCATTGGAAAATCCTTTCTTTTAAATTATTCATCAATAAGAAACATCGTAATCTAACCAACCATAAGAGAAAAAGATTTTATTTTTAATCACCGGGCCTGCAAAAGAAAATAACAGAATACTGTAGTGTGTTTAACTTAAAAGAAAAAGTTTGTGTCCATTAAAGAAATTAAAAACCTATTTTATGCAATCACTAAAGCTGCATTAAGCTATCCAATAATAGGCTGTTTTCTGATCATCTATCAAGCATTTTTTTCCCCTTTTCATCTCGGATATTTAGAAAACATTTCGTTGCTTATTCAAAGAAAAACATTTTTATCGCATGGGTTTTCTCCTTCTTTCACTTCAAAAGACATTATCTGAGATGACCTACTTATCCAGCAAAAAGTGTGTCACAGAAAACCAGATGGCTTGTGGAAAGATCAAGTTCAAAGTTCAATGCAGTAACGATGTCCCTGCAGAAGGTTAAAGATTAGATTAAATGGATCTACTTTTTTCCCCCTTTGCGTGTTAATAGTTGGTGTTGGTTTCGGTTTCATTTTAAATGGTGATATTTTTTTTTCTTTCTTTCACGTGAGGAGTCTGCTCAATCGCGACCTACGTTATACACAGCCGGTGCATGACGGTTAAAACGTCACATGAAGTGGATCATTTTTACACGGTGATTGATGCAAAGCGGCGCTCCCACCGTTTTGCACCAATCGCTGTGTAAAAATGATCCACTCCATGTGACGTTTTAAACGTTATGCACTGGCCGTGTATAACGTAGGTCGCGGTTCAATCAAATGGATTAACAAGCAAAAAAAAACAGATATGTTACGACTTTGTTATTTTTTAAGAAGAAATTAAAAACGGAAAGAGACTGTTTATTTTTTTTTGAAACACTAAAAAGATTTTAAAGAAAAACAACTTGAAATTTTATTTTTTTTAAAAGTATTATTTTCATGAAAAATATTTTATTGTTACTATTATTATTATTACTATTATTTTTATTATTATTGTTAATATCTCTATGTTACAACTTAAGTGATTAAATGAAGCAGATTATTTTTGTTTATTATTTTTGAAATTTAAGCGGGATTTGATGAAAAATTAAGAGAAAAAGAGGGAAAATTTTTTAGGGGAAAAAATGGATTTTTTTTCTAGTAAAAATATTTTTTTTTATATTTTGTTTCAAGAGATTGTAAAAATAAGTAATAAAAATGAGTTCAGGGGAAAAATCCTCCCAATTGAGTGAGGTAGACGAATCTTTGAAGGAAAAAAACACAGAAGTTGATGAAAGTGGAAACCCCCTTAAAGAAAGCCCTCCTAACGCAGAAATTCATGAAAGTTCCCCTGTAAATATGAATGGAGCTATTAGCCAAGAGAGCCAACAACCTCTTAAAAATCAGGCCCTAACCCCTGAAATAGAGTCAATCAAAAAGTCCGCTGTAGCTAGCTATGCAGCAAATATTGAGCAAAAAACAACGAAAGATGCAGAGATTGTCCCGTTTTAACCAGAGGCAAAGATGATCTTTGCCTCTTGGCTTGCTTATTTTGAGGCTGTTGTATTGAATCCAGAAAAGATGATGTTTGGAAAATAAGAAACATCCAGAAATTTTTAAAAGATAGTGCCCTTACCCTGTACATTAACAACTGTCTTAATGTTTTACACTGGAATGAGTTTGTTTCACTATTCCTTGAAAAATTCTCTACCCCAGATACACTGTCATTAAGCGACTTTGCTAGTATTCGGTATAGGTCAGGTGATGACCTCAACGATGTTTTATCCAAATGTACAATTTGTAAAAGATTTAATTCTAAGAATTTGGAATGGAATCTTCTCCTGTTTCTCTATCAGAAAATAGAGTAAAAGATGCAGCAGTATTTAAAGTTATCGACATTGATATGGCTGGCCCTCTATTTCTTAAAAATAATCAAAGGAATTGGGTTATCATATTTACATGTGCTATCTACGGAGTTGGGAATTTTTAACTTGTTACTTCAGCCTCTAAAGATGCTTTTTTGATGGCTTTAAGAAGATTTGAATCACGCTGAGGAAGATGTTCTATTGTATATTGCGACAATGGTCCAATTTTATTGGTGCAGCTAATTTTTTGAAAAGATTGAACTGGTGTTGCATACAGAAATATATGGAGTATGGAGTAATCAATTCAACCTACCAACTGCTGCATGGTGGGAGAGGCTCATCAGACTGATGAACGACCTATTAAAAAGAGTCTTAGGTCAAGCCTGTTTGAACTATGAAGAGATGGTAACTGTATTGGCTGATTGTGAAAGTATTATAAATTCTTGACCACTAACTTACATGTCAGAGAAAGAATCTGTCAAACCTAAATCTTCGGACATGTTTTTGAAAGATATTTATGTGTGTGGTTTGCCAGACATTGATGCTGTCAAGGAAAACTCTCTCACTAGAAGACTTAAATATAGGCAAGAACTGCAAAAAGATCCAAGAAATCGATTTAGATCAGAATATTTGGGTCTTTTTATCCAACGACCGAATGGGAGACGACTCCAGCATTCAGTGGCGGTAGGAGATATAGTCTTGGTGGAAGCAGATAACAAGAAAAGTATTGGCATGGAAAAATTCGCCTTATGAAGTTACAAAAGTATTGTTGTAAAAACAAGCCTCCATTTAATAGTTTCAGTCTTAGTTTTGTCCGTAGTAAGTCCAACCTGGCGGATGTGTTCACCAAGCCTCAGACCAAATTTGACCTTAAAAGGCTTATCGATCATCTATTTATCACCGAATAAAAATTTTATATAATGGTTATTATACGTACCTTTTACCATCTTTATTGTTAATGTATGTATGCATTTTTAAGAGATATGTAAAGTGTTAAACGCAATCATAAATTTTATAAATGTTAGAATGTGTTTATACAAAATGTTATCTTTTAAATTTCTTAGTGCAATATTTTTCATACATATTTTTAAATTGACCTCTTGACCCGGTGATAATGTTATATTGTTATCCATACTTTGTCTTGGTTACAAGTAAAAATAGACGTCTGCCAGATAAAGTCAGTTTCATTATATTGTTATGAATTTTGTAAATATTTCATTCTTTTTAATTTATTTTATTTTATTATTGTGAAAATTGCAGTATTATTAATGTATTTCCTATTGAGCATCATGTAACTCAATGCTGAAGGCCTCAGGTGCTTTGCAAGAAAAACAACCTTACAGCATCGGTTTTATAATGGAGCTCTATTGGAAAATCGCCAAGGAATGGGTTTTTCGCCAAGTTGGCGATGGTTTTGGCGACTTATTTTTGTCGCCAAATTTGGCGATATATCGCCAAATGTCGCCAAGTTGGCGACGGATTTGGCGACTTTTTGTGCAACCACACCCCCTTATACCTATACATTGGGATCCTTTCTTGCTTGGGTTCTCTATCGAAAGTTAAAACAATTTCTGGTAATTTCTAGCATCTGAAGGCTCTGGAATAATCTGGAAAGATCTCTGAAACCTATATAAGGACCTCCATCAGTTCAGTTCAGTTAGTTGTCTGTCAACTGCGATTGAATTCATACGAGAGGCTTTGCATTGAGAACTGTGTTTCTCGGATTGATTTTGTCGTTGATACGTCGTATTGAACGCATTGTTTCTGTGTGAAATTTTGCTGTGCTTTTATTGGATTTGAAGATTACTGAATATCTTGTAATTTTCAGAAGATATTGGTGTTCGTATTGCACTGTTTATAGTGAATAAAGCCTTTTGATTGTTTTTATATATTGGCATCAGTCCTTTCGAACCCCGAGCTCACAACATTTGGTGTCAGGAGTGGGGTTGAATGCCGATCACCAGAGCAATGGAGGAGCAACTGAAACAATTATTGAAGAAATTAGCTGCGAATCAGGCTGAGATGTCAACCAACCTTGGCGAGATGAAAGAAGAAATGAAGAAGGATATGTCAGCGATGGATGAGAAAATGACTGCGAACCAGGCTGAAATGAAGGAAATGTCGGAAGAAATGAAGAAGGAAATGTCAGCGATAGATGAGAAAATGACTGCAAACCAGGCTGAAATGAAGGAGATGTCGGAAGAAATGAAGAAGGAAATGTCAACGATAGATGAGAAAATGACCGCAAACAAGGCTGAAATGAAAGAGATGTCGGAAGAAATGAAGAAGGATATGTCAACCAACCTTGGTGAGTTGAAAGAATTAATAGATAATAAAATAACATCTTTAAATGAAAGAATTGACAGCGTGGAAAACAAATTTGAAGGAAGATTTCTGGAAATAGAGGAAAAAGTTCAAAAGACAGCCAATACCGTAGAAGAAAGGATAGAGAGTATAGAAAAGGAGTTGGAAAATGTGAATAAACAAAAGATAACTGCCGAAAACTATCCCGAAGATGTCAAGTATCAAGCTATGCTTCCCCGGGCCTCTATTAAACTCTCGACGTATGACGGAAAATCCTCATGGTCAAATTTAAGACACAATTTGGGATCGTAGCGGACGCCAATGGATGGGATTCCCAGACAAAGGCTTGCCAGTTAGCTGCTTCTCTACGAGCTGATGCTGCCGACGTCCTACAGACTTTGCCTGCAAATGAACCGCTGGATTTTGAAACGCTCGTCAGTGCCTTAGAGTTGCGCTTTGGCGAGAAATGCATGAAGGAATATAGCAGACTCCAGCTCAAATCTCGACAGAAGAAATCCACTGAATCCCTGCAAGATCTTGCTACGGATGTCGAGAGACTTTCACATCTTGCTTATCGTGACTGTCCGACTGAAATTAGAGAAAGCTTAGCTCTACAGCATTTTATCGATGGTGTGCGTGACTCTGAGATCCAGAAACAACTCCGGATTGCAGATCTCAATGACTTAAAAGGGACTTTAGTTTACGCCCTGAAATTCGAGGCAGCCCAGCAAGCTGCTAGGAAAGATCGACACTTTGTGCGAGCAGCCAACTTGCCTGAGACGTCAGATAGAGCTGTGGAGTGCTTACAGCAGCAGATGAAGGACATAATGAGACAGATGAACTCCTTAATGGCCAACAAACCTTACAAGAAGATCAAGTGCTGGAAATGCGGTGGAGAAGGCCATATCCAAATTGACTGCACAAGACGACCCAGCACCGAAGGTAATATCTCACCCGCTAACGGAGGAGCAGGAAAACTGATTAATGGCCATCTTGCGGGGCTGAGGTTGCCAGATTTTGAGAAGCCCCATTTTCAAGTATGTGAAATTTCTGCAAGAAGTTGTGGCGAGAACGGAGTTTTTCTAGTCGGAAGTGTGAATGATTTGCCCTGTAATATGATCATCGATACAGGAGCCAATGTGACCATCATTCGGAAAGATCTAGCTCAGCGGCTGAAAGAAAAACTCTCCTGGACCCCGCCACGTGTTATCCTTCAAACTGTGACCGGAGATAAGATCGATATACATGGAATAACGACACTGAAAATAAAGTTTGGGAACGCCGCTTACCATCATACAGTCTATGTAGCTGATATTTCAGACCCTTTTATACTCGGACTGGACTTTTTAAAAGAGCATGGATTTACACTGGATTTTAAGAATAATGAGTTACGCTCTGCTCAAGAAGATGTCACTATTTTCAAACTTGGAAATGAGTCCGGGTCTATTCAACGGATCACAGCCAAGGCAGATGTTATCATCCCTCCTCGGACCGAAATGATGATACCTGGATTAACTGGAAACGAAAGAATTTTCCAGTATGGCTTGACTGGATATCCTGAGAAGAGCCCAAAGGGAGTGCTAATAGCATCAGCGCTGGTAGATCTGTCGAGAGATGTGATCCCTGTGAGGATTGCGAACGTAAGTGAAAAGTCTAGAATTATCCCGAAGGGTGAAGTGCTTGCAACATGTGCTCCAGTCACCTGCGTTTGCAAAGACCCGAGCTTGACGTTGTCGGAGTCGCCTACATGTTTAACACCTGAAATTGGACGAAATGAGAATTTATCTCCTGAGCAGAGACATGCCGCAGAAAGACTGTTCCAGGAATTTACGGATGTGTTTTCACAAAACGAGAATGATATAGGTCGCACTTCTCCGACACGTCATAGAATTGATACTGCCGACCATCCACCGATTAAACAGCATCCAAGACGCTTGCCGTTTGCAAAACAAGAAGAGGTTTCTAAGCTCTTACGAGAGATGCAGGATAGTGACATCATCGAACCGTCATCAAGTCCGTGGGCCTCTCCCATCGTGTTGGTCCGAAAGAAAGATGGCTCCACAAGATTTTGTGTGGATTATCGTAAACTTAACGATATAACGAAGAAGGGCAGCTATCCTCTACCAAGAATAGACGACACGCTAGATACTCTTTCAGGACATAAATGGTTTTCCACGCTGGATTTGAAGAGTGGATATTGGCAAGTAGAGATCCATCCTGATGACAAAGAGAAGACCGCATTTACTACTGGACGAGGACTTTGGCAATTTAAAGTTATGCCGTTCGGGCTCTGCAATGCTCCAGCAACGTTCGAGCGCCTCATGGAGACAGTGTTAAAAGGTCTGACTTTTGAAGCTTGTCTCATCTACCTAGATGACGTCATCATTGGTGGCCGCACGTTTGAAGAACATCTAGAGAATATTCGAAAAGTGTTAACGAAACTAAGAGCGGCGAATTTAAAGCTGAACCCTTTGAAATGCAAGTTCTTCCAACGAGAAGTAAACTATTTAGGACACATCATCTCAGCTGAAGGTGTTCGAACAGATCCTGAAAAAGTGTCTGCAGTAAAGCACTGGAAACGTCCGGAAAATGTCCATCAGTTGCGAAGCTTTCTGGGACTATGCACTTATTACAGAAAGTTTGTACAGGGGTTCTCCAACATCGCAAGACCCTTGCATAGGCTCACTGAAAGCAAACAGAAGTTTCTATGGCCACAAGAATGCGACAATTCATTCCAGCGGCTGAAAGAAGCTCTCACATCCTCTCCAGTCCTTACCTATCCAGACCCCGACAAACAATTCACTGTGGACACGGATGCCAGTCATGAAAGTGTCGGCGCTGTACTTTCCCAAGAAATAGATGGCCAAGAACGAGTCGTAGCATACTGGAGCAAATGTTTATCGAAACCAGAGCGGAATTATTGCGTCACTCGTAAGGAGTTATTAGCTATAGTGAAAGCCATAGAACACTTCCATCACTATCTCTATGGCAGGAAACTTCTCCTTCGTACTGATCACGCATCCTTAACATGGCTGATGAATTTTAAGAACCCAGAGGGCCAAGTAGCCAGATGGATACAACGGCTCCAGGAATACGACTTTGACATCAGGCATCGCAAAGGCTCATCGCATGGAAACGCCGATGCCCTATCAAGAAGACCGTGTCCCGAGAGCTGTCGCTATTGTTCCAGAGCGGAGAGCAAGTATAATCCCGAATATGTCATACGTCAGACGAAGACTTCACTATTGATGCCACCAGATCCCTGGAGTGATAAGAAGATTCGAGAAGATCAAATGGCAGACCCTGAGATGAAACCAATCTTTGAGTTATTAGAATCTTCTAGCACGAAGCCCAGTTGGAAAGACATCTCGACTTGCAGTCCTACGACGAAGCAATATTGGGCTCTTTGGAACTCTCTCCACGTCAGGAATGGTGTCCTGTTCCGAAAATTCGAATCGGAAGATGGGAAGACATCTCGGTGGCAGATGGTACTTCCTCGATCCCGAATACCAGAGGTCCTCAAGGAATTACATGGCAGTCCCACTGGTGGCCATTTTGGAGTCATGAAAACATTACATAGAGTCCGAGAGCGCTTCTTCTGGGGAAAAGTGAGAGCTGACGTCGAACGATGGTGCAAATCTTGCGATGCATGTGCAGCTCGAAAAGGACCAAAGAAACGTAGCCGAAGAAGACTACATCTCTACAATGTAGGAGCACCTTTCGAACGCATCGCCCTGATATCTTAGGCCCTCTGCCAAGAAGTGCTGATGGCAACAAATACCTCCTTGTTGTCATGGACTACTTCACGAAATGGCCTGAAGTTTATGCCATCCCTGATCAAGAAGCTTCTACGGTTGCGGATGCCTTGGTACACCAGTGGATATCAAGGTATGGAGTTCCCCTTCAAATGCATTCTGACCAGGGGAGAAATTTCATCTCTGCTGTGATTGAGGGTCTCTGTCAACTTCTCGGAATGGACAAAACTAGGACGACGCCTTTACATCTACAATCGGATGGCATGGTTGAGAGATTTATTCGTACCATCCTCAACAATCTCTCACTGCTAGTCTCAAGAAACCAACAAGACTGGGACCAAAAACTTCCCTTGTTTCTTCTCGCCTATCGCAGCGCCGTCCATTAAACAACCGGCTATTCCCCGTCTCAGATGCTTTTCGGTCGTGATCTTCGTCTACCTTGTGATCTGATTTTTGGTCGCCCTCCAGATGCGCCTTCATCGCCAGAGGGATCAGGGCATAAAATAACATATAAAGTAGGCGACACTAGTGTCGCCCAGTGTAAAATTATTGTCGCCCAGTGATAGGGAATGGTGCCGGCAATTTTTGAAATAAAAAATCTTTGAATAACAAAAACTGTCTTTGTGCTTCGGATAATATGACTGGCGACAGTCGTTATAGCAGATACCGAGTATAGGCAGGGACAGTACGATACAATATGAGGCAGGCTGGGATGGCGGGAAGTGCCGTGTGACCTATGGCATATGGCAAACATGTCGTTGTTGTGACCTTTGTGTTTCTGCTTGAAATATTTATTTCCGACAATCCGACCAGTGATGGGATTCAAATAATATAACAACCGGTTCTCTTCACGAATGATTTTTGACGCATTAACAATAAGGGAAAAAGAAGCATCACACATAGATTATGAAACACTTTACATTAAAATAACAACATCAACTTTGATCTTTAAGTATAATGGGAAAAAAATCCTAAAACATGTTTTCCTATAAGAACGTAATTTGTTTAATAAATATTATGCAATCACGAAATCCTGATCAAAATTTCTATCAGAAAAAGAATCAAAACCTGATAATACAACATCGATAATGCAAGAATAGCAGAAATTTAAGAAATGTTTAATAAGCATGCTATATAACCAGGGAGTTATCCTAGACTGCCGATTTAGATCCCCAAATTCTTCAAATCTTCAAAATTTCAATGTGTTTTGTTAAGTTAAATTGGATTCTCACAGGACTGAAGAAGAATTTTTTTTGACTGAAAAAGAACTTCAAAAAATAACTGAACTAGAAAACCAAACTGCCTTTCGTTTCCCTGCATATTTTGAAGTGTGGTTTGTGGAACACTTAAAAAACTTAGCTAAAGCAGTATGGCACAATGTTGCTTTCATGCAAAACATCGTGAACCATCAACCCGACTCATCAAAAACTGAAAAAGCTTCTGCTCGCGGGTTCCTCCGATTATGGATGAAAAATGGTGAGCAACAACGCATGACTTGCCTAATGATATATGCTGAAGCACTTTGAAAATTTTCAGAAAGATAGTCAAAAGTCTTTCATTACACTGCCTGACATAGAATTGTCAAAGAAAATTTTTACGAATGCTTTGTCTCTTATCGAAGATGAGTGTTATCCTAGTGGATACGAAGAGCAGTTGTTGGATATAAATGAAGGTACTAAGGAATCTGAAAGTGACTCGGATGTTGAAGAAAATCCTCGCAGGCGTAAAGTTTGCAACTCATTAGTTTCTACCAAGAGATGTTGGTCTGCAGTGAGAAAAGAAACTGTATTGAGTTGCAAAGAATTCATCTCAAAGATTGGAAGAATTTGTCTCAAAGATTGGAAGAGGATCAAATGAGCATCTCCAACAGGATAGATGCTTTCTTAAAAGCAAGAAGACCAACAGAGGTTGTTAGTGCAGCCCGCCTTGATTTTGAAAACCTTTTTGGTGAAAACAAAGTTGCCGATTTTACCGATGACGTGGTTGCTTTATACGCGGCTGAAAATCTGCCTCCTTCATCAGATATGACCCATCAACAGCAAGACTCTACTTTAAAGCTTCTCAGCCCCACACAGTTTTTAACAAATTGGTACAATCATATGTTTCTTTAACACCTCACATCGCTGGCCCATACATACAAGAGCTTTGTCCATACATACAACGCTTAAATCTAACAAACAGTCGGACTATCAATAGAAGCATTAAACTCAAGAATGTTTATTGCTCTTAATGGAATTGGAACAGCTTTTTATGATCCAAGACCTGCTGTTGCAAGGTTCCTAGGGAGCAAAGAAAGAAGGAGAAAGCTTCCAGACAAAGAAGTCTATCAAATACAAGATTTTGTCAAAAAATTCTTTCCAATTCATAATAACTTGTAAGAAAAAATTTAACGATTTTAATTATTACTAGGGAATCGAACCCGCGCTTCCCGGGTTACAGGGCATAGGTGAAAACTATTTTTCTCTAACTCTACTATAGATTTTTTTTTTGTATTTAAAATATTTTTTTAGATTGTTCGTTAACAACACCAAAAGCATTTTTATACAAAAAATATGATAATGTATTCTAATAAAGTTCTGCAATTTATTAAAAGTGATAATTTCGTATTAGCCGCATGCCAGGAGTTGATAGCCGAAGAAATCGCCAAAGGTTTCGCTACTTACTGCAGCGTTTTTTATTTTAATATTTTCAACTGTTTAAGCTCATAGTTCGATTAGATGTCTGTTAAATTTGTGTTTTTCATTTATAATATATTCATTTTTGTTTATTTATTTATTTATGAAGTTTTAATTTCGTTCTGGAATATTAGCCGGAAACAAATGCTGAACTATTTAAATTGTTTTAAAAGGAAGCGGATCACTCTTTCGTAATTGGCCTGCACACGATAAACAAAAATTTAAAAGTTATTTATGCTTTAAAATTATTTTAACAACCATAGACAATCAGTAGACTAAGATACAGATTTCAAACAAATTATATTTAAAGTTACATTTCCCCCCCTGTTCGGTGGTGTAAAAATTGAAATTGTTCGATTACAATGTTAAATTTTTGTTTTATTTTATTTTATTTATTTATTTATTGATCAAACTTTAATTTTGTTGTTGAAAATTACCCGGAGACCAAGGCTGAACTATTTATTTTGTTTTAAGGGCAAATGGGTTATTGTTCTTTCGTAATGAAACCTGCACACGATGTGGATAGATTTAAAAAATTCATGCTTGAAAATTATTTAAAAAAACCCCACAATAAATGAGTAAATTGCGATACAATTTTCAAACGAATTGCATTTGAAAGTATATACAGTGGACTCTCTCTATCTGAACACTCTCTAATGTGAACACCCCGGTATTATGAACACTTTCTGACGGTCCCAGCGAAACTCCATAGACTTAAGAAAAGATGAACTCTCTGTATTCTGAACACCCTCTAGTCTGAACACCCCACTGTTATGAACGCTACTTTTGATTCTAACCCGCCTCTCCGTAAACTGAACATGTGTTTGCAGTCGGAATGCAGAGAATTCCCGCATCATGGAAATTCGGAAAAATTGGTGCAGAAGAATAAAAGGGTTCAATGAACTCAATTTAAAAATAAAGAAACAATCATTTCTCGATTTTAAGATCTAACCGATGCTGAAATTTGTTTGAATAATTCAGATAAAATCTTCAGTTAACAAAACAAACAAAACATTTATTATAACAAAAAGAAAGAAAGAAATTGAAAGAATATTTTTAACTAGAGCATTCTTTTATTTTTAATAAACAAAAAAGTGCAGATATGAAATTGCTGCCATTTCAGAAAAAGTAAATCATGATAATCCAATTAAATGAAATGATCAAAACAATCAATTTTTATGCAAAGAGATACAAGAAAAAATAATGTAAAAAACATGTCACGTATTTCCCCCTCTCCTGAGCTAATATAAAAATAGCAAGATTGCGCAACAGAAATGCCCCACCCCAATGACAGATAAGAGACAACAAGTGTTAGAGGGAGTGATTAAAAAAGGATTGTTTCTTTTCTGCACACCTGGTTGGCAGCATTATCGCTTTTGTTTCTTTCTTCCTTTTTGCTCGGAAAAGGTAAAATTTTTTCGCCATTTCACTGTCATTGCAGGGAAAAAATCACAACACTTGTGCAGATATGTCAGAAATAAGTAGGAAAACGAAAGAACTGAAGCTTCAGGAAAAATACGAAGTTGTTCAAAAACTAAAATCAAAAGTAAATCAAAGGATAATTGCATCTGAATTTGATATTTCAGTAGATCAAGTCAACGTCATCAGCAAGAAAGAGAAAGAAATTATAGCCGCTTTTGAAATAAATTATCCTTCCTCAAAGTGTAGAATTTTCGAAAAGAAAACGGGAAATGAGAACATAAACAATCACGTCTGGAAGTTTTTTTGCCAAATGAGAACGAAGAATCTTCCTGTCATTGGACCTCTGCCAAAGCAGATTGCTCTGAATTTTGCAGAAAATCGCGGAATTCAAGGCATCAAAAGAATGGCTGACTTGCTTCAAAAGTCGGCATAACATCGACTTCAAAATAATCAATGGTGAAGCTGCAGATGTAAATATTGACGCTGTGGAGGAATGGAAAAGAAGCTTCCAGATATAACGAAGGATTTCGATGCCGCTGACATTTTCAATGCCGACGAAACCGGCCTGTTTTTCAGAGCTCTTCCAAATAAAACCCTAGCAGAAAGAAGCGAGAAATGCGTGGGCGGAAAAATGTCAAAAGAAAGACTTACCGTCATGCTCTGTGCCAGTTTTACGAGTGAGAAGCTCGAACCACTTGTGATCAGAAAAAGTAAAAAACCACGATGCTTCAAAAGTGTGAAGATAGCATCATTGCCTGTGCACTATAAATCAAATTGAAACACCTGGATGACATTCACAATTTTCTCACAATGGTTGGAGGGCATTAACTCGATGATGAAGAGAGAAGGGAGAAAAATTCTTCTTTTTGTGGATAATTCCAGATCACATACAAATGTGCAGCAGAGCAACGTGAGCCTGAAGTTCCTGCCACCGAACTGTACTTCTATAATGCAACCACTGGATCAAGGAGAAATCAAGACCTTTAAAGCTCATTACCGAACTCATTTTTTGAAGAAAATATCCGTGGTGATGGAGGAGACAACCGAACTAACGAAGAAGGTCGATGTCATGGATGCTGTCCATTGGATATCAATGGCTTGGAATGAAGTAATCCCCTACATCATATAAAAATTGCTTCTACAAAGCTGGATTCCCGTGTGAGAATGAGCAATCAAAGACAGAGGAGCAAGAAGCAACAGCTGTCAGTGACTTGGGGTCAATTCTTCAGGAGCTTCATACTGAAATTGAACCTGGAACTTATCTCGAAGCCGACGAAAGCTTTCCTGTTTGCGACAACATCGTTGAAGGGGAAGAGGGTAGTGAAGACGAAGCAAAACAGACCGATGAAACAAGAAGTAGGATTACCTTCAACCAATATGGCCAAGAGATTCAAGACCTGTTGAACTATGCGGTTGAACATCACCCGGAAGCCTTTCCACTTCTTAAATAAGTAGTTAACATATACACTGGACGAGCATACACAATGCATACAATATACACTGAAATTAACTCACTTTTTAAGTAATGTACCGATTATGTTTTCAAGTAATGTATTGTAAATATGTAATTGTATGTTTTGTAAAAAAATTTTAATATAACTTTTTTAATTAACTTTTTTAATAGTTTCTAAATTTAGCACCTCCATCTCGGTAACTTGCATGGTTAACCAGGCTAAATAATCTAATACAGACTATAAACTCAATACATAGTAGTAGTAGTAATGCATTTCCCAATCTCCCTCTATAATGAACACCCCCATAATCTGAACATTTTTGGTCGGTCCCATGAGTGTTCAGAATAGAGAGAGTCCACTGTATTTTTTACCTCACGCTGTAAAAATTGAAAATGTGCCATGTTTTGAAGTTTTAAAAAATTGCAGTAGCGGAAATTTCAAAACCGAAATATAATCGCCAGGTGTTGCAAATATAAAGAAATAACCCTTGAAATTTATTTTAAAAGCCATAATAAATAAGTCAATTAAGATACAGTTTTAAAACAAATTGCATTTGAAAGTAGATTTTTTTCCCTCTTTAACGGTGTAAAAATTGAAAATGTGCGACGTTTAGAAATTAAAAAAATTGCAGTAGCAAAAATCGGAAAACAGAAATTTCATCTTGAATTGTTGCCATTCGCAAAATGACGTCAGCATTACGCACGGACACGTTTGTCCTTTATAATATAGACTGTAACATTTTAAAACCATTATAAAAAATTAATAAATTTTAACTCATTAAAATATAAAGAACGAATTGATTTCCTTGTTTAATTCCATTATTTCCATAAGAAAGTCCTTTGTATAAAAATTTTAAACTATTGTAAATATTTCTATAGTATTTTGGAAATATTTTACAGTTAGAATTTGATTTTTTTTAAAACATGAAGCGCAAAATCGATTTCCTTGTTTAGTTCTACTCTTTTCAAAATACAGTAATTTCTGAAAGGCTAAAGATGTTTAATCACTTTAATTATTGTTCATTTGGCATTTTGGAAACATGTTATAAAATTTAACATGGTATTTTTTTTTTATTATTTAATGTTTTTAAACAGCAAGAGAAAAATATTTTTGATTAGTTCCACTTTGGGTCTAAAACTATAGTTACGGGAAATTAAAAACAAATATTTAATGATTCAGGTTAAATTTGCTTTTCAATTTGAGAATTTATTCCAGGCTCCAAATACCAAATTGGTAGATGTAATACTGTTATGTACAAAAGTCAAGTGTAGAAACAGTAAAAGGTAAGCAACATTTTAACATAATTTTAGTGATAAATTTCATACATAAATTTTTAATTAGGTACAGAAATTTGGTAGGTTGAATATTATTCTACGAACAATTAGTCTGAACTGTGAATGTAGACTTTCTTTAATGCTATCTAGCTATAAATGAACAGGTTTACATGATTCAATGAAAACATCATTATTTACTTACCAGGTACAGAAGAAGCAAAATAGACAGAATTAATAAAACAGAATTATAGAAATCGATATTCTAATTATTTGGTTTGCAGTTATCGGGGGGGGGGGGGGGGGGCTGAATCCATAGATATTTGCTTGGGACAACAGATCAAACCTATTGTCGCCCAGTGAGAATTCCTTAAAATATGCTCTGAGAGGGATACGTGCAGAATCTCGGAATCTATTCTGGTGTTATCGGATTATAACCACATGTCGGAACCGGAATCTCCATTTCATAACGACAGCTATGGACAAAAGCTATTCTGGTCTCACCTCGTTATCCTACTGTAGAGGATGAAAGATAGAAAATCCCCTGCTTGCAGTCGGACATGTTTGTAGCCAATCAGATGCAAGTACGCACGTATTTTTGTTTATTTGGGAAAGGGGATGTCAGCTGTTTTCCTTTGGGCTATTGTCCAGTCCGAAAGAATGTTTGGGTTATTTACAAAAGGGTTGAAGGAGGGAATGCGATTTTTTCATATTAGCGTGTCCGTTCCTGCAATCGTGTAATATTTCTAGGCTGAAGTGAAAAATTAAAAAATATCTATTTGCATTTTTAATTGTGCATAAAACACTATTATTATTTTTATTAGAACCAAAATTTTTGGAAATTAACTTTGCTCTATTTTGATCTCAGAAAAATATTAGCAAATTTCCAGTGAAATTGTCAGATTTTTTTTATATATATACACTGCAAAATATTTTTTAAATAGGGGGGAGGAGGACTTTTGTAGGTTCTACCAAGCTCTACATGAATATTTAAGAATATAATCGAATTTTTTAAAAATAAATATAAAATAGTCCATAACTTTTTTTATTTATTTGTATCTTTAGACCATTTATTATAAACTAAACCAGAATTAATTATGTGAATGATATTAAAATTGTTAACTTATATTTCCAGTTTCGATAATTTTGTTTATTTTAAATTGATTGTATCTGTGACACCAGTACTGAAAAAAATGTAAATTAGGCCGAATATTTAAATATAATTTAGTTGTATCTTTGCAGAAAAAAAAATCTAGCTTTGCTTAAGGACTCGGGTAATTAGTTGTTCTTAATCTCAAAAATCCACAATATACTTAAAAAATAAAATAAAATAAGTATATTAATTTAGATTTATACTTATGTCTCCCACCTCCCTTGTTAAAGTCATTTTTAAATTCATTTCGACCTTGAGCTGATTATAACTCATATTTTGTACAATTACAGTCGTAAAAGATTAAACACAAATTATATATTTTTCTAAATATGTAGTTATATATTTATATTAGTATTCTAAGGCATAGAACATGTTTAATTTTTGTGACAGCATATCAAGAGGATCTGTCTTTCATCCTCACTTTTGCTTGATCGAGCCCTGCACATTCACAGACTTATTTTTAAACGTAAAAGCATGAAATTGGTAGATATGAAAATTGAAGTGATTTGGAATCGAAAAGCGTCTTTTATTTATTTATATATATATATATATAGATAGATAGATGCATTATATTTTGAGTTATAAGCGATTGTTGTCTTATGACGACCTTTTTTCGGGTGTCGCTTTCGTAATTTCGGTTCAAAATGCCTATTTTGTCTGCATTTTCTGAAAGATCCTTTGCCTTTATCGAAAAATGGGAAATGCTATTCGATTTCACAGTTTCTTAATAAGAAAACCTACCAATTTTCTGTGTTTGCGAATAAAAATGAACTCAGGAATGTGTCAGAAAATAGACAGTTTTAATTTGAGAACAGCTTTAATATTAAACAGAAAAAAAGTGTCAGCTGTTTATGTAAGAAAGTAACATTTTGTAATTAATACGGTTCGTTGATATTGATATATATGCGATATTTTCAAAATATCCTGATGTTTGAAAATTTCGATATTTGACATTTAATATCAAATATAATATATACTCGGATTTTTTTTTTTTTATACTTTCAGTGTAAATACACTATTCAAAACATGTGTAAATGATCTTTTCAGCTGTTATTAACTGTACCGTTTTGTAGATAAAGAACTTTTCCTCTGGCAGTGACTTTAGCGCCCCCCTCCCCCCCCCCACACAAAAAATAAATAAATAAATAGAAAAAAAAAACCCTTTACGTTTGAAGCTGAATTTGTAAATGTAGAACACCCATTGAAAGATACACTGTCAAATTTAGATAAGTTATTTAAATCTTCCTAAGAAAGAATCTTTTCAGGCCTTACTTAGTTTAGTTTAAGCTATACAACAGGTTATGGAATGAAAAAGCAGACAAGCTTACATTTACGTTCCAATTTTTTAATTACAAAAACTATTTTGTATTTCAAATTTTGTTGTATTAAACAACATTTTCTTGATATTAAATCCTACATTTTTTTTTTTTTTAATGTAAAAAGCAAATTGTGTCTTTTAAATTAGTTGACCCTTATATAAGTTTTCATGCTAAGTGTAATATATTTTAATTTCTAATTATATTAAGTATAGAAAAATTTCTAAACATCAATAAGTTGATTATTTTGAAAATATCGGATATGTACCAAAATGTCAGATGTTTTTGATATTTTCGAAAATATCACGATATTTACGAACCCTGGTAATTAAAAGACTCTGCCCTCTTTCTATTTTTTAATGTTAAACAAGCGCTCCAACCCCCCCCCCCCCCCTCTCCCAAAGTAAAACAAAAAATCTTTCCGAGCCTTGCCGTTGCGTTGCGATCTCGACAGCTTGAAGCACTCGGAAAAACGCCGACGAAAAGCAACCCGCTCCGATAGGCAAAATTTCGACTCTACTACACCAGAATAGCAAATTGTCGCTAAGAAGGCTTTTTCCGACCGGTTTCAGCGTTCCGATAACACCAGAATAGATTCCCAGGGAATCTATTCTGGTGTTATCGGATCATAACTACATGTCGGAACCGGAATCTCCAGTTCATAACGACAGGTATTGGACATACACGACAAAAGCTATTCTGGTCTCACATCGTTATCCTACAGTAGAGGATGAAAGACAGAAAATCCCCTGCTTGCAGTCGGACATGTTTGTAGCCAATCAGATGCAAATACGCACGTATTTTCGTTTATTTGGGAGAGAGGGGATGTCTGCTGTTTTCCTTCGGGCTATTGTCCAGTGCAAAATAATGTTTGGGTTATCTTAAAAAAGGGTTGAAAGAGGGAATGCGATTGTTTCATATTAGCGTGTCCGTTCCTGCAAACTGTGTAATATTTCCAGGCCAAAGTGAAAAATAAAAAAATATCTATTTGCATTTTTAATTGTGCATAAAACAATATTTATTATTATTATTCTTGAACCAAAATTTTTGGAAAGTAACTTTGCTCTATTTTGATCTCAGAAAAAGATTAGCAAATTTCCAGTGAAATTGTCAGATTTTTTTTTTTTTTTTTTTATACACTGCAAAATATTTTTTTAAATAGGGGGAGGAGGACTTTTGTAGGTTCTACCAAGCTCTACATGAATATTTAAGAATATAATCGAATTTTTTAAAAAATAAATATAAAATAGTAACTTTTTTATTTATTTGTATCTTTAGACCGATTATTATAAACATTTAACTGTGACACCAGTACTGAAAAAAATGTAAATTAGGCTGAATATTTAAATATAATTTAGTTGTATCTTTGCAGAAAAAAAAAATCTAGCTTTGCTTAAGGACTCGGGTAATTAGTTGTTCTTTATCTCAAAAATCCACAATATACTTAAAAAATAAAATAAAATAAGTATATTAATTTAGATTTATACTTATGTCTCCCACCTCCCTTATTAAAGTCATTTTTAAATTCATCAAGATTTAATTATTTTTGTGACAATTGAAAGATTCTAAAGAAAGTCGTTCAAATGTTTTTATTTATTTATTGATATTTTAAATACTTAAACAGATCACCACAATTCGCTTTATTACTTATTTCAAAAATAACTAAATATGTTAATCAAAAATTAAATTGAAAATCGCGGTTCTTAGTGAAAAAGATAATTTGAATCAATTAAATCATTAAACGTAAAAACAAATATTAAAAAGTTTTGAAAATTTAAAATATATATATATATATATTGTAAAGTGGACCTAAAAAAATATTTTCTCCGTTCAACAACGCGATATTTTCTGACACAAACACCGGGCCTGATTAAAGAAAGTGCCAACTAGGCCGTGGCTCTGAGCCCCATTGATTTTAGGAGTCCCAAACTTAGTGAGCAATATTTTAAGGCTAATATTGTAAATCTATTTCGACCTTGAACTGATTATAACTCATATTTTGTACAATTAGAGTCGGAAAAGATTAAGCACAAATTATATATTTTTCTAAATATGTAGTTATATATTTATATTAGTAGTCTCAGGCATAGAACATGTTTAATTTTTGTGACAGCATATCAAAAGGATCTGGCTTTCGTCCTCTCTTTTGCTTGATCGAGCCCTGCACATTCACAGACTTATTTTTAAACGTAAAAGCATGAAATTGGTAGATATGAAAATTGAAGTGATTTGGAATCGAAAAACGTCTTTTATTTATTTTTATTATATATATAGATAGATAGATGAATTATATTTTGAGTTGTAAGCGATTGTTGTCTCATGACGACCTTTTTCGGGTGTCGCTTTCGTAATTTCGGTTCAAAATGTCTATTTTGTCTGCATTTTCTGAAAGATCCTTTGCCTTTATCGAAAAATGGGAAATGCTATTCGATTTCACAGTTTCTTAATAAGAAAACCTACCAATTTTCTGTGTTCGCGAATAAAAATGAACTCAGGAATGTGTCAGACAATAGACAGTTTTAATTTGAGAACAGCTTTAATATTAAACAGAAAAAAAGTGTCAGCTGTCGTGTTTTTCCGCCGAAACTTTTGATTTGTTTACAAGTCTAAAATACAGTAAAACCTCTAAATAACGGACACCTCGGGAGCGGAGAAATTGTCCGCTATTCGGAGGTGTCCGCTATTGGGAAAACTTCAGAGATCCACAAAATCGCTAAGAAATGCTTAACGTTTCATTAATTGACTTTTATATGTCCGAGAACTTCTATTATATGATAAATCAGAAATTAAAATTATTTTTTTAAGCAATAAAATTCAAATGAAATTGTACATACATTTTTCCATTGTTTATTACATTCTTAAGGAAAAAATATGTTACAAAAGTTTGCTTTTGCTTGCTATTACATCTATAGTTAGTGTTTCTATGCGACGTTTTAATGCTGTCAGTAGTTTTAATCCTTCTGAATCATCTTTTTTTGGAAAAAGAAAAAAATATGTGTAACTGCTCACTGTGCTGTGTGCCGCTTCTTGGAAATTCTCGATATTGCAGGAAACATCCCCTGGTTTCAGTATCTGATTCATATCACTAATAGAGTCATTTTTGTCGAAAATTATGAAGGAATATAATCGCCTACGTCAACTGATTCTGTTTCAATAGGTCATCATCAATGTTGATGGACATTTCGGCATTTCTTCACTCCTGATCCATTTCATTAATTCACTTATTGCAATAGTTCTTCATATCTATCTGAAATAAGTGTTTCATTTTCTTTTAATATAAAGCCTGCTTTTCTGAAACATTGTCGTCCGCATTCCGGTTATATGTTTTTTACAGCTGAAGAAATTCGAATTTGAAAGCATCGGGAACATTAACTAATTTTAGGCTGTTCTCAATATATTCATAGAATAAAACTTCCAAAGAATATGGCTTAATAAAAGCTTTCTCTACCAGGCTTTACAATTCTGTACAACGTCATGATCAAGGGGCTGGCATACGGAAGTTGTCTTTTTTTTTCTTTCTTTTTTTTTGGGGGGGGGGGGGGGGAACAATCAAAGGCCCACTGATAGGATTTTTTTTTGAATGAAGTGAAGTAAACCAATTCATAAATATAGAATTAATTTCAATGGAATCAGTATACCTCGATTTCACATTTTTTGGTGTTATCGTTAGAGTTAATAATCCACAAATTCTTTATTTCGTAAAATCTCTCCTACTTGTGTTTTAGCTATTTTAAAACATTCGGCAAGTATCTGTAAACTCTATTTCTGTTTTTCAGATTCACTTACATTTACAATTTCAAATTTTTCTTTTAAAGTTAATCGCTTTCGTTTTGAGGTCATTCTCGAAACATTAATCACGAACAAGACACTAAATATTCAGAATACGCAGAACTCAATATATTCAGAAAACGATAAAAATGGTTTTAACATATTTTGAAGCTTTGAATATTGTATGTTAATTAAATCTGAAAAATCAAACAGTAATCGATACAAAATACAGAGGAATTTGGAGGATTCCTCAGGCCATTGGGGATTTTCCAGAGACCACCCCCTACATTTATCTGTGGTCAAAAATTTGTGATATATTGCCTTAATAAATTTCGAGGCTTTTTAAATTTTTTTTTTCATTTTCTTTCTCGTTAAAAAATCATTTTTCATCCTTGATTGCCAAAACTACTGTCCGCTATTCGGAATGTCCGCTATTCAGAGGTTAAACATACAAAAATTTAGATTTTGGGAGTGGGGATTTGAAAAGTGTCCGTTAAATAGAGGTGTCCGCTATTCGGGAGTGTCCGTTATGGAGGTGTTACTGTATACGCATTGTTTTTAATACCGTGTTTGAACTAATTTCTTTTTATGTAAATTTAAAGTTTATTATTTTTTTTCTGTCTGGATTAATATAGATTTATTAATCAAATCTGTAAGTAAATTACTTGCACCTTTTCTACTGATAAGAAAAAAAGAATACACAGATTTCTGAGTTAAAAAACTTTCAAAGGATTTGTAAAAAAGCTTTATGTAAGAAAGTAACATTTTGTGATAAATACCGTTCGTTGATATTGATATATATGCGATATTTTCAAAATATCATGAAGCTTGATAATTTCGATATTTGACATTTAATATCAAATATAATATA
This sequence comes from Maratus michaelseni, assembly GCA_963931845.1. Classification (NCBI taxonomy): domain Eukaryota; kingdom Metazoa; phylum Arthropoda; class Arachnida; order Araneae; family Salticidae; genus Maratus; species Maratus michaelseni. The sequence continues at coordinate 332,841,452 of OZ007593.1, read as the reverse complement.
TACTCGGATTTTTTTTATACTTTCAGTGTAAATACACTATTCAAAACATGTGTAAATGATCTTTTCAGCTGTTATTAACTGTACCGTTTTGTAGATAAAGAACTTTTCCTCTGGCAGTGACTTTAGCACCCCCCCCCCCCCACAAAAAAAAAAAAAAAAAAAAAAAAAAACTTTTACGTTTGAAGCTGAATTTGTAAATGTAGAACACCCATTAAAAGAAACACTGTCAAATTTAAATAAGTTATTTAAATCTTCATAAGAAAGAATCTTTTCAGGCCTTACTTAATTTAGTTCAAGGTATACAACAGGTTATGGAATGAAAAAGCAGACAAGCTTGCATTTACGTTCCAATTTTTCAGTTACAGAAACTATTTTGTATTTCAAATTTTGTTGTATTAAACAACATTTTCTTGATATTAAATCCTACATTTTTTTTTTTTTTAATGTAAAAAGCAAATTGTGTCTTTTAAATTAGTTGACCCTTATATTAAGTTTTCATGCTAAGTGTAATAAATTTTTTTATTTTTAAAATTATTTACGAACCCTGGTAATTAAAAGACTCTGCCCTCTTTCTATTTTTTTTTTATGTTAAACAAGGGCTCCAACCCCCCCCCCCCCCTCCAAATTAAAACAAAAAATCTTTCCGAGCCTTGCCGCTGCGATCTCGACAGCTTGAAGCACTCGGAAAAACGCCGACGAAAAGCAACCCGCTCCGATAGGCAAAATTTCGACTCTACTACACCAGAATAGCAAATTGTCGCTAAGAAGGCTTTTTCCGACCGGTTTCAGCGTTCCGATAACACCAGAATAGATTCCCAGGCACGATTTGAAGACGTCCACAACTTGGCTCGAGAGCGGATCAATATACAGACGGAGAAGATGAAGACCAGGTACGACACGAAAGCCACAGGACATCAATTCAAAGAAGGTGACAAGGTTTGGTTTTATAATCCGACTCGACGTAAAGGACTTTCTCCCAAACTGCAATCGCACTGGGACGGTCCTTATACAGTCCTAAACAGACTGAACGATGTCGTAATTCGGATCCGAAAGTCACCAAGTTCGAAGCCTAGAGTAGTTCATTACGACAGGCTGGCTCCATACTATGGCCATAGTACTTAGTTCATTGATTGTAAATAGTGTAATGTAAATAATGTAAATTAGTATGACCATGGTCTTGTATATAAATTAATGTAATTATTTATTTTGCTTAGCATTATCATTATTATTGTTATTATTATTTAAATACTTGTATGCAATGGTGTCTATGCTTTATAATTCAGCATTATGAATGTGTTTAATTGTTATTTTCCATATTTGCTTTAAGTGCTTTGAATAGTATAGCATTTGTTGGTAACAGGTTTGCTTTCCGATCAAAGGTTGAACTGCCCGGGACGTGCAGTCCTTGAGAGGGGGGCAATGTTATGAATTTTGTAAATATTTCATTCTTTTTAATTTATTTTATTATTGTGAAAATTGCAGTATTATTAATGTATTTCCTATTGAGCATCATGTAACTCAATGCTAAAGGCCTCAGGTGCTTTGCAAGAAAAACAACCTTGCAGCATCGGTTTTATAATGGAGTTCTATTTGAAAATCGCCAAGGAATGGGTTTTTCGCCAAGTTGGCGATGGTTTTGGCGACTTATTTTTGTCGCCAAATTTGGCGATATATCGCTAAGTTGGCGACTTTTTGTGCAACCACACCCCCCTTATACCTATACATTGGGATCCTTTCTTGCTTGGGTTCTCTATCGAAAGTTAAAGCACTTTCTGGTAATTTCTAGCATCTGAAGGCTCTGGAATAATCTGGAAAGATCTCTGAAACCTATATAAGGACCTCCATCAGTTCAGTTCAGTTAGTTGTCTGTCAACTGCGATTGAATTCATACGAGAGGCTTTGCATTGAGAACTGTGTTTCTCGGATTGATTTTGTCATTGATACGTCGTATTGAACGCATTGTTTCTGTGTGAAATTTTGCTGTGCTTTTATTGGATTTGAAGATTACTGAATATCTTGTAATTTTCAGAAGATATTGGTGTTCGTATTGCACTGTTTATAGTGAATAAAGCCTTTTGATTGTTTTTATATATTGGCATCAGTCCTTTCGAACCACGAGCTCACAACAATATAGTATTGTTTAAATTTTTAATAAAGTTATGTTTGATATATGTTTTTAACTTTAGTTTCTCTCTAGGCGTCTGAGGCGTCATCTTCTTTTTAACATCTATAAATTGCATGCATAAATTGAGTCTAGACTATAAGATGATGTTATTGGATGCCGAGTATTTTTCTTAAATTTTGAAAGTTTTGAAGATTTAAATTATTTAAAGTTTTCCAAGTTTTCACATTAATAAAGTTTATTATTACAAATGTTTAAAATTTACTTAGGTTTATCAAGAGTGTCATATTGTGTAAAACCCTTCAAATTGAAGGTGTTAAATTATTGGATTAGTGGTACGTATATATATATATTCAAGTTTTTCATATTTAGAATTGTATATTTAAGCTTCAAGCATGTTTAATATTCATATATTTAAATTGTAAGCTTAAAATTTAGAGGATTTAAAATTGTTATATTTAAATCATTTCTTTATTGTATAAGTACTTTTTGAATTTATATCTTACAAATTTTGTAAGAGTATTGAGCTGTATTTTTCCCCCGGTTATCCCTGCTGGTCCATGTTAATGTTTTTGAAGTTGGGATCATGTAATTAGGATTCACGGGTAGGAATTTTGTCTGTTTAACTGCTTAAATTTTTAACTTCAACTTAAAAATGTGATTAGTGTTTGAAGTTGTTGGCAGTATCTATGCGTTTTGTTGGCACATCATTTAGGATGGCACATTGTTATAGTTGAGTTCTTTTTAACTTTTAATTTGTTTTTTTATTAATATGCTTTTATCTTATAGTAAAAATTTAATCCAGTTTTTAAAATTTTTATGCAATAGTGTCATTAGTGTTCTTTGGGATTTTTCATCCCTTATTGTTCTCAGCTTTATGTCATTTCTGACATTTTTATAGCTGTTTTTGCTTAGAGACAGTAAGAGGGGGGGCACTTGTTGTAAAAACAAGCCTCCATTTAATAGTTTCAGTCTTACTGCCTCATATACACTTTTAAACACATGCACTCATGAACTTTCATCCATATTTTATCTTTATTTACATTCATTAAATCACAGTATAAATTTCATAAACAATGTATTTCATCAGTATATATTTATCATAAAAAACATAATTTTATTAATTAATATATGTTTAACTTACCCATACTTCATTAATTCTTCATTTATTACTTTTAGTTTATTCATTAGAAACAGTAAATTCCACTTTACAATAGTCTTTAATTTTAATTTACTTTACAAACACTTAAACGTCACGCTGCTGCTTTCTCCCAGTCAACACACACCGCGATATTCGATTAAGCCTGGAATCGAATATTCGATTAGCGAGTCCGCTGGTTCTACGATAGATGGCGACAGAGAAGTTATTCTCTGATTTGCTACTCCATTAATTATTCATGCCGTAGGCTACGCGTCACTTCCGTGACGGTTCTAGAATCTCATTGTCATTGGTAGGTGAGCTGTTGGCCAGGTATTTATACGCCGTACTTTGCTTTAATCAGCACTTTGGTTTATTGTTTTTGATCTTCACGGAGGCGGTCGAGTAACAGTCTAGCTCAGGCTGTAGTGATGGAATGTGTGTTTTGTCCTAATGGATTAAGTGTCGCTATAACGTTGCAGCTCTTTACTCGTGTTCAATAAGTATGATTTATTTAAGTTAAGTGTGTGGTTTATGTTAATATATGCTGGCTATACTATAATATGATTCAAGATCATCTAAATGTTCCTTCTGTTGAATTATCAAACTGGACTGTATTATTCATCTCGTCTGTTGAAATCTACTTCAAATAAAATGACTGGATTAAACGTTCTTGCCTATTTCTATGCAGAAACATCGTTACACATCTTTAATCTTCATATTGTTTCATTTACCAAATATTCAACTACATGTCTACCTTACATTATGAGACAATCATCAATTCCAGCTAAGCACCATTAGCGTTATCTGCTGGTTTAAATTAAGTGTTATAAGAAAATCTGCTTTAACCAAGTGCCATTTCTCAACAAGTATCATTCACAGATACTTCGGCCTGTTCAAATAATTAATCCTCTGGAAGTGACATCGAGTGATTGGGTTCTGCATCAATTTGCCGCGGAACAATTCATCGCAGCGACAACTCATCACAGCGTCAATTTGTCGCAACGAAAATATATTTGATGATAAAAGTAAAGATAATAAAAGACGATGATAAAAGTAAAGATAATTTACTAAAATTATTTAATGATGTAAATTGTTAGTTATAATTCTTTATATCTAAACAACAAATTATCATTAAATAATTTTACTACATTATCTTTAATTTTATCATCATAGCCTTCAAAAAAATTTTCGCTGTGACGAATTGACGCTGTGATGAATTGTGCATGATACCGAGTGATTGTACCAAAAGTATTTTTCCTAAACCAACTTTCAATGAAACTCAGGTTGAGCCTTGAAAGCACAAGTCACAAGTTAAAAAGACTAAATCTGGTAGAATGATAAAAATTTCAGAGACTCGATTTATAATGTTCATATAAATTTATTTATTTAATGTGAAATTTTGATTATAGGACATACTCAAAAGGTGGGAGGATGTTAAATCTATTCTCCATGTTTTATTTATTTCCATTGTTATCCTCTCATCTTTTGTTCCCGTGACACATTTTTTATAAGATGCAACGTGAATAATTGTACACTACTGTTTTAAATATTTTGTGGAATAAGGTAGAAATTTTTAACGTTGAATAAATTATTTATTTTGGAAGCTTAAGAGGTAAAATGACTTCTTTCTGTATGCTTTAAGTTATTAATTGGCATCCACATTATCTTTAGAAAGCTGAGGTGTTAAAATAACATTTTTTTGAACGCTTTAAGTAATAATCGAAATTAACATGAGTAATGTAGATTTTTTTTTTAAAGTGATAAAATGTGCTTTTTTTTTTTTTTTTTTTGTAACATACACATTAAGCATTATTACTGCACTGAAATGTGTTGGCATTTTTAAAGTAAAAAGAAAAAATGTATTTTAATAAGTGCGGCAGTGACAACTTCACTACAAGTCAAAAAATCACAAACATCAATTTATCTTTCTTTACTTTCAAAATCTTCAATAATAATTTTATAAGTTTTCATAGAATGAGAAATGTTGGTATCTAGAGGTTTTCAATCATCTAATATGTGAAATAAATACCCCCAATAATTTTGATAACATGTAAAATATTTGTTAATTTTTTCTACCCTCCCTTCATGTTTGAAACCGCCACTCGCAAAAGAGACTAAAGATAATCTTTTGATAGTATGGTTTCGCTGCCACCCCACATATAAAACGGTGATACTGGACATTAAGGTAATTGAGACTTTCAGCTAAATAATCAATTAATATTTATTGATAAAACTTGGTTATGGTATATTGAAAAAATATGTATAGGACTTGAATACACTGGATAACAGACAGTCTACAGTTCTTATCTAATAAAATATCGCTAACACCTTCTCTATGCTGTTGATCAATGCAATATTTAATAAGATCTCCCTGATCGCACACCACAATTCACGCTATTGCACTGCTCTATCGTACATACTCCTAGCTGTACTCTATGACGATCAACCCTCCTGCTCCGTGCTCTCTCTCAAAGTGTCTCCCCTTCTTTGTCCAGTTCACCACATGGCTACCATCCCCCACACTACGGAGTCTGCTTTTTTACTTTCAAGGGCACCACGTGCAAATTTCTTTCCATACTGCCGCTACTCTTCTGGTCTCTGCTCGCCAGGAATTTTGTCGTGAACATGTCCACATTCCAAGGGGTTATAATCCCTTCCGAATGTCATTGTGAACGTCTTAAAATAGCTGTGCAGATCATGGGAGATTTCTTTTGATCAAACATGTAGTGAAAAATACAAAAGAATACATAAATAAGCACAATAATACATGATAATAATTAAATACAGTTAATTAATTAATAATCTATAGAAGGCGTAGGTCCTATTAACATCAGGAACCTGATAGTATATATAATCTCTTTTTTCAAAATTTAGTTGTTTCATAACTGTTGCTGCACAAATCTTGTTTTTTTCAAACATTGTACTATTCACGTTATAGTCGGAAATATAGCCTATGTCTAGTTCACTGATTTCTTCTACTACACTGACATACTTATCATATAGGTGTCCCATCTGTGAAATAGTTCACAAGCTGCTACCGGAAACTATCATGATTTTTTCCTCTTATACACACATGCAAGAGATGACTAAAAGATTTTTTAGCTCAAGGTATTGTCCAGTTTTTGTGCCACAGCGAATTAGTTTGTTTATTGGTCTAGGGTCACCTGCAATCATTTCTTGCATATGATGGATCTCTTGACTAATAGGAAGTATCCTGATCACTAAAAAAGATAGTGGGAAATTGATATTTTCTGTATTAAATATGTCATGTTAAAATAGCACTGATTGTATTTTCATTATATTTTTGAAATAGTAAGCAATACTCTACTGTAATTTTATTTATTTTTTGCTGCTCACCAAACTATTGAAAACTATCTTAACAAACCACGAAAAAAAGGAAATATTTGTAACATAAGAGTCAATTTCATTTATACAACATTTAAAAAATGAAAATTTAATCAAAATTAGGAGGAATGACTCTAAACATTTTTTCTAAATTTACTTTGAATTTCTAAACGATCTTGAAAGTTTGCTTGCCAGGAATTTAAAACAAAATATCTTTTCAAATATGCTCTTATGTGTTTGTGTGTGATAGAGGAGGGGAATGGTGAAGAGAAACAGACTCTCGGATATCCAATGATACACAACAAAGTTTATTAAAATTATAAAAGTTTATTACTATAAATAAATATAACAACTAATAATTTAGGATGCTTTCAAATATCTTTTTTGTACAGATTCTTTATAAAATTGGGATATATCTTCAGCAGACTTTTTTGCAATTGCTATGCACTTTTTAAAGTCGTCTTCTCCAAGAAATGATGAACATTTAATGCCAACAACATATTCACCAGGATTTTTTATACATATAGTAGTCATACACTTTGCATTCTGTAAATAAATAAATATAACAATTACAATAGAAGAAATATTTTTCAAATTCTTTGGTACAGTCAACTCAGTGAAATCCACAAAGTTTAGAACTGAAGGCCTTGGGGGCGATTACAGAATTTGCCAAATTAAAAGTCACTGTTTTGTTAACATGTATTTTCTTTTAGTCTGATAACAAATTACCACTAATTTAATGAAAACTAAATTGTAAAAAAAGGAAATGTACTTAAAGAGTAACTTAATATCTCTAAATATATTTAAAACAAAATTACATACATATTCAAATTTCCTTTGTTAGTTAATTTTCTAAACATTGGAAGTTTAGGTTTTGGTTTATGATCTATATATATACATATTCTGAATAATTATTATTTCAAATTCTGAGATAAAATTCAAGTGAAATCATCTACAGTGAATGTAGTACAAGAACGTGCAACTGCTCTTTTATTTTGCCCATTTCTTTTTTAAGTTAAAATTATTTTTTCAGTATACAACTTGTGAAATGTTTCAAACATTTTAAAACACAATTCATTTTTTTTTTAGAAAATTAAAATGGACGAAATCACTACCTTCTTAAATTTGTTTTATGAGCTTAAATGTTAATTGTGATTTACATTGTTTACATCCCAAAGCAAATGGAGAATTTCAGAGAGTTGGCTGTAATAAGAAGCATACTGTAAGTTCAGTAAGAAACAATCCTTTATGTTTAAGAAATTCATTTTAAAAGTACACAAGTTAATAAAAATTATCAATCATTAAAATATATACCAATTCCTGCCTGATCCTGCACAGGTCAGGTTGTACCCAGTCTGAACCCCATAAAAATTTCTTCGACTTGCAACCCGACAAAACAATTTTTGTTAACCCGAACCCGAAATGAAAGGAAATTAATTTATGTTTTAATGCAATTAGGAAAAGTAATCTACAATGGCTCTAATATCTCTAATGGCAATTTTATCTTTTATATAGTAAAATAGACATATCTATATTCTTTAATACTCAAATATAGTAACAAATCTGAATAGCAGACATCTTGGGCTAAGTAAGTCTTGTACTGGGTCAGGTTCGCTCTAGAATGTTGCTTGTGTGTCAGATTTAGGTTTTTGCAAGTAGGGTTGTTGGGATATTCACAAAAAGTTTGAGCAAAACTACATTTCAGATGAAAATAAATACATATTTGAATATGAATGAGTATATATTCGATTTACTGCATGAGAAATAAAATGTATAAAAGAAATGTGATATCTGATTATTCTTTCTTATGGTACAGTTAAGAACCCTTTTTTCTTCTTTCAGAATATGAAAAATATTTATCAACATTTCATTTTTGATTTGATACACACAAAAACACAGGTATTGTATTTGTGATAGTTTATGCACAAATATAGTAAAAATGTATGTATGTATATGTATTTGTGATTTGTATGTGTAATGTAATGTGTATTTGTGAAGTGATAGTATTATCCACAAACACATGTTACACGTGTGTCAATTCGAAGGTGTTCACTATTCAGAAGTTAAAAGAAACTATATATATGTAAGTGTTAAGAATTTGCTAAATAGAGGTATCTGATATTCGGGAGTGTCCGCCATGGAAGTTTTATTGTATATAGATTTTTCACCTGAAAAATATTTTGGATATTCTTTTAAAAAATCAGATCAAGAGTCAAAACCCAACCTGACCCCCAGCAAAAATGTAGAAGTCAACTGATCTGAACTACAGGTTGGGTTCAGGTAAAAGTGGGTTACCAATCCGATGCAGGATTCTAATACCAATTGCTTAAAAATTAAAATATAATTAGCTACATTATTTAAAAAGGATATTTATAGTGATATTTACATGCATTTTATTTTATAAATGAGGCATATGAAATTTGTATCTGCAATCTACAACTTTTTATCCTTTTACTTTATAACTAGCAGCCCGTCCCAACTTCACGCAGGTGGACAATGTGTCAACTACAATGTATTTTCCATTTTAAAATGTCTTATGCAAAATATCTAATCAAAAATCAATGTCTTATTCATTTAATCTTACATAATCGGGATCATATCTGATGTTTAACCCGATTGGTGAATTTCTAAAATTGCTGAAATATGTGTTTAACTGTTTTTTAAGTAGATTTGTTATCCTGAATTTCATGCTCCTACCTAAAACTGCTACTAAGATATGGCGAAATGACCTGAAACGTTCGACCCCCACATTTAACCCCCTAAGGGGGGGGGGGAATTTCTAAGATCACTGAAATAAATGTTTAACCATATTTTAGTAGATTTGTTATCCCGAATTTCATGCTCCTACCAAAAACTGCTACTGAGATATGGCAAAATCACCTTAAACATTCGACCATCCCTTTAACTCCCTTCAGGGGGAGCGGGAATTTTCCAAAAATCCTTTCTTATTGCTTGCGTAGGTCATAACAGCAAGACTGTTCAAATTTCATGATTCTAACTTTAGTCATTTCAGCTGGGCATTGATGAGTCACCCAGTCAGTCAGTCAGGCGTTCTCTCTTTATATAATAGTATAGATGAAAAAGCAAACCCTTTCGTCTCAGTCATAAGAATAGGTTGATTTCTCTCTTTTTTTTTTTTTTTTTTAAGGTACACACATCAGATTTAGTGCAAATTAAGTAAATTTGTTTCACTCCTTTTAAGTTCGCTATTTTGGCAAGAAAGTTAATTTGTAGGGAAATTTTATGCTTATGAAATGTAATTGAATGGATATAAGCAGTGGCGCAGCCAAGGGGGGGGGGGGGGGAGAGTTAGGGGTTAAAAACCTCCCCAGAGATAAAAAAAATTACTATAATTGCTGTTTATATGAATTAAAACTAAAGTTAAAATTAAATCCTTTGGCCTTTCTGCCTTGGCGGAATCCGCCGCTTTGTTAAATCAAATTCTATTTAACAACATGATTCAATTAAATGGCGAAAATTCTACTTAAAACTGTGAAAGTGCATGTTACATGCATTTGTTAAGCCAAAACTGGTTATTTGGACTGCGTCACTTTGTCGAGACGTCTTAGAGTAAAAGAAGGGTCATATACTGCCACACAGACGCTTTGAGTTACATAGTATACAGTGGGCCGTTTTTTAATTGCATTTCTGTCTTTGTTCCATGTTCGAAACCATAACTTATCATCGAATTCCAGGGAAAAAATAAAACATACACTTTGTAAGTCTCTCTCAGTTTCAAATGGCTTTTTTTTTTTTTTTTTGTATTTTTTGCTCTCAGTTATATTTGCTCTCAATATTTTGGATGTTACCATGACGACTAGGAAAGGACTAAGCAATGTAGAAATTTCTTAAATCGGTTTGGCACTGATTTTACCTTTACAATATGGAACCTATTTTTTATTTTCTAATGAAAAAATAAGGTCTTTATGCAGCCCCCCTCCCTTTGTATTAGATTACTAGGCTGGGTGATGTAGATATTTCTTAAATCAATTTGACACTGATTTTACATAAGAATATGAGACCTATTTTTTAATTGATAGGGGAGAAATAAGGTCTTTATGCAGCTCCCTCTGTATTAGTATTTATTTTTTCAAATACTATAAAAAGAGGTATCTTTTACCTATAGAAAAAAGTTGGAACAATCCCCCCTACACATAAGTTCTTAAATCTAAATGTTGATCATCTTTTATAACAATGCCACTATCAATAAATCAATTTTATTCTGAGGAGTACATAATTCAATTTGAATTGTAAATAATACATTGAAATAATGATTATCCTCCCTCAAATGAAAAATTCATTAAAGTAATTTCAGTATAATTATTAGTTGCACAATACTATATGTAATTAAACTATCATTCATTTGCACATTTTTATTTATTTCAAAGTTTTGATTTTTTCTTTTTACTCTATTTTAAGGTATTTTTTGCTTAAGTTACAAAATAATAATAAATTAAAACTAAAATTTTCAAATATTATACAAACATATGAAAATTTATTTTTTATCAAAAGAATGAATAATAAATTAAATGTAAAAATTTTATTTAAAAGAAAAAACAAACAAACATACTTTCATTAAAATTCACAAAATAATCAACTTATATTATAAAACACAAATGTGTGCGTCACTCAATGCTGATGTTATAATGATGCGAGCAACAATGTGGTTAAAAGGAATGAATGTTCTAACAATGGAGCTATTTTTTCAATTAATATTAAACAATCACAACGTTATTTCTATACTAAAAATGCAAGTTTTAAGCCGATGCTGCCCCCCCCTCCCCCTTAGGGATCAAGTTTTAAAAAATCAATGTCCAATTCATGTATTTCCCTCAGGAATACATATATATTCCAAATTTCAAATCTCTGTGTCAACAGGAAGTGGGTGAAAAATTAGTAACAAGATTTGACTTTCACATACATATAAACAGAATTGTAAGTTAAAATATAAAACTTTATTAATTATTATTTTTTAAAATAAGAATACTGAATCAATTTTGGGAAAATATTCTCAACTTCAAAATCAGATTTGCAGGTCAACTCTTAAATCAAGGAGATTGGCTGGAAAACGTTCAAAGTGTGTTCAGTAGTGAACTGGATTCTGTCTGTGAATGAATAAACATGAGCACACTAAAATCAGATTGCAGCATTTTTGTTAAATTGGATGCGACTAAATCGGTTCAGTCTACTTCCATGGGTACATTGATTTAACTTCAGATTGCTGTGCATGCGGTAGATACATCAATGTAGATTGGAATTCTAGAAATTTGTGGAAGATCAAATAGATTGCTGATGTTAGATTTAAATTGATATATATACTTTATATTTATTTAAACCCCAGAACTAATGATGGCAAGATTTGGATTATATGCATATAGATGTATATATAAACAAAGTAATTGCAACAAATTGCATTTCTAAAGAAATCAACATAATATGAATTGGCATAAAGAAAACTTGACAGTTCAAGGAACTAAAAAAGAAGAATGCGAATATAACAATGTTTAATCAGTGAAAGCTTTTTTAATGCTTACCCTCACTTGGGTAAAAACATTTAGTAATACAATCAATATAGTGCTTTATTGTAGTGAACAAAATTGGAAATTAGAATTCTAAAACTAACTGTTATTATTAGACCATGAAATATCTAGTCACCACTCACTATATGATGACACTAAACTAAAAACTAATACAGAGGAGACTGTATAAAGACCTTATTTCTTCACTACAATAATTTTGTGTATTTTTCTCAGTTTACATTTTTAGTTTGCTTCAAAAATTTCACTTTTTGCCACAAAAACTTTGCAAGCATGTACATCAAACAGAAGAAAGAATTGAGGGGGTTAGAATGACAGTGGAGTAAGTCAAAAATTTGAAAAATCTACATAACCATATTTTCACTGAACGTATATTAATTTTTGCTCAGTGTGACAGTCAAATAAGTCATAGTTCACTTAGAGTGTCGCTAGAGAGCAAAACAAGTTGGACCACTTAATGCAACAGCTATACGACAAGTTTCACAAAACCCTTCATTTCTCGAATGACTAAATATTGACTTACTCTACTGTCATTCTAACCCCCTCAATTGTTTCCCTCCTGGATGAAAAAAACCTTGGTCTCTCACTTTTGTACCATAGTTTTACAGTACTTCACTCAGATGAAGACATGAACTAAGAAATGACCTCAATTTTATTGGATTGTTGTTATTTAAACTTGGTATTATTGAAAGCTAAAAGTATATGCACTATAAAAAAAATAATTTAGTATATCTTTGTCTTAAGTTTTGATATTTTGTTTTATTATCTTGCTTCATTTATAAATACAAACATTTCTGTTGTAAGATGTCCATTATTAAAATATTACTGATCATTACTGGATTTTAGGATGTTTTGATTTATTTCAGTACAATTAATTTCTACCTCATTATTGGAAATATGACTAGTACAAAATTAGTTAAACTGCATTGATAGAACAAACAATCTGATACAAATACATTTGGAAGATAACAATTATAACTATTAATTTCAAACTGTTTTTAAGGAAAATTTTGTAAAAAAAGACATTAGTGAGTGAATGCAGACAAACACAATACAGGGTGATTGTCACACAAAGTGAAAACCCCTGAATATTATCAATGCAAAATACCAATCTTAACTTACATCCCAATTGATTCTGTGATCGCAAGAAAATCAAACGATAAAAGAATAGCATAATTATTACTATTGTTTGAAATGTACAATTGTATGAAAACATAATTTCATATACTTATCTTAATTCAATTGAAAACTGAAATGCTTCATCAAAACGAAAAGTGAAATTTGTCTTGCTAAATATGGAAAGTGCAAATTCTCTAACCAGTAAAGAAATGTATTTCAAATATTCATGAAACAAGCACAAATTATGTGCTAAAGGCTTTTATTAGATTTAATGTAAAGTATATATATGACACCTAGCTATATGTAAACACTTCAAAATCAATTTTTCTCATCCGTGACAAAGTATTAGAAAGGATAAAAAGAAGAAGAAAAAAAACAAACAAATTTTTAGTGTTTTCACTTCTTAAAAAAATATGCCATTTTTGTTTTTTAGTCTTGCTTTTAGTACCCAAAGGCAATTTCCTTTTCCCACTTTCTTCCTGGGTATTACATATTAAAGATATGACTCACATTATTTCTGTACACATTTCTGGACATTTTTGAACTGAGGTGAAAAGTCTGAATGGTTCTAAGTTGTATTTGCAAGCTTTGAAGTATTATTCTTTGAAAGTGTCTGAAGAAAATTCAGATAATATTTTACAGTTTGGATTGAGTCTACAGCTTCAATATTTAAAGATGCTCTTTTTTTAAACATAATATTATCTATCAAATTAAATGTACTATCAACGATGGTCTGTGAAAGCAGGGTTGGGTTTCTTCCAGGACAGTGCAAAAGACTGGAAGAAACTGAAAGAAATGGAAAAAATCGGAAGAAACCAACAGAAAACAAAACAGCTGTTCAAAATTAAAATAAAAAATAATTATACCTAAAACCTAATTATATGTTTGAAAACTTTTGGAAAAAAAGTTATTTTTTAATAACAATAACAAACTTCAGGTTCAGCCGGTAGTTACAGGTGATTGTTTTTACAACTTTGGAGGTAGGGTGGGTGGGTTGTTTTATCATTGTTTATGCCATTTCTGTAAAAAAAAAAAAAAAAAAAAATATCTACCAATTCTTTATTTTTAATATAAAAATGTAGTGATTTTAAAGACTATTGTGAAACAAATTAAATAAACAAATTAGTAATTATTTATACTAGCATGCATATCTCAATGCCGATTTTAAAAGACTAATGTTCTAAAACTGAACTCTACAAGTATGTCAAAATGCTTTTAAATTCTCCTCCAAGTTCTGCAGTACTTGAAAATTTTTTTTCATCTTTTGCAATCATCTATTCTAATTCTAAGTTGAGAAACTGATTGTAGCATCCTACTGCTAAAAAACATTTGTTTTGTTATATTATGTTGCACTGTAGTAAAGAAAATAAGGATTTTAATGATATTTTTTAATACAGTAATTATTCTATATTAGTTCCCTTAATAAAATGGATGTAAATTAAAAGTACTGTCCTATATTTAAATAAGTTTCATTCTACAGTAGGTAAATAATCCATGCTATTTACAGAAGTTTAAATAATTAAAAATATATGCTAGTTAAATTTAAATGGATAATTTTTAATTAATTTTGCATATTTTGGATAATTTTATTTTCTTCAGGTACCCAATGATTGAAAAGGTTTAGACAGGTGAGTGACCTTGGCTAAAAAAACTGATGTAATTATTAATTTAGTCAATATATATTTAATTAAATTTTTATAGGTCTAATTAAATTTACTTAAGATGTTATTTATAAGAAAAATGCATTTATTGTATCTTACAAAGTTGCAACTTATATGGTAATAAAGAATTACAGTTTCTTCCACTTGGAAGAAATCTATTTCTTCCAGGCGTTTTTTTCTGCTTTGGAAGAAACTTGCCAACACTGTGTGAAAGTAAGTTAAAATTGCTTTTATCATTTTCTAAAGGACAGGATATGTCTGGGTATTTCTTTCCTTAAGTTCTTAGGGGTCGATGCAGGTTTTGTTTCTTGGGGCCCATTTTGTGAAAAGTAAAAGTTATTTTTGTTAAATTTATTATATTTTTGTGAAAAATAACATTTTGAATCCAGTTACTCAAATTCATACCAGCATTTAGTAATAATAAATATTTTAAGTCTTTCTGCTAAAGTTTTCCTTACGGGTGAACTTGTTTTGTTTGCAAATTACACATTTTAAAACTTTTTTGTGAAGGGGGACTGTTTTTATTAAGATGAATTTTGTGAAGGGATATATTTAGGGACTGTTTTATTAAATGGATTTTTGTGAAGGGTCCCTAAAAAACCCCCAAATGTTACCTGAATCGACACCTGGTTCTATCAGTTTTGTCCAAAACTCCATTAGAGATTTCTAAAAATTGCAAAGAACTATCCGTCTAACATTGTCTCAGTTCTAAGTCCATTTAAAATGTCTCTTTCAGTGAAATTATATTTGGCAAAAATTCTTCCAATTTCATTAGCGTTGAAAATGTTGTAGTTTCATTTCTTAGAGTAAGATTCGGAGCAGATAATCTACATTATAAAACAAAAACATATCCTCGAGTAAAGCTGACGTCATATTGATAATGGCAATGATTTGAACAATGTCTCCTTTATTGCACATTTTTTAACCTCTGAACATCGCACAATTTCAGTTTTTACATTGTCGAATAGGGGGAAAAAAAAAAATCTATTTTCAATGCAGTTTGTTTGATTACTGTATCCCAATTTTCGAAATTTTTATGGTTTTTAAAATAATTTTAAAACTTTTTTTTTTTAAATGTGTCTCAAAATTGAACGTTTGTTTGTTACAATACATGTAAAGTTACACTCACAATAATATAGTAGACTTGCGATTTAACCACCTTCATGGAACCTTGGCAAATGGGACATTAAATTGAATGGTCATTAAATCAAAAGTTGCTAAATCTATGTAATTTTTGTACTATTTAAATTATTTAAGTGATTTGATTTATATAGTAGAAGAAAGTTTTGTGATGGCTGCAACATACTAGTTTGAATTACCTGTTTTTTTCTAGGTTTTCAGGTAGCAACACTGATGCAAAAATGATGGAATTTAAAACCATTCTCTATTACAGAATTAAAAATTAAGAAAAATAAAATCTCTTTACTTTTACTTCCTTTTCAGGTGGAAAAGGTATTATCTTGTCATCAAATACACCAACACTAACTGCTGTTACTGTACCATTCATTGAAACACCAGCATCCAAAAGAGCAAGGTAAGATGCATTTAGACAACAAGCAAGCATCTATAAATGAATTATAAAATAAATTAATATAACATGTACCAAATAACTGGGCAAAACTTTTACTCACAAGGGAACCACTTTTGGTGCAGCTTGAGAGCTGGTGCATTTTAAAGCCCTATAATACGAAGTTTGAGAATCAATAAAATTTTTCTGTTAAAATAATATTTTTTTGATTTTGCAACAACATAACTTTCTGAAAATGCAATTTTTGAGACCACTTATCACACTATCAACATAGAAGTTTTTTCGAAAAAAGTACTTTAAAATACAAATTAGTTAATAAAAAGAATAAAATATTGAAAAAATTGAAAAATTCCTTTAAAAACCTACAAATTTAATTTTGAAAAAAATACATCATGTTTGCATTTTTGGCGGCACGACATTGGCTTCATTCATTACTGTAGAAATTTTCCCGGCAACCCGGCCGAATGTCATAATCTTCTGCTGTGTGTGAGTGAGAAGTGGTTTGGATTCTTAGCATCCTATTTGGCAACTTAACTTGCTTTTGGCATGAAATTAACAATTAAAAATCCAATAATAAAAATTAAAGCATAAAAAAATATATAACATATGATTTTAACAGAGAAATTTTATTGGTTCTATAACTTTTATGTATAGGGCTACAAAATGCACCAGGTCTCGATGCTAGGTGCGATCTGCACCGAAAGTGGTTCCCTTGTGAGTAACCAATGAATATTGACAAGGTTACTGCAAATAAGATAATTATGGACAATACTTTTATTTAAAGTCATTCATAGCCAAGAATAAAAGTTAATATAAAAAGCAGAAATGGCGAAAGAAAGAAAAATTTAAAAAAGCATTTTCTATCAACTTTATTTTCATTTGAGACATTCAGAATCAAAGAGGATCAAGTTTATAAAACATTATCCAAAAATATTTCGAGAAAAGTTAATGAGGTCCATTGCATTCCATTAAGAATCATAGGACTCTAGTACTATTTGTTTTTCACATTTTTAAGCTAGAAGTTGGTTTGTTATGGTGCTGAACAAGTTACTGTCTATAGAACAAGAAATGATCTCAAACTCGGTTGAACAAAAAAATGATTGATCTACTTTGGTTCTGAATGCTTTTTAAAACCCACTCAGGTTAGTTTCATGAAATAACTATGTAAATAAATATTAAATGTCATTATATGTGATGGTAATACAAATAAATTAATTCTGTGTGAGAATTTCGCAATGTAGTCAAATATTTATTACCAATATCTAATATTTTTCAAATGCAAGTTTAAACTTCTATAGGAAAATTAAGAGCTAAAAATTTATGCAAACACTAGTCAAGCCAGAATATCATCTCATTTATTCCATCAAAGTTACAGTAAAAACTGATTGAAGATAGCAAAAGGCCTGTGCGAGAAAAAAATGTAACAATAGTATTTTAACTGTATTAGAGATGATGTCATCTGCTTCGGGAAAACACGGGACAAAGAAAAATAAATTTTTACATATAAAATATAATTTAATTTAATATAATGAAGCATACAGTGTGAAATAGAACTGTTTTGATTGATCGATGGATGTCTTTTTCTTCTAAACATTTGAATTTTGCTTTTTAATCATAAATATAAAATAATCCCATGCAGAGACATCCCACTTTATCTTTTTTGTGCATTTTATTTTTTATAATCATTGTTGAGACCGATATAATGCAGTATTTTATTTTTGTGGCAACAATGATTTTTGAAAAATCTTTCATTTCAATTATGGAAACAGTGCTGATTTAATTTTTAATTACCTGCAATTTTTAATCACAAAACATGTTTTAATGAAATGTGAGTGTACTATGCCAAAAGCCATTTCAAAAACATTTAGAATGATACTTCATTCATTGTCATGCATTTTGCAAATGCATAGAAAAAGGGATGTTGACAACAGAAATAATATACAGTATGGAACCATTTATTCAGAATCCAATTAACTGGAAAACCAGTTATCCGGAATGATATTTCAAATTGACTGATTTCAGAAACTTTCCAAAAAAAAGTTCCATGCAGTGCCAGTTTGATATGTGCATTGCTTGATAGATTACCACATACATTGTACAACCTGATCAATATCTTGGATTTGAAATGAAAGCCTATTTAGTTAGATATTGAGCATTTTGAGCATCATTGTTTCCAAGGTATTGCCAGAAACTGCCTTTTTAACACTTTCCAACCTAGTTGAAAAGTGTTTATGACTTCGGTTTATCTGGCCGTCTGCCGGTCTCTCCGTGCTCTAACTCCCGTAAATATGCTCGGATTGCCTTGCAATTTTTATATGTTATTGTCGTTATCTATAGCACGTTCCCTATTTCAACTGAAGTGTGTAGCAGTTATAGTTTTTTTACAGGGACACTCAAAAGAATTTCGTTACATTACGGTCTATGGGGAAAAATCATTTGCGGTTTATTTTAATGATGTTACACATTTTCAAATACATTATAATTGATATATATCACTAAGTTGTATTACAAGAAGCTTAATATGGAATAGGGTGTGCATAGCACTTATAGTTAATTTACAGGGACAGTCAAAAGAATTCCGTTACATTACGTCTATGGAGAAAAATCATCTGCGGTTTATTTAAATAATGTTTCACTATTTTAAACACATTGAAATTTATATATATCACTAAGGTGCATTACAAGAGGCTTACTACAGAATATTGTGTGTATAGAGTCATCGTTCATTTACAGGGACACACAAAAGAATTCTCTACTGTGTGTTAACAATAATTCCTGGAAGTGCGTTTTAAGTTACTGAACGTGATTTTAAAATTAACTCATTTGTTTATTACGTGGTGTGTATAAATTCTGTAGATCATATACAGGGAAGCACAAAAGTTTGCGAACACATTTCCGTTTATTGACAGAAACTCCAGAAGGAGAATTTTAAACTGTGCTATGCGTTTCTTAACTGAACTAAAATTTAGCATCCTATGTAGTATATATACAAATCTACAGATCATATACAGGGCTGAATAAAAGTATTCGGATATTTTTCCAAATATTGTATACGTAATGGAAATTCCTAAAATTATGTTTTTAAATATGTTATGCGCTTTCCAAATTGTTTACTTAGATGTTATCTTTCAGCTTATTAAACGGTATGATTTGTAAAATTACTTTGGAAGCGTTGGGAAGTGTTACATAATCTATGCTTGACGCATGATTTTTTGTTCTTGTTTCAAATTCTGATTAATATTTGATCTTGATAGGATCTGAGCCTCAATCAGAGTAATCTAATAATTTGAAATCAGTAACAACGTTACAGTCTTGTATATTCTACAAATCTCATTAAATGGATGTTGTTTTAATGTACAACCAGTTATCCAGAAAAACCAGTTATCCGGTATACATCTGGCCCCGACCATTCCGGATAAATGGTTCTATACTGTATATGATTATTTGGTTGTGTCACGGGGCCTTATCTATTCATTTCCTTTTTGATGTGATATTTGCGTGATATATTTCATATTAATGCAAAACACTTTCTGTCTTGTAAATACACTGAATACTGCCTTGCAAATACAGTCTTTTAAATTCACTGAACTTTTTATTAAAGACTCAACATTATTGTATATACAGTGAAACTTCCATTAAATTTTCATATTCCATTTAATAAAGTCTCATCATTAATTTTACAACTAAATCACATCCTAGTATGTCTCTTTTATGGCTGAGAAAATGTGATAGGGGTAGGGAGTTTATACTTATAATAACTGTTATAAGTATAAAAAATAGAGTTAACAAAATAAAGCTGAAATTCAAGCCATATTTCAATTCCATGCACTGTATTACTTACTTATATTCGATAACATAACAATTAAAAAATTATGAGAGGAGCTCAAATAGTTATTTTCAATTAAACTGAACAATTATGAAAATCAATAATTAAAAAAATATTTTTGATAATTATTAGTTGTTCAAACTAATTATTAATGTCATTATCACAAAATCAGTATTTTACATACAAAATCTTAGATATAGAATACTACAGAGTTACAATTATCTCATTATCAATTTAATGAGATAACAGGAGGTACAGGACAGAGCCTCAAGATTTCACAAAGGGTTTTCACAGAAAATAAACATTTCTGTAATATTATTGCATATAATCACATTTTATTTTAAATTGTCTGAAACTACTTTGTAATACTAATATGAAGGAAAAAAAAAGAAAGAAATTGTTTATTGAAAGTTTCAAAAATGTGACTTAGAAAGTTGACTTTGATCCTCCTGATCTGTAAATTTATATGTTAGAAATATAATTAATATTTACAGTGCTCCTTTACATAAAGAATTGTTTATTTAGATGCAATTACCAAACATTGATGACAGAAAAAAAAAAAAAATCTTTGGGAGAATTCATGTGATTTAAAAAAACTGCCTTCATTTGAATAGGTAAGGAGGTAAAGCTCTTAGGTAAGCCCTTCTCTTTCTACACACCCTTGTTACTTACAAGGAAAGATCCCCCAATCAAGAAATTAAAAAAATAAAATAAAAATAAAAACTTTGAGGATATGTGGGAACAGGGCTTTACAAATTTGAAAAAATCTGGTAGCCAGGTATAAATTCTAGTCGCCAGTAAAAAAATTTAACCCCCCTCCCTCCCCGTTATTGATTTTTAAAAAGTACAAACGTTTGCTTAGGAATTAAGTCAGAAAAAATAATAACAAACATAGTTTAGAATTATTAGTTACATAGTTTATAATAGTGCATAATAACTAAGTTTAGGAAACTTATCAAAGTTATATATTTGTGAAAAAAATAATAATAAAGGAAATATTGTAAACTCTGAATTAACCGACATGTTCGGGAAATGCTGATTGCCGTATGCTTCAAATGTTCAAATAGTTGAGTGCTACAAAATCTATATCGGATGAGAGGGCATCTATAAAATAGTGAAGCCGGAAAACGATTTTATGCCTATTTAGCCTATCAAAATAAAAAAGTCAAATAATTCTGATTTAATTATTTCAAAATTTGCATTTAATGACATTTGCAATAGTTTTGCCAAATTAAAAATAAGTTAATTTTTTCTGTTGTTGTTTGTTTGTTTGTTTGTGTGTGTGTGTGTGAATATAATTTCAAATTTATTTCTTAATATTTTGTAACTTTGCAGCATCTATAATGAGATATCTTACAAGAAATTTAATTAAACGTTGTGATGTTCGCAAACTCGAGGGCTATTAATTAACGCGTAATATTACGAGTTATTACGTAAACGTTTGTTTTCGTAGCTAAAAAGGAAAGAAAAAAATATATTTTCCCGCGCTGGATTAAATCGAAATCAGCAGCCGGCTGAGGTTTATTTTGATCCAACGATCTACGATAAGAATTAAAAAAAAATATCTATATATATTTTGAAGTGCAATCAATGATTTTTTATTTCCATTTACTGCAGATAATAATCCAAACAATGTAATTATAAAATACTATTGAGAAACAACTCTGAACTTGTCGCCAAGACAGAGTGACGGCAATGTCCAACTCGTGTGGTGCAAACAGACGCGAGGCGCCAAGCATTTTAAGCCGGAAAAAAATATTTAAAAAAAATAATACATATTTTTATTAAAATGAATTATTCTTGAAATTTTAATTAAGTTTTATAGATTTACTTCGAATGAATTACTTATAATCACTTATATGTTATTATTCTTTTAAAATGAATGTAATAGATTAAAAGTTTTAATTCTGAACACAAAAATCTGATTTGAAACATACAAAAAAGTAAGCATTTTTTATCATTGCATCCAATTTTTAGAAGTCACATAAGACTATTTGTTACTGAACCCCCCCCCCCCGTCTCCTCACATTCTAATCACATGACTAGCCGACTAGAGCGGAAAAGAATGGCGTTTTATGTGCAAGAAATGGAAAATGCCTTTTTAACTTCGCTTTAGAGAAAATGTCGTTTGTGCTCACTTTTTAGTTCAATTTTTGTAAAAAATAAATAAATAAATGAAACAAAAAAAGTTAGTCGCCAGATAAAAAAAGTTGGTCGCCAGTGGCGACCTGGCGACCGCATTTGTCAAGCCCTGTGTGGGAATATATATACAGTGACATCTCACTTATACGACTCTCAGTTATACGACTCTCTCGGTTATACGTCGAATTCTCTTGGTCCCGTCCACGCTCTATGGGAAATAATACTAAACTTCTCTCAGTTATACGACGCTTTAACCTTAATCAGGCGATTTTACATTTCTCACTCAAGAATTCATTTTTATAATCATTAAAGTACAAATCATTAACATTTCTTACGATTAACTTTTTGACTATTGTTAAAGTGTTTATCAATATGCTTATCTACCTTGGTGTGTTATTAACGATCAAATCCATGGCGGGAAGGTGGTTGAATGTAATTTTTTTGTGCCCGCCATTTAAAATAACCGATTAACAAAAACCAAATGACCGCCTGCAGATCACGTCTCTGTATAGTACTGTGTGAGAAATCAGGGTTATTGAAAAATGCACTTTCCTGTATCAATGTCCATCACATCCAGATGTAAAAGGTCTACCATTTCTGCAACAAATTAAAGTTTAATTTTTGCCAGCAAATTCTACAAACAGATTAAAGCTATTAGATTTAGGGATTCTAAAGACTTTTCAAGTAAACTACAGAAGGAGTTTGATTTGTCGTTTTATTTTTGATTGGGAAAACAAAAAGGAAGCTAAAGCAATTTCCATTTTAGATGCTATGCATCTTACAGCATCTGCATGGAAAAATGTGTCATCACCGACAGTTAAGAATTGTTTTAGGAAATGTGGTTTTTCACAAGACCAAACTGCTAGGTCAAAAAATGAATCCGATTTTGAGAGCGTATGGGAATTCTTTAATGAGAAATTATTGAGTATATCAATAATGAAGACGAAAGCGAGGAGGATGATAAAGATAAGAACAATGTTTCTGCTGTCATAAATTTTGCAGAAGCAAGTGCAGCTTTAAATACATTAAATAGCTTATAAACTTTATTAGACTTAGAAGAAGACTTTTTTGTTTTTGTCGACGACAGAGACAATCTAATATCACTTCATTTTTTGAGAACATCTGAACTGTTAATCTTCAAAATAAACATAGTGGTAAGTGAACTATTTTGTGAACTTTTAAAAATAATTTTTATGTTTTATTTTTTTAATATTATTTTATAAATTTTGTTAAAATCTGTTCATAGTACTCAAAACTTATCGTTTTTAATATAGGTAAAATAATTAATGCATATAAAGTTTGAAACTTGTACAATAAGATGGTCTCTCACTTATACGACTCTCTCAGTTATACGACTTTTTTCTACGGTCCCCTGAAAGTCGTATAAGTGAGAGGTCACTGTATATATATATATATGGATTTATGTAAAACACATTTTTTTTTTTTGTCCAAATTCAATTAAACGGGGTAAATGTTACACCTGGAATATTTTTCGACTTTATTCTATAACTCATTAAATGTAAGAGATAGAGAAAAAACGTTTTAAGATAAAAATTACTGTTTTTTTTTTTTCTAATCGGATGTTAAAAATATATATAAATTATTAATAATGTTATTTATTTATTTTTTAATTTAAAAAAGAATAAAGTGTTTAGTATTCGTATTTATTTTAGAACAGAAAGAAAATCTATATTATATAGCATAAATATGTCCAAGAGTAACGCTGATGTCATATTGACCATGGCAAGGATCTAATCTAAGCAATCCATTTTCCTTTTTTCACAAATTTAATTACTTCTAAACAAAAAGTGTCAAATAGGAAAAAAAAATTCCATTTCAAATGCAATTTATTTGAAATCTGTATCTCAATTTATTGATTTTTTATGGTTTTAAAAATAATTTTCAAGCATGAATTTTTCAAAAATATATCTCTGTTGTGTACAGCTCAACTATGGAAGATTAATCAGTTTGCACTTAGAACAATATAAATGATCCAGCATTGTTTCCTGCTAATATTCCATAACAAAATTAACACTGCATTAACAAATAAATAAAATAATGTAAAGAAGAAACAGATTTAACAGACATATGTAATCAAACTATATGCCTAGATACAGAAATAATCAGAATAAAAAAGGGTGCTGTAAGTAGCAAAATCTGGCGATTTCTTTGGCTATTAACCCCTGGCATGCGGTTAATGTGAATGTATCACTTTTAATAAATTTTAAAACTTTATTTGAATACATGATTAATGTTTTTCATATACATAAAAATGCTTTTGGTGTTAGTAGACAATCTAAAAAACTATATTAAATATGTAAAAAATATATTAGAGTATTCAATAAAAAAAATGGTTTTCACTGATGTCACCAACAGTATGTTCTATAATCCGGGAAGGATCCTCTGATTTCTTTAAATGTTATTAATAATTGATATTTTATTAGACTTTGATAGAACTAATAAAAAGAAGTAACTTTTGTCTTAAAACTTTTTGTTTCTTACCATTAATGAGTTATAAAATAAAGTCAAAAAATATTCCAGGGATAAAATTTACCTTCTTAAAGTAAATTAGGAAAATGGAAAAAAAAAAAAAAAAGAAAAAAAAAGAAAGATGTTTATAATATGTTTGTATGAGTATTCTCAAAGTTTCCTAATTATTTAAATTTTTAGAATGGTAGTTTTCTTTTGCTGATTTTGTTCTCTTGTTGTATGTGCAATAATTGAAGTAAATATGCAACAGGATGAAATTTATGCAAAATATATAATTTGTTAAAGTAATATTTTGTAATAAGATTAATAAAATGTTAGGAAATCATATACTAAAATTTTATTGGATATATTTTTAAATCTTTCAGTTGCTTACATTAAATTTGTTGCTTTAAGTTAATTATGTTGTATAATTAAACTTTTTTGTATCTGATATACAGCTTTGTAGAAGTATCATTTATTGTTAGTTGTGCTTTAGTAAGTTTATAGTCTCCGGGGGGTAGTTGGTACAGGCACTAAGTAAAATTTCCAGACACACATTTTTCAAAATTTTAGGATACATTTACTTGGCATACTAACTGAAATAAAAGACCATTAAAGAATTAAAATTTAGTTAAGTTTTGGTAAAGTGAAATACAAATAAACTTGTACACACATAAATTAAAAACAAGCAGTCTGTAGAGATTATTTTAAGGATTCAGTATAAAACTGAATAAACATTAATTACTGTTTATAATTTGCTTTAGAGTCACATGCAAAGCCACATATACAGTAGTAACCCAACTTACGTCCCCTCAACTTAAGTCATCCTGCAATCCTGCATTTATGATTGACCGATTGATGAAACTCGCATTTTCTTTCAGTGACCTATTGACAAAATTCACAGGTTTTTTTTTTTTTTTTTTTTTTTTTTCAGTGACTGATTGATGAAACTTGCAATTTTTTCTTACGTTTGAATGACAAAGATTATGATTTACAATTTTTTGAAAGTAATATTTATCCATTTAAAAGTAATATTAACCCCTTAAGTACCATGACGTACCTGCATACATCATGAGCTCTTGTATTTAAAATACCTGGACGTATGTGCGTATGTTCTCATTTTAATTCTAGACTGCAATGCTCTAAGCATCTGGTTTTTCACGTCACTAATTGTGATTGTGATTAGTTTTGCATGGGCTTTACATCAAAGATTAATTTCGTGCCCAATAGATAGCGTTACGTGAAAAAAAAAAAAAAAAAAAAAAAACTGATTAGTTTTCCCATTGCAATGAAGGTTGGAACTTCAAATCTTATTTCTGTTTGTATAATATAAATAAACCTTTATTTCATCTCCTTACACTACATATGTAATTAAATAATTCACATGTAATTAAAAATGACAAACTATTTTTGACCAAATTTAATATATATCTGGATATATAAGGAGTTAATCAAAATCATAAATTGTCAAACATTTTTATTTAATTTAAGAAAGAAGCACATAAAAAAATTCACTTATTTACTGCGTGTTAAATTATGAGAAAACAATAATACAGCCCTTTTTTACATTAACACAGAATTCTTCGTGTTTTCAAACTTAAAGTGACAATACATTTGAAAATGACCCAAAATGATTCGACAGTATAGTAAACAGACTAAATCATCACCTTTCTACTTACTTATCACACACTTTTCAGCTCTATATCAGATTGTAAGCGAAATAAAAACTACAAAATAAATAAATAAATAAATAAAATAAAAATAAATAAAGATTCTAACACTCGAAGTATTAGATTCCAACTTACATTTCCGGCATCTTGTATTTCTTCAATAATAATATTTATAGATGTTCTTGGATGTAAAGCTGATAAAATAGTGGAATCAAACGAACTTCTTATGAAATATTCAATTAATCTGTCTGTACAATCTGAAAAATATGAAGTGAGCAATGGAGGCATTACTTTTTGACCCACCCTCATACAATATATTAAAAAAAATTACCAATTATTTACAATAATTAATAAAGCTTTTTGTGAGATGCTTAGGGTGATAGAAACCAGATAACACAAAACCAGTAAAATTGAAGTATAAGATAAAATAAATCTTTTTAAAATTCCTTGCTAATCAAAACATTTTATCTTCTAAAATCTGAATATTGTTTATAAAGGAGTTTTGTAGCAAAAATATAGCACAAAAAGATGCCTTCTTGGAAATCTATTTCATAGCTGCCAACAAATTGTAGACGAAACCAAGATGATTTAAGGCTCAAAGCTAAAAAATTTGTTAAAGAAATAGGAATAAATGTATTACACTATACAGCACATTACACTGTATCATTTAGTTTCTTTTAATTTTTGATATAATAATTTAAACATTTTTATCAATAGTACCATTACCAAAATGGCAAAGAAAGTATTGTGAAATGAGTATGAATAAAAAAAGATAACATATGCAGATTGTTCCAAAAAGATTGAAACACGTTTTAATCTTTTACCTGTTGGACATACATAGGCAATATAAATTGTACAAGTGTTCAAAATAGGGTAGGATTTCAGATTATTTCAATGATACAGTCCTGCCATTAACTTTCAAAAAGCTACTTATTTTCTTCATGCTTTGGATTAGGAAAACTAAAACAGTAAAAATTCCATTCTTCCACGACCAAAACTCACTTAATTATGATACTTTAAAAATTTGGAACTTTCTGGCATTAAAAAGATTTTTTATTGTGCTAAAGCTCTGAAATTTCATAAAATGTAAAATATAATAACTCAGTGAAATTTGGACACAGAATAATAGAATTTATAATATTGTACTTTACAGAACATGGAGAAAATGTTTTTTAAATATAACTTATAGGATACAGTGACCGTATAAAAATTCACAAAGTGTAACTTTTTGGAAATCAATGGCATGACTATTTGATCGATATATTCTTAATTCGTATCTTATTTTGACCACTTTTGCAATTTACACTGCCTATATATCTCAAACATGTAAAAAATTAGAGTATTTAAATATTTTTTGGGACACCCTGAATTTTAATAAGAAAATAGAAGAATTTGATTTCAGAAAAAGATAGGTAGAAATAGAGGTAGTCTCAAAACCATTTCTTGTTAATAATAAAATGGAGCACAACTGATAAACCGTGTGTTTTACCCCCTTTAGTATTTTTTTGTAGTGCCTTGCAGCAAATAAAAATTAGATACATTTAAAAGATTGGGATGAGAAAAACAAGTGCCAAATGTACTTTGTGATTAAAGTGTTCAACATGCGAGCAAGGGAAATGTATGGTGACATTAATAATTTTGAAATATTTTACTATTATTGAAATAATTTTAATTTTAATATTTAGAAAGCAATTTTTAATTATTCATATAATTAAAGTATTATATTCATACAACTATAATTCATATTAAATATTCATATTAGAGAGTAAAAATAAGAAAAAACTGAAAAATCAGAAGATTTTATTTTCTGGCCAGAAAAAAACACACACACACAAGATAATAAATAGAAGTCTACCAGCAAAACCAGAAAGACTTGACAAGTGTGTTAATTCTATGGATTAGAGAGAGTCTTCAACCTTACACACCCGAGGGCCGCATGAATAAATTCTTAAAGTTGTGCGTGCCACACATAAGTCAGTGAAACAGCATAAGCAAGAAATGTATACATGCCTAGTTTATAAGACCAGGGACACTGTGGAGTTTCAGAATTATCCTTTTCTTTTTTAATTGTAAAAAACATTTTTATTGATATTTGTACATAATATTTAATTTAACCACCAGAAATTCAATACGAATATTACTTCATCATACTTGTCAATCTTCGATTTTTTTCAAGTCATAAAAATATAATTTGAACAAGAAAAATGATTTAATGCTTCTTGTTGTGAAAAATGTAATTATGAAATAAACAAACAGAAATTGGCAAGTATGTTTCATTTAGTAAAAGTGATATAGAAAATAAAAAAATCTCACAGGTAAAAAGACGTTAGAAACACTGTATTTTTTACTGTACCATACTGATATATATATATATATATATTAAAGCATACATATATGTTATCAGAAGCTATTAGCATAAAACAATGCTCGCAGTCTTGCAAATTAACTCCACCAGCATTTGTGTTGATATGAAAGAAAATTATGTGTACCAAGTGGTTTTTTACCTGCTATCTTGATAAATTTTTATCTAAAAAGGAGATTTATCTTAAAAAGTGCTTTGAAAAAAAATTTCTAAGTTAAAAACTTTTTTTCTTATTTTTCAAAATAACACAGTGGGCTATTGAAATATCCTCGGCAGACCACAGGCTAAAGATCTATCGGAAGCTTGAGAAGACTTAAAAATTATCTTACATTGAGAAATCTTCTAACAAAAACCTAAACTAAACATTTAAAAAATGTCAAAACTGTCATATAACAAATTCTAGGAAAAAAATTTAATTGTATGCTTACTTTATTTAAATTAAAACTACTTAAGAATTACAGTGTATAAATAAAATTTTGTTCTCATAAAATAAAAGCATGCAATTTTTAATGTTAATTAAATAACCTCTACAACATATTATGCTCAAAAACTGCAGATTCATATTAAAGTATCTACTTCTTTATTCAAAACAGGAAACCAATTATCGACAGGAAACCAGTTATATACACTGTGGTTATGATGAATTAGTAGAATTCATAATAAATAATATAACTTAAATTTATAATAAAGATTGTTTGTCTCATTATACATTATTCTAAACATTGTACATCTATGACAAGTGCCTCATTAACAAAGATATTTCTAAATTCCTAATAACATTACTAATATTGTAAGGAAAATAGTTAACCAAGTCCATTTGTAAAATGAATAATTTTCACACTTTTTAACTTTGTTATAAGCAGTTTTCATGACAATATCAGTTACAAAATAGTACATGAAATAATGCATATAATTTTACTTAGATGTATAAAAACATACCAGTTTGGCCAACTTTAGGCTTAAAGGAAACTTCTATAACAGCTTTGTCATACAATTCTCTACTAATTTTGATTTCGGAAGGTCCATAAACAGCTGCTTGAACAACTGTTTCACCTGAAAGAATAAAATATAGTAAAATCAAGTCATTCTTTATGCATAGATTATATATAGCATCAAACAATAAGCTACATTATTATAATATACTGTTATTTTTGCTTTATATTCTATCTAAACATCTTATATTGAGAACCAGAATATTGAAATTTCTTTAAAACAGATGCATAAGAATACCACCAAAAAGCAATTTTTTAAAACAGCTGGGAAAAAATGAGACTTTTAGAATCAAAATAGTTCATATTCATAAAAGATTATCTAGAGATATTTGAAAGTAAAATTAATTAGCTCCATTGCATTTTATTGAGAATCATAGGAGACTAGCGCCATTTGTTGTGCATATTTTCAATCTAAGATTTGGTTTGTTACGGCAATGAATTCATCTCAAACTTAGTTAAACAACAACAAAAAAATTATTTTGCTTCTGAATGCCCCAAATGGTACCACGTTTTAAGCTATAGGAGAAAACAATATTTTTTAGAGTGCTAATCACTTAAATTTCATAGCGAGAAATTATTCTATCATTGAACTCCAGTTTAAATAAACAGAAGGGATGATAAAAATCCTGATTTTTTTTTAAAAATCATTCAGATTAATTTAATTTGAATCAGATGTTTTTTATTTTAATACAATTAGAGATCCACCCGGCTTTGCTCATGTTAACAATACGGGGTCTTCTGGGTCAAATAAATGGAAATTCAATAATACGTTGATCACAATACCAGAGCTCTACACATTCGAGGCCATAAATTGTTAAAAAGACAATCAGAAAAAAAAGATGCAACTTTAGTATAATCAAAGTAAAATCCCCTAGCTTTATAAATGAGACTGGAGGGTTTTTTTTCGTACATGTAACATTAAAACATATTTCCTTGGAATAGCATTTAGTGTAATTCTATTTTGTACAGCATTATTTTTAAATGGAAACTTACAATTTCATTCATGACAACTAAATCTACAATGATTACATGAAAATGATGTCATGCATATTTAATTATGCATTGTACTTGACTTTACTTTTAATATTTTAAACTATCTTAATTTTTATTTTACTTTATTGTAAGCATTCATTATAATTTTGAGTGCATAATTAAATTTAAATTACTGTTTAAAAAATGTAAACAAAACAGTGACCAGAAATCTGCAAAATTCTAAAATCTGCACAACCTGTGGTCTTAAGGTATGCAGATTTAAGGGAGTCTATTGTGTGTATATATATATATATATATATATATATATATGTGTGTGTGTGTGTGTGTGTGTATATATATAATGTAATCATTTGAACTGAAAGAAGTTTTGGGGTCTAAAGGTTATAATCGGTGAAAAAGTACTAAAATTTTCTGGAATTGCTTTTCTCCAGATGGCTGCAATGGGAAGCTTTTACTTTTTGTAATGGAATTTACCTTAAATTGCAGTAAAAGTAAAATTTATTTTACCTCAATCACTATTTAACATTTTTTACTTCAATAAATTATAAACTATTACAATAGTCAGTTCTGGGCAAATTTCCTTTCATTAAACTTGGCCAGTGGAGTCAGGGTTTACTTTGTTTCTGCAGATTTGGGCTGGGACTGGTTCTTACCTTTTCTGCAGACTCATTCTGGTCTGAAGCTGGACCTCATTCTTTCCAGGTCTGGCCCGAGTTTAATGAGACAAAATTTGCAGTATTGTGCTCGTGGTAGCATATTTCTTGTAAAAATAATTGTGATATTGAACATTTGTTTAATGAAATCTTTAGAAATTTAAAATTCAATAAATTACAGAGAAATATTTTTAAAAATCTACATCTTTTTTTCTTTATAATGCTTTAAAATTGGAGGATTTGGATCACACTTTAATTTTTTATAATGGGCTGAGCATAACCAATAAAGCTCTCATAAGGGTTTAAGTTGAACGTTTAGCTTCTAAAAGGGATTGGGCGGCTTGGATATTTTGATTTGTGGAGATTTCTTCCCCTACCAACCAGAAACATTTTGTGTTAATTCTGGGTAGAAAAGAAACAAGTGGATAAGTGTGATCGAAGATCGCACAAAGGGTTTCGTTTAATATTCTTTTAAAAACACTTTATCCTTTCTTTAATAAATCCAAATAAATTTCAATTTAAAAAAAAAAAAAAAAAAAAAGTCATGTTTTTTATAAAGTAAAAATTTACCGGTCTATTTTTCTCATTTTTTCGAATATCTGAACCGGCCTGATAGCGGGCGAAGCCTGCTATTATACTCTGTCATAAGAATATCTGTCACGTGGACTAAATGTGATTAAAAAAAAAAAAATCAATTTCAAAATTAAACATGTTGTATAGAAACCTTCAAAATCTTAAAATATACCAATATTTCCATAATCGGGTTTTTATCATAATTCAATATGTTCCTTAAACTTATATATTTACTATTCTCTATTATTCATATTGATACTCTCTTTGTATTATTCTCAAACATTTGAAAAATCCATTATGACGTCAGAGTATTTTTTTTTTTAATTCTCTAATGACATCATGTTAAGTTGCTTTCTGTATTTACACATACTCATACTCCTTGTATTATTGAGAAATGTTTGAAAATTTCCGTTTTATTACCAATATGACGTCATATTAATCTTTTTTTTTTTTTCAATTGGTGAAATTCATTTTCATTTTTCATGTGGAAATCTTTCAATAGAAAATTAATTATTGTAGAAAGAATTTTATTGTGGATTTTTAATTGTTGGCAACTGCTATAATGAAAAATGTTTAAATATAATTAGAAAAGGCTGTTAGATTTTTGGTTTTTTATCTCTATATATTAAAATAATACGATTTTTTCAAATTTTATGATTTTGAGCTTCATAGCAGTTATTCAGCTATAAGTACACAAAGTTTCAACTCTGTAAGTTAAATAGTTTCTGAGAATTGGCTCTGTGATGGACAGACAACGAAGCAGGAGTAATAGGGTTTTGTGAGATGAACGAAACCCTAAAAAAAGCAGCATAATGTACCCGAAAAATTGGAAGCACCACACAAAAATGGCATTGTGCAGTCATAAAATGACACAGTGTATGTATCATTAAATGTTCAGTCATAGATTTACAGATATTTTATTTTTTCTCTTAGAAAGAATAAAACAAAATATTTGTGATAAAGCTTGGAAAAAATACATATATATGGAGCAAATTGTAAGACTTGGTACAGCTGCACAGCACACTGCAACAAATAATTTTTCATAGGAAACCAGGGTCAAGGATTCATTTATCCAAACAAAAATATAGGATAGATACTTCAAGCCAAACTCTCATGTGTATGCAGATGTTAACAATGGTAAATACATCTTAACAAAAATTTCAACATACGATATGATGCAAAATGTTGGTAATGCACAGTAATTTGATCAGTGACATCGTATTGAATTTCAACTACATTCTGAAATATGGAACTTGTAGTTCAAAGCTGTTTAGATGCAGATGCTGATAACTTCCACCAATTCTGGCGATATTGTTACATTGAACTTAAAGCAAGGTAAATCAGCTTCAGTATTGTTATGGTTCATTATTATTATGTCAGGTTCATTATTGTTTTGTTTCTGATGATTTCAGAATATGTAAAAATTAGGTTTTCATATTGAAAATGTTTTCCAATTGCAATATGAAGACAGCCCTCAAATCATTTTTTTTTTTTAAACCGAATTGAAAAAAAAAATTCCAATTAAATTACTATTTTTCTTTTTCTCTGCAACTATCTGGCTAATAATATAGATGTGATATTCTCTATTTTTTTTTACTTCTGTACTGTACTTTCTTTTGTAGAAAGTAAAATGATACAGTTTTTCTCCAATGAGTACGTATTTATTTTTTATATTTGCATTTTTAAAACTTGTGACAATACAAATGTATTTTAACCTGTAAGTTAGATCATACCGATATAGTTTATTTTCATAATTTTTTATGCGATTGTGAACCCCCTAAATAACCCACAAGCCGCCACTACAAGAATTCGTGTTCAGCTTGGAGTTAAACACCTCATGTTTTTAATTGAATGAATGGATTGCAACATCTTTATTTCCTACACAACAATTATTTCCTCTAATAATGTTCTTCCTCCCATTAAAATTTGTCTCAACTTTTCTGAAACAATTTGCATACATGTAACATTAGTTGTAAGGATACTTTCTATTATCTCATCAACCACTTTTCATAACAAAAAACTATCGTCAAATAAACAAGAAAACATTGTCATTGGAATATCAAAATAAATAAATAAATAAAATATAAGAATTTAAGGACACAATTGTTATTTTAATTAATTAAATAACTAATAAATCAGTAAAACATAATGAAAAATACACGCAAATGTGGAATTAAAAACCACTTGATGACATAACAAGCACTTATAATACTTCTGACATCGAGTAAATGGGACTGCATTTTTGGCGTTTAAAATTTTACAGTTTGGAGATAGTTTTTAATGTAAAGTGGTTGATGGGATAATAGAGAAGTACCGTTTAAGTTATTACATAGGTGCATTTTATGTTTCGTAACTTTACGATACGAAACTCTGTTCATATGAATTATTTTAACATAGTTACTGATTTTAATTAAAAAAGAAAAAGAGTATTATTTAAGAAAAAATGATTCGGGGAGAAGGGATTTTAATAAGCAATGACTACTGGACTAACTATCAATAACTCAGGGGTAGTACTCCTAGAGTAGTACCTAGAGTATACCTCAGGTACATCCCTAGATGATATTTCAGGACATACTTTTTTTGATATTTCAGGACACACTTGCTTGGCATACTAACAGAAAAAACCTTTAACTCCCTCTTCAATACATTTTATTATCATAAATAGTACACTACATACACAATTTTTTTTGTTTTAAAAGTATAGGTACTCTTAAAAGAAAAGTAATTTTACCAGAACCCTTTGACCAAGCTGCTAAAAAATTGCAATTTTTGCATTACTGAAGGAAAAAAATCTATTTTTTTCTTCGCTGATCAATGAAAATCGCAAAATATTCCTTTTTTTTTATAACTGATGTAAAAATTGAGATTTTTTGTAACTGACCGATGAAAATAGCAAGTTATTTTTAATGACTAATCGATAAAAATTGTGATTTTTGGTAACTGATCAACAAAAAATTTTTTTTGTGCAAATCGACGAAAATTAGTATTTTTAACGATAAATTGAAGAAAATTGCGACTTTCGTGATAAATTTGCATCAGTAAAAAGTTACACCTACCCCCTATTTGATGATATCAAATGCCGATATAGCACAAAATTTCAGGAATTTTAGGTCAGACTACCATATTTTAGGACATTTCAGGACGTTTTAATTTTTTTCAGGAATATCAGGACAAGTACTACCCCCGATAACTCCCCCCTAGCATGGATTTCTGGCCATGCCACTGGTTTAGGAAAATATTTTAAATTCTATGAAAAATAACTGAAACAAACAAACAAAAAATAATGTTTATCACCTGTTTTTTTTTTTTATTATTATTGAATTTTTTTTATATCCACACAGTAAACTGTCGAGTAACATAGTACCATAACGTAAATAATTTAAAAAATAACCACTGAAATACACTGCAAACATAAAAGAATAGGGTATACTATACAGATGTTGCAGATTCACTGGGATTTCTTTTGGATGCCAAAATGGCGATCAGTGATGCCACTAGGCTTTTCAAATCCTGGGTCCCACAGATTTCCGAAAAACGGGGTCTTTTTTTTTTTTTTTTACAAAAGTGGGTCCTTTTTTAAAAATAAGACATACTTAATGTATTTTATACAAAATAAGCCTCTTTTGCGATCTTTCAATGAAAAAATTATGCATCCTAAAAGACCCATAAAAATTATATTGTACAAAAATATATTATATTGTAAATTGTAATTATATTTATGCATCCCTTCTCCAATTTTTGGTTTATAAATGATGAGCTATAGTGCATCTCTGGCGGTTTTTGCCTGGCATAGTTCATATTAATCAAAGTCTTCTGTTATCAATAGCTGAGTCATTTCTATTGTTGACAATCCGTGCATTTAATAATAAATTAAACTAGTGTGTTTTATAACAGAATAATTTGTGTGTGTTTTATAATAAAATAATTTGTGTGTGTTTATAATAAAACTTGTGTGTGTTTCATAAAAAATTGTGGAACAGCTGTCGCAGACACACTGGGGTTGGCACAATATTTCTTTTGTGCCATTTTGGTGAGTAAAACCCTGCTTTCGAGTACCTTTAAGTCTAGTTTGCTTAACAGTTTGTTAGTTTTACTTATTATGAAACAGTTTATTTTACTATAAGACACACAATTTTTTATTAATAAAGACACACAAATTATTTTATTATAAAATTACACAATGCTTAATTTATTCTAAAATATGCAATGTTTAATTTAATATAAAACATACGCAAACTGCTGTAGCAGGTTGCCGTACAAAGCAAAATCTCACCGGGTTACTAAGGCATAAAATCGGCATTTTGGCACCAAAAAGCCTGGTGCGTCTGCGACAGCTGTACTAAAATTATGCGTGTTTCATTATAAAATTATGTGTATTTTATAATCAAATAAATTGTCTACTAATAAAATAAAACTAACATGCCATTTTTGCTGGCTAAGTCCAACTTGTATTCGAAAACAAAGGTATTCTCGCCAAATTGGCGCAAAAGAAAAAATCGCGCCAACCTCGGTGCGTCTGCGACGTCTGTTCCAAGAATGTATGTTTTATTTTTCATTCTATTATATATAATCGCCTGAAAAAAAAGAGGCTATGATGTCATACACTCACGCACAGTTTAAAAAAAAAAAAAATCGGTTATAAAAAGGAAAAAAGTCGCCAAATTTAGGGGATTTTTTCCTTTAATGGCAACCTAGCTATTGTTTTAAATTATTGGTTTGGGGCGGGCTTGGAAATCGCGCCAACCAAAAAGTCGCCAAAAATCTCTGCGTGAGTGTAAAGCATACCAAAAAAAAAAAACAGTTCCAAAAAAGAATTACCTGATGCCACTAGCGCAGAACCATCGCTACGTGAAAGATTGCTTAACATTACAGAATGATACATATTTATCTAAAAGAAAGACAAAAATCAAATTATAGAAAAGCATAAATAAAATAATTAAAATATGCAAATTATAGTAATAAAATCTTTACTCCGGTTGGATCTGCCATTCTAAATAGTATTCTCAAAATATTTTCACGTGCTATGAGGCAACAAAACAGCGAACGAGCGACAACCACAGAGCAAAATGTAAACAAACCAGGAGGATGAGATGTTGCCATCTATTAATTCCAAATTTACTGTGTAATAATTTCTTAAACTCAGGATCAGGATAATACCCTGTTCACATCGCACATTTAAGATATCTTAGACCGCCATTTTTGAGGTGGTACCTCACCGGAATTGAATACCTGTCCACACCGCCAAACGCATCTAATAGCGCTATTACACGTGAATTACGAGCGACAAAAAATCGCCTCCACAAACTCCTCCCACCAGATCATTCTGCCTGGGTTGCCAAAATAATATCTGAATCCGCTCCCGCGCTGCTTTACTCATCGCTCTAAATTGGCAGCCAAGCGAGCGACCGTGCCAATATGATGGTTTTTGAACTTGTTTTGCGGCTTTTAACAAGATTTTCGGTTAAATTTTAATAGCACATTGTATAAAACAGACATTTATTCGAACTTTAGTAAAAAATACTTGTATAACAAAGTTTAAAGATATGATTTATAAGTTCGCTGGTTGTGTTTATTGTTAAAAATGCTGATATATACACGAAATTAACAGATGCGATTAGGCATTAATACAGGGGAATATTTAGCGTTTTTTCGCGGCAAATTTTTGACATTCGTTAAAAGGAATCCAGTTTAAATTTTCTAGCGCAATATAACTCTTTTGAATAAAATTTATTCCGAATTCGTACCTTGATTTTTGAATTTTCACGAAATTTTACATGCTATTTTCAGAGTGTTTTTTTTTTTTTCGACATTCGTAAAAATAATCCTGTTTCAATCTTTTAACTCAGTATAATAAATTTTGACCTCTGACATTTTTTAATTTTTAGCGATACTAAGGAAGTTTGAATAGAAAAATTGTATTATATATATATATATATATATATGTGTGTGTGTGTGTGTATCAGCACCAATTTCTATAATATTCATAAAAATATAAATCATTAGCCCTACACCCAAATTAAATTTTATAAATTAGATTTTTAAAATAATCCATAGTGTACAGATAACAGATATAATTTTGTATCCTTTTCCAAACCATCATGGAAAGCTCCTTTTAAAGAATCATAAACAGTATTAATGTAATACAGGCAAAACTGGATAAGTGAGAAACTTTTATTACTGCTATTTATTCTGCCACTGCATTTTTAGAAAGAAAAAGCTTTGTTATTGAGCCAATGAAACCTCTACTTGAAATTATTTTATTTCTGTATTAAGTGATTATTACTTTCATAACTGAGATGGTTTTTACTTGTTATTAAAGTCCCACATGATTGACAGTTAAAATTGAGAACACAGATATAATACCTTTACTAATTATAGTAGTTACTATTACTTTGATAACCTCTATTAGTAAAATAAGCACTTGTTGAACCTATATAACAGAGAAACCATTTTAATTATGGCTGGATTGGTCGATACTTCAGTTCCCACTTATCGAAGTTCAATTTCATTTATATATTCTTAGAACAATGCAACCAAATGTACAATTCAAAAACTAAGCTGTCCCACCTAGGATAGTAACCAGATAGACCTCTGAAAAGATCAACTCGCATACCCAACCCTTAAAAGAGTAAAAAAAAAAAAAAAGATGTTTAAAATAATTTATAGGGTGATTTTAATATTTATAAAAGCCATGTCAGATCACAGTAATGCAATAGTGCAAGCTACTATCATTTCTTTTCAAAAAGTATCAAAATTATTTTATGAGAATATTAATTCAATTTTTTCAATAATTCATGGCATCATTAAAGAACATTTTATCCTAATATACATATAAAATATGTAAAGTTATGAAAGCATATAATGTAACAAAATATGTAAAGTCATGATTATTTTAACTTTACCTTTAGCACACCTGTTATAATATAAGATGCACTGTTGCAGAAAATTACTGTACTTTCTGCGACAAACTTTATTAACCGCAAAATCTTTCTTCAGTAACAGTCCTGAAGTCAAACAAGAGTTATATTAGGCCAAACTACAAAAAAGTTTAAATACTTTGTACCTCCCCCATATTTAGAAAATCCCCCTTGGAAAATATAGAATGATTTGTTGCCAAAAATATTTTTTACTTTGTATGCTGGGCGGGGGTGGGAGGGGGGGGGGTAAACAAGCAGTAGACATTTCAGGGAACAATTAAAAAAATATATTTGTGGATTGTTTATGTAAAAAAACACAAGGAAACTTAAAAAACATAAAGAAATAATTTTAAATACTGTAAACTTTGTTTATTAGGAGGAAGGGAAGCTACAAATTTGGGGGGGGGGGGGTGTTGGTGATAATTTATTTCAAAGTAATAAATACGGCAGATTTTTATCATTTTTTATTATTATTTTTTTTAAGATTTTAAATTGTGATGATGGAGCAAAGTGGGGGGGGGATTACATGGATATTTATGTATTATTATTTTAAAGTAACAAGAACTAAGGCAGAAGTAACGAGTTCAAAATAAAAGAACTAAGGCAAAACAACATTAAAAAAGGGACACAATTTTAAAAATAGAGACTTTTTAATATTAACAACGTTAACACTTAACTGTTGTTAGCTGTCTCACAGGCAGCTATATATTTTTTTCAATTTTCATAGTTTAACTATAGATACTTATGATTTAACTATAGTGAAATATTTCGTTTGAAGCCCTAGTACTATTGCTAGAGAATTCTGAATAAGTGGATTTTAATGATAATGGTCCTGAACTAAAGTTTAGTACATAAACAGTATCCTATGAGTAAATCGAGCTTTTTTTTTTTCGCCTTTCGAACAAGCAGTCTCAGAGATCGCTCACAGTATCTTATGCAACAGTGTTTGTCACAGCAGTTAAAGGTTAATGCTCGAGAGAGAGGTGGGGGGGGGGGGGGGGGTTGCAAAGAAAGAGAAAACTAAAATTTTGTAACAATAAAACTACTGCAAAACCCTATTAAGAAACTGAGCAGAACTTAGAGCTTAACAATTATAAATATTTTAAACTTTAAAGTTTAGGGAGTGTGGGAAGGGACAAACAAAAATTTCGGGGGTGGAGGGACAAAAATCTGCCGAAACTCAGAAGATTTTCACCTCTTACCAATATTGTTCTGCAGAAGCGAAACACATACAGAATATCTTTTTGCTGTTGCATAAATCTTCTCTCTCTCCCAAAAATGTTTTTTTTTTTTTTTTTTTTCCAAATGAGAATTATTTCTGCAATAAATCTTTCCTATTCTGCGACATTGTCGCTGCAATTCTGCCACGGGGATAAGATGTTTATCTGAAACTTGATATTAAGAATTTTAATTATTTACAAAGTATAGGGATTACATCATTTTACTCCCCACTAGATAAGTGGATTTTCTAACACGGCGAATGGAAGTCCTTTAAAAACATGCTAGCTATAGAAGGTGTGCCAAAAACTTTATTTAATAATCATATTTTGCATATTACAGGGTTCGTACACTTTTACAACAATGTTTTAATAATTTTTTTTAATTTACTATTTAAATAGCAGAAATTGTAGATACTTTGTTTAATTACAGCATTCATAATACTTTTCTACATTTACATAAGGCAAACAATTCTATTAAAAAATTGTGTTAAAAGTGTACGAAACCTGTATTACCATGATGTAAACCTGGTGCTAAGTTATATCCTATACTACAGTTCCCTCCCCCCCAAGTTTCAGGACCCTGCCTTCCCTTTGGTATAAAAATAAGCACCCTTCTTGCCCCTCAGTTAAAAAAATTTTGCCCATAATGCCTTTGTATTAAAAAATTTATTTGCATAGTAACAACTGATTCATTCTTATCTTGAAGAGAG
The DNA here is from genome assembly GCA_963931845.1 of Maratus michaelseni. NCBI lineage: Eukaryota > Metazoa > Arthropoda > Arachnida > Araneae > Salticidae > Maratus > Maratus michaelseni. Next base: position 332,800,472 of record OZ007593.1, on the reverse strand, counting down.
TGTCCTTCAGAATTCAAATGTGCAGTTAAGGTAGTCCTTAAATGACCTGTTCAACAATGCGAAACTTTCTGACACAACTTCAGACTCATTTTTAAACACAAAGGTATAAAATTGGCAGGCCTGACTATGGAAGCGATTTGGAATCAAAACGAGTTTTACATTTTATGATAAATAGATTACTTATCGAGTTATAAGCGATTCTGGTTACGTGACAACACGTTTTTCGCACTTTTCTGGCTGCCACGTAGGGAATTTGGTTCAAAACACCAACTTTGGCAGTATTTTCTATAAGATCTTCTTCATTTACCAAAAAATGGAAAACGTGTTTAGATTACATAGTTTCTGAATAAGCACACCTGCCAATTTCATGCATTTGCGAACAAAAATTCATTAAAAAAGTTGTCATAAAGTAACCTGTTTGGACTAGAGAAGTCTTAAAAATCTAAAAACTGCTCTTAAGAATCTAAAAAATATACTTTCCTCATCAGCCTCAACATGTTCTTCTATAAATATGGAGGAGAAAAAAAAAGGCAGCAGTAAAATTAGCAGAGAAAAGAAAAACATTTACCAGCTTTTTAAACCATTAAAAATATTGTTCTTAAAATGCACAGTAGTTTTACAAAAACTGTCATGTCATCCATTAAACAATTTAAACAGCCATCAGACTTTAAAAACAGGCTTTTTTTCTAAGCTATGTTGTAATACACATTACTTTTAAATGAAAAAAATATATTAACATATTTTTAGACAATATTTTATAAAACGATGTCTAAAACAAACCGTATCTTGATTTTCCCTTCATTTTCTTGTTAGGTTCAAGATAGTGGGTTTGATTGTGCATGTAAATACATCTTGTTTCATATTTTAGTTAAAAGTAAACAGGTGCTTATTCAACAGAATTTTGGTTTAAAAATATAAAAGAAAAACAAACTTTTTTCTAGTTTTTTTTTTTTTTTTTTTAATTGTGCGATTTTGATTATTGGAGACCACGCCAATAAAAGATTTTTCTACCTTGACTGTAGTATATTTTTGCAGTGAAAACTAGCTCACTGAACATTTTAATATTTTCTTCTTCACCTAATCATTACTTCACAATTATAAACAAATTCATCTTCAAAATGGCTAACTTTGTTTAATATAATTATCGGTATCTGAGATTGTTAAAGAATTTTTTATATTAAAATACTTCATGTGATTTTGTTTTTTGAGTGATAACTCCAAGTCTAGATTTGTGTCCATCAGATTCAGCAAGTAACAAAAAAGATAGATTGGTATTATTGAAATGCTGTAACTAGCACCCAATTTTTTAATACATTCTTATTCGACTTCATATCTTTAGTTTCTTTGTTTAATTCTTAAAGGATAATCGGTACTTTTCGGTTAGCCGGGCACCAGTGATATATATATACATATACACACACATATATATACATATATACACATATATCTACACATATACATACATATATATGTACACACACACATATATATATATATATATATATGCACATATATCACTGGCGCTCGGCTAACCGAAAAGTACCGGATAATTTTCCCAATCGAGAAAATTTTCTTTTACAGCTTGACCAAAATTTTAAAGATCATCTTATGTTATTACTTGTCATAAATAATCTGCAATTTTAAAAGAATAAAGTGTTAAAAGTAAAAATTATTTATATCCAATAATTTATTTATTTTTTGAGAATAAACACACATTGTTTGCAGTTAATCAAAATTTCCTCTAGACAGCTAACATTGAAATATTATTATGAAGACGAACATTAAGCTCGAAGCTGCTGCGGTCGTCCAATGATCTCAGAGCCCCGAGCCCAATCCTTCCCCATTTTCGGTGCATTAAATTTGCAGAATTTAGAGTTTAAATTTCTCCGATATTGAATCCGGTTTTTAAAGAATCTGGTAGAGTGTCGGTAAAGGGCATACGGACATTGGACGACCATCCAACGTCCCTACGCCCTTTACTGTGACATACCTGACCAACATCCAGATGCGAAATAAAGATGTCACTGATAAAATGTAAAAGCCTGATATGATAGGTTTAATGCCTCGAAAAGCGGGAAGGGTTGGTCCCGGGGCCCTGAAGGCATCAATGAAATTAATGCCTAGAGCAAGAATCTTGGTTTAATGAGAAAATCGACTTGATCTTCTTTGGTTCTGAATGACTCTTACATCAACAAATTGTGCTATATTTTTCTTTTTTTTTTAAATTTTATGTGTGTTAAAAATTGTGCATCTGATATTGCACACTTCTACCAATATATATTTTAATGAAAAGGAAAAATAAGTCAGAATGATATAAACATGAAACAAGAATTAAGGCTATTAGTCAGTCAACTTCCGAATTCCCCTCGCTAATGTAAAAGTTTAGGACATAAAATACATTCATATATTTAAGATAATTAATATTTTTAACCTTTTTTCTGTGTATATTCCTGTTGTTCTTATAGGATTCTCTTTTTATTTACTTAGTTGTCAAAATATTTCTAAATTAAACACTTAATTTTATTTGTGAGGTGTTAAAATCTTACTCACAGCTCGTCAGCTTTTAACACATAAAATATTAAATTAAGCATAGATTTTAGAAATATTTTGAGAACTAATAAAAAAAAGAGACATCTTTTAAGAAAAATACAAAGAAAAAATGAGTTAAAAATATAAATTTCCCGAGGAGATATTTTAAATATATGGCGCATTCTACACCCATAATGTTTAACATTAGCGAGGGAAATTGGGAAGTTGACTGACTAACAGCCTTAACAATAAAATTAATCTCTTGCACAGTAAATAATACAAAATAAATTTATTAAAAGAATATAATGGTACTAAAAATATTAAAAAAGATATTGGCCAAAATAAATTTTTATATCATTTACAAACAGCAATTTCAATTTTTCTGTTAAAAAATATATAACTTTATCACTGTTATACACAGCTAGCTATCTAAAATGCAACACCATGAAGGAATGCAAATAACAGAATGATATTTATTGGACAAATACATTATAATGGGAAGGACAAGCGATTACATTTTCAGAAAATTTGAAGGTAGAGATCCTGATAAAACACTACCCAAAGCAGCCACTTCTGGTTGCAATAACAGCATTTATCTGCCTAGCCATGGAGTCGAAGAGAGATTGGGTGTCATGTACGGGTTCATCAGTCCATGCAGCTTCAACACTATGCCACAGTTCACCAACCGTACTGATGGGCGAGTGGTGGCGGGCCAGTCGCTCAGAAGTCATTGACGGGACATTTTCAATTGTTGAGAAATTAGGAGAACGTGCTGGCCCGGGTAACAGTCGAACATGTTCTGTATCAAGGAAGAACAGCATAGTACGAGCAACACGCGGTCGTGCACTGTCCTGCTAAAAAGTAGAATTGCAAAGGCATCGAATATAAGGCAGATCCTGATAAAACACTACCCAAAGCAGCCACTTCTGGTTGCAATAACAGCATTTATCTGCCTAGCCATGGAGTCGAAGAGAGATTGGGTGTCATGTACGGGTTCATCAGTCCATGCAGCTTCAACACTATGCCACAGTTCACCAACCGTACTGATGGGCGAGTGGTGGCGGGCCAGTCGCTCAGAAGTCATTGACGGGACATTTTCAATTGTTGAGAAATTAGGAGAACGTGCTGGCCCGGGTAACAGTCGAACATGTTCTGTATCAAGGAAGAACAGCATAGTACGAGCAACACGCGGTCGTGCACTGTCCTGCTAAAAAGTAGAATTGCAAAGGCATCGAATATAAGGCAGAACCACAGGCCGTAACACATCAGAAATATAACGTCTGCTGTTGAAATTGCCGGCAATGCGAACAAGAGGTTACCGAAACAAAAATCCAATGGCACTTCATACCGTCACTGCAGGTGATATGACAGTATGACGATTCGAATGCAAGCTGGCAATGTGCATTTTCCGCGATGCAGCCAAACATGGATGCTAGCATCATGATGCTGTATATGACACAAGAATGGTATCTTACGTCATCTTTGATGAATTCTTCTCTATTGAAGAAGAACTTTTTTCAGCAGTTCAGTTGTCGTTTAGTCATTCTTAGCTGACCCTCGAGATTACCTCTTCATCAGTATTATTTACGACAGCTTTCTTGGACCTAAAAGGAAAATGAATTATGAGTAATTAGATAAAAATATCAAAATTAAATCAAGTAAATGATCTATCTTCATTGTTTATCTATATGTGAATATTCCATTTTAAAAAGGGTTAAATTTATACAAATTTGAGGTTTATTTAAGGTTATCATGGTCTCGGGCAACGCCAGATAGGTCAGTTAATAATAAACAAAACTTATATTATGAAAACAGAATAATGTGAGTTTGAGTATGAAGTTTAAATAAGATTAATCAACCTTGGCATTAAACATGCTAATGTGAAAATGACATTCACAATGTAACTAGAAACCCTGTCACTCAAATTTTACACTACACTTTTTTTTTTTTTTTTTTTTTATTGAGTGCTTTTTTTTTTTGTTAGCCAGATCACCAAATAATGCTTCAATCCCCATTACTGACATTGTGATGTGATTAAGCCCATTCATCATATGATCCGATTTTAAGGAAGATCAATGGTTTTTGTACTGATATATTCATGTTTACATACTTTGTCAGGATTTTTGCACAGCTATTTTAATTTTTTAACAGATTTTTTTGCCTTTTACATTTTAGATTAAAAAAAGTACATAAGGTTGTTTATAAAATAATTAGTATGTTTTTATGACAACTACTAAAGTTTCTTATGGCCAGCATAATTTGTTTTTCAAATATATCCGTGCTATATAATAATGAACAATGTTCAAAGAAATTTTTTTATGATCATATTAGATATTATTAATCCTATGATCACAAATCTCAATGTTTGTCAAACACTCTTAAATTTATCCCTTTTATAAATATATAGAGATAGGATATCTGTTGTTATTAAAATATTTTTGCCCCTAATTAAAGAAAAACAGTAGTTTTGATCTTTGCATATGGAAATAAGAAACAATGTAAATGTTGAAATGAAATACTTTTGATTCAAGGAATTTCTCATTAGAACATTTTGTTTTTGTTATTTTAAATGAAGGAGTGAAAATATTTTTTTAATGTGTGTGTTTTCCCTTTTAATATAAGAGTTTAAATTCTTTCCATAAGAACTACATTGTGTCCCCCCCCCACCCCCCTCCCAAAAAAAAAAAATAAAATAAAATAAAATGAATAAATAAAACTTGTCTAACTGAAAAGTACCATATATTGTGATATTGTGACGTTGTTATTTTCTATTGAATGCAAGCAAACTAAGCGTTAAATTTGCTGTTGGCATACTCAAAACAAAATTAGTATTATCTGGAAGATTTTTTGGTACTGACATCTGGGATAGGAGATAGATAGCCAAAAATTGTTGTCAATAATGTGCAAAACAGTTATTTAATATTGTTAAATACATAAAATTGTTGAAAGTGGTAAATAATATAAAATAAATAAATAAATAATAATAAATAACAAAAAACTGTAACCTATAATAAAAAAAATCCCTGACGGCCCGGCCTACAAGCACAGGTAGATTTCGAAGACTCAGACCGAGAGGCGCTTGTCAGTTGGGAATTGCATAAGAAATGACTTTTTTGCCATGATGCGTCATTTGGAAACGCCCACTTTGAAACCTAACTTGTTTGCAGGCAAAGCCGGCAGGGATTTTTTTTTTTTTTAAATTTTTTTTTGCTATAAGGGTTGGTCTTATAAAAAAAACTTGTCAATATAAAAGTTTTAGGTAATATTAAGAGGATTTATTATAAATTTAAGCAGATTTAAGCCCCCCCCCCCGGGCCATTTTTAATGATATCAAAAATCTGTCATCCATAAATTTTCGGCCCTTTTCCTAGAAGTAATAATAATAAGGTTAAACGGATTAAATGATATCATAATTAAGAAAATATGGGGTTTTTCTGTTTTCACAAAAAGCCCCCCCCCCCCCCCTCTATACATCCATCATAATTTTCTCAGAACATAGTTTTCAATACATTTAAAAAAAAAAAAAATTATATGCCCCCGTAAAGTGGACCAGTGTGCCCCACTTCTGGGGTACACTGGTCCACCCACTGGGGTACTGTGGACCGCTGTTAGGTATTATCTGAAATACAATATAAATCTATTTTTCATTAATCTAATTCTTTTTCATTTCCCCTTTACCTGCAAAATAACATAGTAATATAAATTTACAAGTAACATTTTGAAACAAAAACAAAATTAATTAGATTTTGAAAATAATAACAGATTAATACAGGAATAATTGCAATTTAGTTGAAGTTATTACTTAAGTGCAAAAAAATCAGCGCACATTAAAATTTGCAAATGAAATTCCAAAATACTTATGAGTAAGATTGAGCCTGGAATATACCTGAAATACTTTTGGGTCTGGGAGCAACATTATGAAATCATTGATATCAATAACAGATTCATCTACAGTTTTGGAAAAAAAAAACTGATTTCCATTCAATTTGCATCTCACAAATCTTATTTGAATAGAATCATCATCAATTAGACTACAGTTACATTTATCAAAGGCAGTAAATAAATGCAGAACAAAATATTTCTTACCATGTTAAATAAATTGTTATTTTTCTTTGTTTACTCTATTTTACCGTTAAATAACTACTTTAAAATATTTCTTTATAGAAAATAAGCATCTGATAAATATTTTGAACATTCTGCATTACAGGAGCAGAGTGGATTGTGAACCACTGTGCCCCAGGAGTGGGTGGTCCATTCTTTTAAACATATTAACTTTAAAGTTAAATAAATACAAGTATCTTAGCTTTTGCAAAATAGCTGTTTTATCTTATTTATCTATAACCTTTAATTACTTAAAAAATAAAAATATGATGATGAAAAATTTTACTTTTAGAAGCTCAAAACAACCAATCAATATAAAATAGTTCAATCTGAGCTAAACATATTTTCTGAAGGCTATAAATAATCAGTGCAGTGCTGTTATCTATTAGAAGAGAAGCTTTAAAAAAATCAAATAAATAAAATGTTAGGGGGTGGTCCACTATGTACCAGTCTCCCCTACATTTCCACATATTTACACTTTCTGGTTAAATAGACAGCTGTCAAACACCAATAATTGTCATGGTAATTTTAAGCCTCTCCCTAATAATATGTCATAGCGATGGCTCTGTGTATTTGATGCGTGAGATTTTTAAATAGATGCACATTTCTTAAAATGAAGCATAAAAATACAAAATAAGCAAAACTAAGAATTTTTGACATACAGAGAATTTTTAAACATAAAAAGTAATACAGAAATGTAACAAACAAGCAATAGTAAATATCAAAAAGTAAACTCATACTAGTTTTTTTTTTTTTTTTTTTTTTTTTTTTATGAATAATGAAACAGTTTTTTCATTTGTTATCTTTCGTTAATTTAGATAATTTTTAAACAAATTAACAAAAAATAAATTTTATATTATACAAAATGTTAAGGGGGCCGTGCCCTTTTCATAAAAAATCATTGCTTATTTTCTCTTGTAATACTTCATTACGTTAAGTTAATCGGGAATAATAAATTACATATTTTTTCCAAAACTCATTAGAGAATAGGGAAATTTTTTAAATTAAATTTAAAATTACAGGCATGAGCAATGGCATGTCCTACACCACCCTTATTTGCATCCATTTTCCAGTTCCAATTGAACAGCTTTTAAATGAGGAAGAAGTAGACATAATCTAAGATCTTTTACCATATCAAAAACTTCCAAGTACAAAGGAAAATAATAGATTACTACTTTATTTACATTAAAATTGTTAGATTATTGCTGCGAATGTCAAAAAATGTACATCTGGATTAGCTCTTTAAATATATCTTACTGTTAGAATTTTTATTTATGTTAGTGCATATTTATGTTATTTATAGTATGTTTACTTAGAAATTAATGTTTGTGCATATAAAATACTGGTAATATGTGCTACCAATTTTCTAATGATTTTAATTTTCTGATATATATTCGGTCTTACAAATATTGGATAATTGGTTAATAGTCAAAATTTTAAGAAATTTCCAAAAATTAAATTTTTATTTTCAACCTGGCAAGAAAACAGTAAAATTGCATTTTTAACATTACATTGACATATATATCGCTGAAACAATCGCTGAATGTAAACAAACAGGTTGGCGAGAAAGTTTTGAAATAGCGCCAAAATATCATTACGGAAATTACGACATTAATAAGAATAACAACAATGAAATAATTTTAATGAACAGGAGAATGAATTAAAGAAATTAATTGTTATTGTATTTAACATTAGATAAAAGATGGTTTAGAATAAAAAAGATAAATAGAAAAGTGACACTTACCAACTATGAAGAGGAAAGCAGAATATGTATCTTGCAACTCTCGGCTTATGTGACGAAAACCTTTCACTATACTTTTCGTTTTGAAGAAATAGATGTGTCTGTGAGGTTTAAAAGATATTGCCTGACAAAATAAATGAAAAAAATGCTCTCCGTCGAGCTGAGACAGAGCTTCGGCAGCCGCCATGTTTTAAGAATCTAGAGAGTGAAATCGTGACGTCAGATTCCTAAGCATTTGATTGGCTGTTGGTGGCGACATGGTCGCGATATCGCCTGTAGCCGAGCGACAAAATTGCTCCGACAGAAAAAAGTTGCTTGCTACCGAGCAACTCTTCTGAAGCCATAGGTTTACATGTGTGTCGCCTGGAAGTGGCGGCGACTTGACGCCTCGTGTAATAGCACTTTAAGATAACTCACTCAACATCACCGTGTCCAGTGCGCATGCGCATATGTTAAAAGCAAACTCAACAGCCAATCGGCCTCCAGAGCCAATCAGAGTGAGCGGTACTGACTGTATCTAGCAATGGAGAGTTCGAACTCACTAAGTGAGTTTCTGGAACTCGCTCAGTGAGTTCAGCGGTCTAAGATATCTTAACTATCCAATCTGAACCTTAAAAAAATTTAAATATGCCTACATCAATGATTAAATTTTATGCTTTCTGATATTCTTGTATGTATTTTTTAATTATTGAGATGATTTTATATGTAAATTAAAACAAAATAATAAAATCTCGTGGATCATCTACTGCCCAGAACCCACCAACCAATAACTTGTTGCGATGTAAACAAATGTTGCGACATGCGAGATCCGGAAGATCTTAATTTATTATGAACCATAGCAAAACTGTTTTTAAATATGTCGCATCATATTTTGTTAACATTATCTTTCCACCTTTTTTTGTATGAAATCGAACAAGCTTATTTTTGATGTGTGTTTAAAGCATTATCATATTGACATGTTCATATGACCATCATGAATTTTTCATTTTCACCGTAAACTTTCATTTGATATAATGATGCTTACCATAAAAAGTGAGATGTCAATTATGCATATAAAACGCAATAATTGTTATTTAATTTTCAAACGATTTTTACGAAATACTTTCTTTGCTTTTGATGAAAATAATTTTGATCAGAATGACAAGCCGAAACAGAAAATTACAATCGTGAAAAGAAAGTTCCTTAATAATAAGCAAACGTCAACTGTTATTGAGTGGAAATCGGCAGCTGACGTTATAAAAAAATTAAATTATGAAAATAAATACTTATTTGGACCTGTTCTCAGTTCTAACAATAGTTCTCTTGGTAATTCCAAAAGTCATGATTTTAATGAAATTATTCAGCATGAAACGAGAATTCCATTAATTGAGCCAGCTATTAATGATGATGGCGTGCCAACTATTAATAATGATGGCTTGCCAACGGATGATTTTGTGTGTAGACAAGACTCAAAATTTGATCTTCAATCTATATTGACATTTCCCCTGCTTAATAAATTTGTTCATTCAACAAAAAAGATTAATGAAGTAAATTATTTAAGGAAACAGTTAGAATGTCTTTGTGAAAAATCTTTTGTTCCAAGTGTATCTTTGATTCTACAAAAAACTATGCCTGAAGAGAGAGTTGAAATTTTAGATAGATGGAAACAGAATATGATTAGTCAGTTGGGAAAAGAAGGTTTTGAAAAGTATCAGGCAGGTATAATAATTTTTTTGTATTTATGTCATCATATAGGAGAGACCGGTACACAGTGGACCACTTTTTCAGTTAACAATTTTTTTCTCTTTAACAGACTGACCGATCTGTATGAAAATATTTTTGAATATTCCTTAAACCTTCTTACATCCATCATAATTTTCTCACAACAAAGTTTTCAATACATTTTTCAAAAAAAAAAAAATATATATATATATACACTTGTAAAGTGGACCAGTGTACCCCGGAAGCGGGGTGCACTGGTCCACCCACTGGGATACAGTGGACCACTATTAGGTATTATCTAAAATACAATATAAATCTATTTTTCATTAATCTAATTCTTTTTTGTTGCCCCTTCACCCGCAAAATAACGCAATATAAATTTTGAAACAAAAAAATTGTTATATTTTGAAAATAATAACAGATTAATACAGAAACAATTGCAATTTAGTTGAAGTTATTACTTAAGTACAAAAAAATCACCACACATTAAAATTTGCAAATGAAATTCCAAAGTACTTATGAGTAAGATTGAGCCTGGAATTTTCAAGAAATAATTTTGGGTCTGAGAGCAACATTATGAAATCATTGACATCAACAGCAGATTTATCTACAGTTTCGGGAGAAACAAACTTATTTCCATTCAATTTGCGTCTCATGAATCTTACTTGAATAGAATCATCAACAATTAGACTACAGTTATATTTATCAAAGGCAGTAAATACAAAACAAAATATTTCTTACTATGTTAAATAAATTGTTATTTTTATTTGTTTACTTTATTTTACAGTTAAATCTACTTTAAAACAATCTTTCTTTATAGAAAATAAGCAATTATTAAATATTTTGAACATTCTGCATTAGAGGAGCAGAGTGGATTGTGGACCACTGTACCCCAGGAGTGGGTGGTCCACCGTACCCCATGTTGAAGTTCAATAAATAATCATAATATTAATATTGTTTATAGCTTTCTTTTAAACATATTAACTTTAAAGTAAAATAAAAACAAGTATCTTAGCTTTGCAAAAAAGCTGTTTTATTTTATTTATCTACAACCTTTAATTACTAAAAAAATAAAAATAGGATGATGAAAAATTTTACTTTTAGAAGCTCAAAACAACAAAGCAGGATAAAATAGTTCAATCTGAGCTAAACATATTTTCTGAAGGCTATAAATAATCATTGCAGTGCTGTTGTCTATTAGGGTAGTAGAGAAGCTTAAAATTTTTTTAAATAAATAAAATATTAGGGGGTGGTCCACTGTGTCCATAGGTCCGGTGTGTACCAGTCTCCCCATGTCTTTTTAATATACATCCTTTTTTTTGAAAATTCCTGTATTGATTATGTTTGTATAAAGAATTGTTCTATGACGTGTGTGACAGGATTGACAAAAATTCAATTTTTAAAAATTAGTTTTCTCTTTTAAGGCTGTCGCAGGGTTGTTACGTTTAAAACATCACATTTAAAACAATGTTTAAAACATGTTTATTGTTTATAATGTCACAATGTGACAATTCACAAATTAAATTCACGTGGAAATCTTTCAACAGAAAATTAATTATTGTAGAAAGAATTTTACTGTTGATTTTTAAATTGTTGGCAACTGCTATAACGAAAAATGTTTAAATTGAATAGGAAAAGGCTGTTAGATTTTTAGTTTTTTATCTCTGTATATTAAAATAATGATTTTTTCAAAATGTTATGATTTTCAGCATGACAGTAGGTATTCGGCTGTAAGTACACAAAATTTCAAGTCTGTTAGCTATACAGTTTCTGAGAACCGGCTCTGTGATGGACAGACAGAGAAATGGGACGAATAGGGTTTCGTGAGATGAACGAAACCCTAAAAATGTTATGCTGTCAGTTACCAATCATAAATTCGTTACTCAAGAATCAAATAAAGTGGACAATTTTGTAGAAATAACACCTTTATCTTGGTGGATAAGCCTTGAAAAACACGTCGATAAAAATGTCATGCAGATCATAAAACAATTACAAGCAGCTGTATGCTCTACTGCTGGTTTAGAAAGAGTGTTTTCTACTTTTGGCTTTGTGCAGAACAAAACTAGAAAACGGTTAGGTGTTTGATAAGGCTGCCAAACTTGTTACTATTTTTAAAGAACTTAATAATTAAATGTTTTAGTTTAAAAAAATTGTTAATTAATGTTGGTATTTATTATATAATTTTTTTCTTCCTTACTGTTTTTTAAAATATTTTCATTCTTTATATTTAATTTATTAATTTTTGCTCACTTTAATCAAAATTGTGCTGTTGAATGAGAAAAAAACATTTTAAATGTTTAAAACATGTTATAAACAAAAAAAAACACGTTTTTTTTTTTTTTTTTTTTTTTTTTTTTTTTTTTTTTAAAAAAAACATGTTTTTTTCCAACCTTGAGGCTGTGCATAGGTAAGATTTGAGATTTCTGCCTCCCATGTTAAACCAATGACTGTGGAATTTATAAAATATCTCATCAGGAGATTAATATTTTTTTACTTCTTTTTTGTGTTCACTCTTATTAAATGGTGTTTCTTCCTTTCTGCCTTGACAAAATATTTCTAAATTATATACTTATTTTTTTATTTAGTGCTAAAATCTTAAGAAGTCAGCGAGATGTGAATAACACTAAATAACTTCAAAACTATTTGGAGTTTTAAAAGTTGGAAAAAGAAGAAATAAAGTGTATGTTCTCATCTATTTATATAAATAATAAAAAAATTGTTTAAGTTTATTTAAACTAGATATTTTAAAAATAAGCTGAAAAGTTCATCCTCCCCGCTAAGATATAAATCAAGGCAGCAGAAGGACCAGAGTTGACCTTTGACATCACACAGGTTGAATGTCAAGGAGTGGGAGGTAGGCAGGGGTGATTCTGGTCCAAATTTTCCGAAAAATTAAGGCAATGATTTCCGAAAATTAAAAAATATATATCGATCATAAATTTGAAAATTCGGACATAAAATGTATCGGTATTTCGGCAAATGATAGCCGAAAAAAATAAATCTCGTCATTCGTAAGAAGAAAAGTTGCCAATTTTGTCAAAGGATCGTGGGAAAAACGTGACTTTCGTCAGAAAATCTTGAAAAAACATCAAATTTTGTCAAAAGATCGTGAAAAAAAATGGCAAATTTTGTCAAAAGATCGTGAAAAAAAAATGGCAAATTTTGTCAAAAACATTACAAAAAACGGCAAATTTCGTCAAAAAAAACCGACAAATTTCGTCAAAAAATCGCGAAAAAAAAACGGCAAATTTTGTCAAAAACATTGCGAAAAATGGCAAATTTCGTCAAAAGATAGCAAAAAAAGAGCAAATTTTGTCAATAACAATGTGAAAGACGGCAAATTTTGTCAAACACATTGCGAAAAACAACAAATTTCGCCAAAAGATCGCAAAAAAATGACAAAAACGTCAAATATCGTCAAAAGATCACGAAAAAAAGAAGTGTATACCTTTATTTTTAACATCAAAATCTGATAATAAAATCTTGTTTTTCACATTGCCAGATTTGATAATTTTATTTATTGTAGCATGTGATGGCGCCTAATCAAGAATTTTAATATTTAATGCTTAAAATGTTTTATAATTAAATATTTAATTAGAAACTCATGTGGAATATCTCTTTTCAGAATTATTTGCCAATGGATCTTCTCTTCATCACAGTATTAGTAACTTTTTGTCATCGGTTCCTGAATCTGAGCTTCATATTAAAGAAGAAAATTTTGGCCATTGGAACAGTTTAAGCCATGTTTTTCCTCATGTAAAAGAAGTGAAAATTTTAGAAGAAAAGGTCACTCATCCTTTTTTATACTACAAAGGAATTGTTGATTGCTTCGCAAAATACAAGTAACTGCTTTATTTCTATTTACTATGTCTGATTGTATTTATCATAACAAGTTTCATGAATAATGTCATAATTACATGGAAAGTATATTTTCAATTATTTTATATATGGGATGTAAGAAATCATGATTTAAAACAGAATCAAACTGAATTATTATTATTTTATTAAATTATATTGGGCAATTCTACCGTTACATGTGTGACTTTTAGAGAGTGTTTTTTTGCAAATTGAGACAAATTTGGAAGTGAAATTATTTAGATAATGTTTTACTTTTTTTATTGCTATTACAGGACACATACAGAATCATTTTTGTAGTGACACCTTTAGTCTAAAGTAATAATTAATTTTTTTTTAAATTGTTATTACTTTAGACTAAAAGTGTCACTATAAAAATGATTCTGTATGTGTCCTGTAATAGCAATAAAAAAAGTAAAACGTTATCTAAATAATTTCACTTCTAAATTTGTCCCAATTTGCAAAAAAAAAAACACTCCTTAAAGTCACACACGTAATGGTGGAATCGCCCTATTATGGAATCATATTCACACTCAAAAATAGAACTTTACCTTTAGTATTTTTATTATTTAAATATTAAGATATTTGTAGTTTTGGTTAGGAATTGCCCTGAGTGACTGTAACACAGAAAAACTGCATATAAAAAAAATGTACTGATTAGTATCACAAATAATTAATCAAATGACAAAATAACTTTGCAACTTTTTGACATAAGTAGTTTCCTGCTGTTTTTTCAATACTTAATTAATTTTTTAATTTATTGTATAAAAGTCCAAAGGTAGAAAATATTCTTTCAACTCTTGCTGTATTCTATTCAGCATGCAATTAGAAAAAAAATCGACTAAGCTATGGTAGCAAGATTTAACGTGGCAAGCAATTTTATTTAGCATTTAAGCTAAAATGCTTAAAAAGTATTTAAGCTTTTACCAGTGTCTCTTAGCTTTCTCTTTGGAGGGGTGGATGGGGGACAGTTCTTACTCTTAAGTACTTTGAGAAAATTTAAATTACAGATTGATGTTATGTAATTATTTTCCCTGGAACATTTGCAAACTTTTCTATTTTTTGCCTTTTAGCAAAAATTTTACTGACATGTTTTTGCAAAATGTGAAAAAAACTAATGCACTTTAAACTTTTAATGGTGATGCTATGTTGTTTTAGGATGAAGAAGAAAACTGAAATTTCAAAGATGCATATTACTTTTCATCTATCATTGTTGTATATCGCAAAACAACTCAAATTGAAAAGGTTTCCTATTCCTCTAGATTAGGGGTGCACAACCTTTTTAAGCGAAGGGCCATTTACAAAAATCTGGGTTGTCGAGGGCCACCATCAGTAGAATTTTGTTTCAAGAAGGTGTGACGGAGGGGTGGGGGATCTAAGTCTACATTCAGATAAAAATAACATAAATTTCAGAAGGGTAGTTTTAGCCCCCTAGGTTCCTTCCTTCCCAGTCAAGGTATTCAGTTCTGTTGGCAAGGATATATCAACAGTTTACGTTTATATTTATACAAGAGATATGGCTAAGATTATTTTCAAAGAGTGAAAATACTCCTTGACTTTATTTATGAGTAAATTTAGCTTTAAATATTGCCAGTGCTGAAAAAGAATTCTGCTTTCATGAATGAAGGTAGAGAGGAGGAGAAACATATATTATTCTAAATTGTACTACTTAACATATTCCGTCATAAAATGTGGATATCAAGTAGGGGTGCACAACCTTTATAAGAGGAAGGCCAGTCACAAAAATGACTGCATTGTCGAGAGCCAACATATGTAGGGTAGTCAAAAAAAATTTTCGGGGAAGGTGAGGGAGGATCGGCCTAAAAGTTCATAAAAATGCTAATTTTAAAAGGAGGGTTAGCCCCCTATACTCAACCAACTCCTTAGTCAGCATAACCCAATTCAGTTGGCATGGATGGGAAAAAGTTGCATTTTTTTTTTTCCATGTGCGATTGACAATATTTGTAGTTTTTTCCTAGTGATTGACAAAATTCGCGATTTTTACGTGCCTGAACGGTAAAATTCCTGATTTTTTCGCGCCTAATCGGCAAAATTTGCGATTTTTACGTGCCTGATTGGCAAAATTCGCGATTTTTACAGAGACGATCTACGAAATTTACGATTTATACGCACCTGATCGGCAAAATTCGTGATTTCTACGCACCCTATTGGCAAAAATCACGATTTTTACGGGCCTGATCGGCAAAATTCACGAATTTTACGCAGGAGATCGGCGAAATTTGCAATTTATATGCACCCGATCGGCAAAATTCGCGATTTATATGCACCCGATCAGCAAAATTTGCGTTTTTTATGCACCCGATCGGCAAAATTTGCGATTTTTACGCACCCGATAGGCGAAAATCGCGATTATTACGCGTCCGATTGACAAAATTTGGCAAAATTCACGATTCCTGGGTTATCTTGGGATTAAGGATAGTATGTCAGTGGGTTAAATAATAAAAAATATATATGAATGAGTTCTCTGCAAAGGTCAAAACCCAAATAAGTTACACAGAAAATATTTTCAATCATTGAACAATGTGATTTCGATGCCATTGAAAGAAAAAAATATATATGATTCTCACAACTTGGCAGTTTTAATCTTTTGTTTTTTTTCCAAATAAAACATTTTGTTATTTTTTGGTGCAATGCCAATCAGCAGCTTTAAACAAAAGTGCTAGTCTGTTTCACCCTCATACGTGAAATATTATTCTTCTGCCTAAAAGCAGTCCAGGGGTCGATACAAAGTTTTTTTCTTGAGGCCCATTTTGTGAAAAGTAAAAGTTATTTTTGTGAAATTTATTATGTTTTTGTGAAATTATATTTTTGTGAAAAATAACATTTTGTACTGAAATGTGAAATCTAGTTACTCAAATTCTATCTAAGCATTTATTTACTAACAACAACTTTAAGTCATTCGGCTAAAGTTTTAATTTTTGGTGAACTTGTTTCGTTTCCAAATTACAC
This sequence comes from Maratus michaelseni, assembly GCA_963931845.1. Taxonomy (NCBI): domain Eukaryota; kingdom Metazoa; phylum Arthropoda; class Arachnida; order Araneae; family Salticidae; genus Maratus; species Maratus michaelseni. Next base: position 332,783,575 of record OZ007593.1, on the reverse strand, counting down.
CTTTTAAAACCTAACAAAATAAAAATAATTAATTTAATTTAAATTAAATCAAATTAAATTAATTTTTTTGGAAGGGATTTTTGTGAAGGACTCCTAAATAGACTCCAAATATCACCTGAATTGACTGCTGTAGTCAAACTGTACAGGTTTGTATCATTAACGTTGCCACATAGATTTCTTCTTTTGATGTTGAAAAAAAGTTACTTCAGGCATCATAATAATGCTTTGCTTTAGGATTCCAGTTTTTGACACTGAATTAATCTACTTATGCTAAATGTTAATTCATATTTTCTATTTACTGTTCTTTATTATTCTTATGCATTTGTATAATCTGATTTCTTCTAGAGACATTTTATTAAAGAAAAAAATTAATTGTTTTATATTTTTAGGGATAATTTAGTTGTCATTGATTGGAAGACATCGAAAAAAAGCAAACCTCTTATAAAAAATACCTATGATGATCCACTTCAGATAGCTGCATATGTTGGAGCTTTAAATTTTGATCCTAAGTTTCAGTATTTGGTGAGTGAGTTTTGTTGGTTACTTCATGTATGTATCTGTTATTACAATTAGACAGAATGATTTATTTTAGCATTGTTATACTTTTCTGTAAATAAATATATTTTTCCTCTTGTAATCTGGCAGAATCTTAGTTGTCTGTATTATAAACTGGGTTGCTGGAAGTCTTGATTTTTTTTTCTCTTTTCTAAATTAAAATGTCCACACGAGACAGCTAAGTTCAAGATTTTTCATATAAATTGCTCCAGCCTGTAACACATAGTACATAAATTTCTTTTAGAGAACCCAAAGAGGGAAACTTTTATATGAAGAGTTTAATTTGTTGAAACCATCTGTTAATGCAATTGGGAAAATTTCAAAAGATTGAAGAGCATAGAAATAAAATCAACTTTCAAGACATCCCCCCCCCCAAAAAAAAAAAAAAAAAACTAGAAATATCTATGTAATTATTTTAAGCATTCTAGTTTCCAATCTCTAAGATGAATTGGTATTTTCTAAAATAAGTTTAAAATTGAGTAATGCAAAGAATAGATCTCCACTTTAGGTAATAAATTTTGATTTAATTCATTTCACCATCTAGTACTTACAAACCCACCAAGGAACAGATAGAAGCTCTCCAAGAAATAAAATTTTCAGCAAAATACAATTTATTATTTATCTTCTTTTGTTTTGAACAGAAAAGAAAATTGGCATTTTATATTTTTTTTTAATTTCCACTTTTTGAGATAAACAATTTAAAATTATTTAAATATGGAAATTGAAATCTTTAAATTTAAATTATTTTTGTTAGCAGGAGTAAAAGCTAACAGTTTATCAATGTTAGTTGTACATTTATTTTACTCACAGATCAACCACTTGCTTCAGGAAGTACATATGATGCTTGTTCTACTCTCTCTCTCTCTCCCCCCCCCCCCTCCACACACTTTCACACAAAGTGTTCTAGCTTTTCATTTTGTTTGCTATAGTATATTCACGAGAATATTGTAGTAAATTGATTTCTTCCCTATTCTTCCTTTTACTAGTAAGAAAATATTCTGACTATTACCAATTATTTCCAACGTTTCAAATAAGAAATATATTTGAAAAATATATTACTGACAAAAAAAAAATTAAAAAGGGAAAATGTAAGAAATTTATAATCAGAAAATAAATTCTATTATTATTATTATTATTATTTAATAAAGTATAAGCTTATACCTCTTCCCAATGCTTATGTATGTCATACCATTCAGATTGCTTTTATATACAATTAAATACTTCATTATTATTTAAACATGCACAAAAGTTTGATTCTTTGTACTATTTTTTAATGCCTTTCTACAGAGCGCACTACATTGAAATTTTCTTAAAATACACCTGGAAAAGCCAGGAAATCTCATCCTCATATATATATATATATATATATATGAGTAGCAACCCTGTAGTAAGAAAAGATTCAGACTATTACCAGTTATTTCCATCCCAAATGAAATCTTCAGTGCATCTATATCTGCTTGTTGCCAAGCGCTTATGTTGAACTGTTTGTAAGTTATCTCTTACCTATGTGCCAATGCTAACTTATCATTCCTTTTTATGGTCATGCCTTAGAACACCTAACTGTTTGTTAGGTTCAGATTATCTGAAGATTAAATTTTTAAAGTTTTGTATTTTGCATCTGAATAATAATTTCTTTTCCTGTTTAAGTTTAAAAAATCTTATATCTCAATGACTTAAAATACTTTTTGTGCACTTCTCCTCAGTATAGTCAGAAAAAAAATTCTGATTAACAGTTAACCCTTTAAGTGTGAGGTAGTATTTTTTCATTTGTCTAACAATTCATAAAATAATAGCTATGAAAACAAAATGCATCGGTATGGGGATTTGTAGTTAAATACTTTACATATTTATTTCTTATGCATTGGAAAGTATAACATGAATTTCAAAATTTTATTTAACCAGCTTTTGAACTCAGAAATTACACGGCAGAAAAAGACAATTCAAATGCTTAAAGGGTTCATTTAAGAAAAACATCTATATGAATGTTTACATCAACTTTGTAATGATGACAATTAAGACTTGGCTGTTGCTTAAATGTTGACTTTACATAACTTGATGGTGATAAAGACTGATAAGGCCAAATGACAGGCATTTGAAGATGAAGCTATTTCAAATGCCTTAAAGCATGTGTTGCTTTTCTTTTAAAGCATGTGTTGTTATTGAGTACAAATGTCAAATAAAGGATCAGTATTCTAAGTGTTTTTTTTTTTTTTTTTTTTCATTGGACATAGCTAATGGACAATATTTGTGGGAATTACATGGCATAAAAGAAGCGTCTAGCATGCTTGTTTACACATTTCAACACTTGATGCAGCATAAATACATGTCAAATACCTTAGATTTATATTGTACAAATTACTATTAGATAAATACATATTAGAAAACTCATATTATTAATTTTATTTAATTAACAATATTCATTTTAATAAATAGCGTGAAAAATGTGCATGAAATTTCATTAAAATCTAGAAATTTTTTTATCTATACCCTGAAAAGATCTAAAACTCGAGATAAAGATAAAACATCAGCGGAAATTTTCTAAAACGTAGTATTTTTCAATGACGCAGTTCTTAATGTTATTCCCAAGCAGATGAATTTTTATAGCCTTGAACCCAAAGAAAGAATATTGTCCATTAGTTTGTTTTTCTTTCTATATTTATAAAATTTACAAAATCATAATTAGTAAAATATATATATAATATATATTTTAAATTAAATCACTTGTGGAAAAAACTAAGGAAGGGATATTATAAAAAGCAGTGGAAAATATACTTCAAGTCTTAAACTTAATAAAAACAAAAATCAAGAATGGACTACTATGAATATCTTAGATTCTTCAGAGGAGCATCATAAGAATAATTCATAGTAAATATGTGTTATTTCCTCAAATGTTGTCAGCATTAAGCCTAAAAATAACAATATTATGCTCCTTATAACATATAGAGAAACCATTATGAGATAGATATGTATAAAAAAATAAAACCCGAAAATCAGATAACTAAATAAATAAACCATGATAAAACAGTGATATATAAAATACAATAAAGCAATAGATATAGCTCACTATAAAAACAAAGTATGTCTGTGATGAAACTTGATTGAAAATGCTTATAAACTCAGGAGCTCTTCAAATTTCCATGGACACTGTAGAATTGAAAAGCTGACTCATTGCAAACTGTAAAAAATTATAATAAAAGAAGAGGAAAAAGTTAGGTGCTGCTATCTATAAAAAAAAAAAAAAAAAAGAATAGCTGAATCTACAAACAGTATTGAGATGAAAAAGTCCAGTGCTACCATCTATCAGATTAAAGGAGAACCTGGAACTATACAAAGAGTTTGATTAAAATAAATTACAGACAATGTGGTAATTGATGTAAATAAAATTTAGCCTTGTATGAGGAAACATAATGTAGGTAAGATTGTGAATGATGGAATGTTTGAGAAATCGTGTAAAATGCATGAAACCTTTTTAAATAGATATGTATATAAATTTTATAGATTTTTTTACCAGTCCCGCCTCAACCCTCGGTAATAACATTTTAATTTTTTTTTTTGGAAGAAATTTTGTTTTTGTTATTTTTTTCATTATAATTTTTTTGTAATATATGTATATATGCTTCATTTTAGGCAAATAAAGGTTTAATTGTCATTGCTTATGAAAATGGCCATCCTGCATCTACCCATTTCATTGATGAGCCCAGTATGAAGTTTTATTGGAATGAATGGCTAAAGCGGATAAAACAATTTTGGGAACTGAAAAAAGCAGAAATAGAAAGTTCTTAATTTAATTAAATTGACATTACATGCAGCAAGTCGAATTGTTTATGATTTTATATTATTAATTTAATAATGTTTATTATTCTCTTATGCACATTCAATGTTGTTTTGTCAATAAATTATATTTATTATCAAATAGTCTGACATATTCTATTATTAATTTTTTTCAAATTTTATTCTTTTCAGTAAATATATATATATATATATATATATATATATATATATATATATATATGTGTGTGTGTGTGTGTGTGTGTGTGTGTACAGAAAAGCAATTTTACTTTCTTTAAAACTTTTATGATCAAGGAAAAAAAGTTTTATTTTAATTCTTTTGAAAATTTTTCATGCAACATTTCTTATGTAATAATACAAATTTCACAAAAAATGTAGTGTATACCATAGGCATAGAGTTGTATGGGCTCATGGGGCTCTAGCCCCATCAATAATTTTTAAAATGGACTCCTTTTTTTTCTTCCTTTTAATATAAAAACATGTTTACATTTTTTTCCCCTTTCTATAATATTTTATAGAATTTTTAAATGTTCCATTTTTTCCCCTATTTTTCTTTTGTTAAGGAATAAATGACATTATGAAAACTTTTTCATTTTGTGTTTTATTCTTTTAAATTAGAATAAAATGCTCAACATTTGAACTTTTTATTTAAAAAATGAAAATAGAAAAAAAAAAAAAAAAAGACGTTATTCAAAGTCAACTTTTGTTGTGATTTTATTATTAATGATTCACGAATATCAGCGAGTATCATTTTATAAACGGATCTGTATATTCGAATTTTTATATTCTCTTAATGTTTTATTTAATTTGTAATTATTTATTAGTATACGATTCAGTTTAATTTCTGTGCAGAGTTGGCAAGTTTTTGACGTGCGATGGTTTAAACCATAGTTAAAACCGTCATGTCAAAAACCTAGTTTTAATAAAATAATACCAAAAGAATTATTTAGCAGTGTTAGATAGACTTTAATCAATAAATTCTAAATAAAACTGTATAAATACATTAAAACTGTGGGGTATAAAATAAACTGCACAAATACATTCTTGAAACCTATTTGCATAGGATATGGTAAACTGCAAATAGATTATTGTATAATTTTTTTTTTTTAAATTGTATAAAAATTACCTAACTAACTCTTATTTAATGATTTAGTTTATCATTAATGTATGCCTTTATGATGAACAGTTAATAAATCCTTAATTATTTGTAATCATTAAAACTAAAACTGGATAAGTTTAATCTAAATTTTGCAGAGATAAATAAATTGTTTACATTTTTTTTATGGCTAGAAGCAGAAAGTAATCTATCATAATTGGTATCTAATGAGTGTATTTACTTTCCTTAAGATAGAGCAAATTCAAAGATCCCCTTCCAGTACAAAACAGTATTGCTATTGTTACAAAACCAATTTTTCTTACTTTCCCCATACTTATGGATGGGGTTGCTTAAGGGGCTACTTCACTAATGTTAAAACACCGTCTGCTAATATTAATCCTACAGGAGAATATTATTTTAATGTCTTGAAATTTCATACTTTTAAATGTTTTTTTTCGAAGTAAAAATGAAAACACCCGCTCAATAATGTCAATTCTACGGTAGAAATTTTGTTTAATATTTCAATATGTATAAATTATCAGTATTATTTTACGTTGGATAGCTAATATCAATCTCTTACACAGGCCGTTTTTATTTTTTTTTTCGATTTTGCTTGCAGTTTTTTTTCATTATTACTATTAGGATACTTTCACTTTTGGAACAGGTTTCAAACTAAGTTAACTATTTTTTTTCTTACTGGTATGGGGAATTATTCATTTGTCCCTAATTTCAAGAGAGATATAAATAAATAAAATCCTTAAATAAGATAATTTCATCAGTATGAGATGACTGTCAGTCAATAACAAACATTAATTTTGGGATAAGCCATCATTAAAATGATTATTTATGCTGCAGAGAAGATATTTCTGTTAAAGGCGGCATACATATTAAATATGATATGCAACCAAGTATTCTAAAAAGCCACACCAAAAATCCACATAACAAAATTGGCAATTTAGTCATAAACAAAGAAAAAAATATAATTTATATTAAATTATTAAAATTATTATTTAAATTATTATTTAAATTAATTATAATTTAATATTTGATTACAGTACAATAAATACTAAAACTAAAGTGCACTATCATTAAATAAAGCAATGTTGTATCTTGCTATACTAACAGCATTTTTTGTTGTTGTTGTTCTGAGCATATTTAAATATTGATGTTTTTGACAGTTAAAACGTGGTTTAAACCTATGTCACGTCAAAAACTGGTTTTTGACGGCTTAAACCCAATCCTGTTTAAAAGTGAGTTAAAAAAGAAACATTAAATTGGTAATCGATCTTTTTTACACTCGCATACACGTATTTGTGTAAAAAAGAGTTGAGCCCCACCAATAATTTTCAAAACTGTACGCCTGTGGTATATATTGGGACAGTATTTATTATGGACATTATCAAAACTTTTTCTTTGGTTTTTGTGTAACAATCTTAAGATATCTGGAGAAAATAATTATTCTTTCAAATAAAAATAAAGTTTCAACACCTATAAATATTGATTATATTTAATCAATGAAAATACAGGTCTAAATTATTACAGTAGTTTTAACTTCTCTTACCAGACAGACAAAGATGATTCTTCAAAATGTTCAATTCACATAAGTATATTTTGATGTCAATCATTTATTGTAATAATGCTGGAACAAGAAGTCAATTGTCAACAGAACAAATGCACTATAAAGGCTGTGCAATACTTTTTCTTAGTAAATTGAGAAAAAAATCGCTAATTTTAAGAAGGAAAAGGGAAATTTTTCTTTTTTGCAAACACTCTAAAACATTCGCTAGCTTTCCTTACCCCAAATAATTTTAAATAAATAATTGATAAAAAAGTTAGAAAAGATCATATTTGGAAAATTTTGCATAATCAATTATTGTATTTGATTTAAAAATAACATTGCACAAATGAGCAAATATTTGGGATTTTTTGAACCAGTTATTATGATGCAAAGGTTGCTTTAATTGACAATCTTTATAGTTATTATACATATTTTTTCAAATGGCAGACACTTGAAGATTAGTCATTTATTACAAATGAAGTAGAGTAATGGCTGTACAGTCAATTCTGTGGAATCCCTCCATTCTAGGACCAAAGGTTTGTTGGATTATATGTACAATTTGGCTGATTAATAGAGCATTGTCTTGTCTATGTATATTTTCTTATAGTTTGTTTATAAATTAGTATATTTGTATGAAAATGCAGTTATATTGCCAGAGTAGCTTATTTAAAACCAAATTATATGCATCTTCAAATTAGGGATGCACCGAATAGTGATTTTGGCTGAATACCGAATATCCGGCCCAGAAGTAAACCGAATACTGAATATTCAGCTAGCCGAATAGTAACAGTGAGGCCGAATATTGAATATTCGGCCAACCGAATAGTAACTACTCGGCTGAATGCCGAATATTTTTATATTTTAGAGTTTAAAAGTATTAAAAGTTAAATTATAAAAGAATTTTACATAATATTTAACACAGATATACCATTTTATGAACTAGACCTTTTTACAAGAAACCTTTACATAAAAAAAAAATCTGTGCTTTGTGTTATAACTTAAAAAGAAGATAGTCTTAAAACTTTTTTAATTAATAAAGCTTTAAACTTCGTAGCTTCTTCTGTGAATTAAAATAAATTTATAAAATGTTCTTATATTCTATAACAAATACTTTAAAATCAAAGAAATTTTTTGAATGAATGAGAAGAAACATTTTGCAGTGTTTATTTGTAAGGAAGGAACTAAAGTAAAACAATAGAATATATTAAAATGCTGGCAAATCAGCAAGAAAAACTTTCCTGCTCCTTTTGATTTGGCAAGGAAGTTTTTAAATGAACCAGAAAGCAGGTGTGTGGAATGGGCGATCATATTCAGAGGTTGTAAGCATACAGGATGTTCATATATCTTGGAACAAACTTTCTGTGTAGATAATGTGGTCAAGGCAAACCTTTTTTGAACAAGAAACATTATCTCAATCCACTTATTCCAGCAAAAATACGATACATTCAATCAAAAACACAGAGTGTGTCACCACAAGCTGAAACTGAATTTTTGTTTAAAACTTTAACAACAATGAAGCTATTTTAGCTATATTTGCATCATATTAATTTTGATTGTAGAAAATATGATGATACTATTGGAAGTGGCTAAATTTTGGCTAGTGACACAGTATAAGTAGTACAGTCAGCTGCACTCTGAATAAAGGAATATCTAGCTCAGTGTTGTTTAGATATGAATGGTGGAAATTTCCAGTACTTATCGTGATTCACAGAAATCAAAGTAACTATGTTGAAAATATAGTTACAATATCTTCAATATTATTAAAGTAACAAACAAAAATTCAAATTTGACCTGGAGTGAGATGCACTTTATTTTTGATTGAGTAAGTGTGTTGTGATTCTGGTTTCCTGGACAAAAATTGTCTGTCTTGATGCCTATTATCACCTGTGAAAGTTTTTTTATTTTGTTTAGAAACATGATGTTTGCAAAAAAGCAAGAAACAGATTATTTACTAGACAATATTCAGGAACTTGCATTATTTGTACATCATTAATTCTATGAAGATAATCATTAATGGTTAATTTTCTGAAGTGACACTTTTCAAACAGCGAATAAATAATGTAAAAGCATTCTCTTTCATTGAAATATGATTTTATTTCTAATTTTTTTAAATATCTTTATTAATTGACAGTTAAAAGAAGAAATTGTGAGTTTTAAAAAAAATTTAAAAAAAAAGTTTTTTTAAGTATTTGGCTTGGTCAAATATTTCAGTATTCGGCAGACCGAATAGTTTGATATTCGGCCTAACCAAATATTCGGTAATATGGCCGAATACCGAATAGATACCGAATATTCTGTGCATCCCTACTTCAAATTTCATTACTCATTATTTCCCTTTTTAGGTAGATTTCGTAAGAAATACTACCTATTACATTCTCACCTAAGTTGGAAATTTTGAAAAATTTTTGCAGATCTACGCCGATCATGACTCCCAAAACCAGTGCTGAAACTAGCCTTTTTTGCGCCCGGGGCAAACATAGATTTTGGCACCCCCCCCCCATTCATTTTTACAGATTTTACAGTTTATGTATCATTACAAATGAGGCGTTTAAAGTCCAGTGATATGAATCATCACATTGTCTTAAGAGTTTACACTAATCAAGCAAAGACATTCGGAAACTAATGTTAAATCTGTGGGAGCGTTGTTAATACTTTTTTTTTTTTTCCATGGGATACTTGCGGTCGATATCTAATGTTGTGCGTTTGTACTTTTCCGGGTTGTTACATTTTTTTTTTCATTCGGACACTTTCACTTTTGTGAAACTGTTTGGAAACGGTTCTGAAATTGAAAGTGTCCTCATATAAAACAACTGCAACCAAAGTCGAAAAAGTAAAAACGCACAACGTTAGATATCGAGATCAGGTATGATATGAAAAAATATATTATTTAAAAATATTTCAATGCAAGCGAGAATTCCGAAAAGAACGCTCCCATAGATTTAACATTACCATGCGAGGGTTTTCGCGTGACTAGTGTAGGCTCTTAAGAGCATTTTAATATTTTTAAATATTTTTTTCTTAGGCTAGCTGAGGCTGATGTTCAAAAGTGAAAGTAACTTATATATGTATTTATTTATTTATATAAACCTGCAACAAAAATCGAAATAGTAAACAGTAACCAGGTTAGAGATCAACCTCAGCAACCAGGTTTTTCTGACTTACTAGCCATGGTGCCCTGGGTGAGATTTTTTCTGAACTCCTACAAATAATACATCCCGACCTCATATCCATTAAGGACAGATCTCTATGTAAAAAAGTAACTGTAGTAAAAAGCATGAGTAGTATTTTTCAGTTGTCGCCTACATAGAAATGGTAAAAGGATAAAAATAATAAGAATTTGGGAGGATAAAGGCAGGGGCGGTTTACTAGCCGTGGCACCCTAGGCGGGATTTTTTGTGCACTCCTACAAATAATATATATAAAAAAAACTTTTACTAAGTATTTTATTTTGTGTATATTTTCCACACCTTTCCTTTTAGTATCCCTAGTAGTCACCTGATCTCACTCCCTATAAGTTAAAGGCTGGATATAGATGCAAAAAAATAATTGCAGCAAAAGTAATGGGGATGAATTTTCCAGTTATCGCCAAGGGCGGCAAAACGCATAGAGATGGTAAAAAGAGGAGAAAAATAATTTTGGAGGATAAAAGCCTTACTAGTCATGGCACCCTGTGCAAGATTATTTACTGTACCTCTAACAAATGCTATACTTCTTTTAGAAAATGATTTTACTAAGTATTTTACTTTATGCATTCCCCTTTGTTTTTATTGTCTCGGCAGTCGCCCGACCTCGCCCATAGCAAGACGGGGAAAAAAAGCTCCACGCTGATCAGCGAGAAAGAAGAAAGAAATAGAACACCCTTCTTGGAATATTTTTGTAGGGAATCGCTTGGCAGTTATCCTTGTTGGACACTGGACAGTGACACAAAGACATGAGACTGACCTTGGAAAATGTTAGTGATTCTTACTACAAGGGAAGTGATTTCCCCGATAGATAGAAGACATAGACATCTTCTTTGGACATAGTGTATTTGGAATAGGATAAAAATAACCAAAGAGAACAGTTCTTTCTTCTTATTCATTTGCTATCTAGTATTTTAGGCGAATCTTATTATCTATTTGTCAATTTTAATGCATTTGGTTAGTTTTTTTAAATTTTCCAGCTACGAGACATTTTTATCCAAATTTCACACATATATATACATTTTTGTTTTAAACGACAAACGAAATCTTCATTTGGCGCCCGGGGCACATGCCCTCTCTGCCCCCCCCGTAGTTTCGGCCCTGCCCAGAACCCAAAACCACCGCCAGTTCAAAACTTTATCTATCTATCTATCTATGTCACTTTTTTATGGACACGATAACTGGAAAAATTCTGCATAAATCTCTTCCAAACTGATACATAAAATCTCGGTCAAGTTCGTTAACGGGCAAAATTGAACCAAGGGGGGGGGAATGGGGGGGGGCTTTTTGTGAAAACAGAAAACCCCCTATAATTTCTTAATTATTATACGTATCGAATCCGTTTAAAGTTATTATTACTTCTAGGAAAAGGGCCGAAAATTTATGTATGACAGATTTTTGATATAATTAAAAATGGCCCCAAGGGGGAAAAAAAGGGGGGGGGGTTAGAAGAAAAAAATTCATAACTTCGTTAGTTCCCAAGATTTCAAATCCGCTTAAATTGATTATAAATCCTCTTAATATTATCTAAAACTTCTATATTGACAAGTTTTTTATAGGACCAACTCTTATAGCAAAAATTAAAAAAAAAAAAATCCTTGCTGGTGTTATGTTGATAATTTGAATTTTGCTAATTAAGTTAAAAAAAAAAAAATGTTGATAATTTGGGTTTTTTTTAAATAAATAATTAAATAAATATTAAAAGGTAATTAATTAAATTAATAAATAAATGGGGTTATGATTTCTTTAGGCTGTTTTATTTACGTTTTAACTTTTTCTAACTTTAGGATGTCTCTAAATTTTCTGTCAGACAATTTATTGCAAATTGCTCCATATTATATCATTTAAATTTTTGTTGTGTTTAATAACGTTTTGAGGAGATTTTTTTTGTATTGGCTCGGCGCCCGCCGATGTAAAGACCTTTTCCTCGAATAATTATGAATATAATGAATAAAAATTCAAGTTAATAATACTTCAAATGTATATAAAAAGAATAGCTAAAGTTAATTTTGGTTCATAATTTATCTTTGAAAATACGTATTTAAATGTAAAAATATTATTATTATAAAGGTTTTTAGAGATGTTCTGTTAAAAATTGTATATCTATAATTTCATTTTGTTTTTACGAAGCACGTGGTGCCGATGTAACGATGTTTTGTGTATTCTTCCGCGGCAATCGGACCACGTTTTTATAGGTGTTTTTACTCCATTTTAAAATTAGAATTTATTGTAAAAGAAAATATGTAAAATATAAACTGTACATCGATAAGCAAATTTTGGAATGTTTTTAAATTAATCAACAAGTTGAAAGATCATCATCTTTGGCGCGCCATCGGATTATTTGCCGCGGCGTGAAGCGAAGGTGTACGACGGCAAGAGGATAAAAGGACCGGCGACTGACGGAGAGAGGACTTCTCCAGTAAAACTAATATCAAACTACTTATTCAATCTGAAAATGCAGTTATTAGACTTATCTATGATGTACCCTATTATGTTCGTAACTTTCATTTTTTCAAAGAGCTCAATTTAATTAGACTTGGTGAATTTATTCAAAAACTTAACTCAAATTTCCATCTTTCAATTGATAACTCTGATAATATTACCCTAACTTCTCTTCCAAATTACGACATACTTGACAATGCAAATCGTAAAATTCCCAAAGTGGGTCTAATACTAACCACTCTCATTTAATCTTTATTCTTTTTAAAAATTGTGTTTTGTTCTATCAATTCTCTGCCTTTTTCTAATTGTTCTGAGTGGGCTTACACTTGCCGTTGCTGGTACTTCTACTGGCGACGGATTCTCGGGAACCCAGTTCTCTGATTGGCCGAGAGAGAAGTTCGCACTTGAATCCGAACGGGATCAGTCAAGCGCATACTCTGCTCCGGGGGAGTGACGCAGAAAGGAAACCCCGCCTACCTCATCATGAGACCATATAAGGGACTGTTTTTCTGGCTGGTTATCAGCGTACTAAATTTAGAGCTGCTAAAAATAAATTATTCCCCCTTTTGGCCCGTAATAGCGAATTGTCTACTAAAAACAAAATGCTCCTGTATAATTCCTGTTTAAGACCTATTTTAACTTATGCTTGTCAAGTATGGAGTCTCTCCAGTAAAACTAATATCAAATTACTCATTCAATCTGAAAATGCAGTTATTAGACTTATCTATGATGTACCCTATTATGTTCGTAACTTTCATTTTTTCAAAGAGCTTAATTTAATAAGACTTGGTGAATTTATTCAAAAACTTAACTCAAATTTCCATCTTTCAATTGATATCTCTGATAATATTACCTTAACTTCTCTTCCAAATTACGACATACTTGACAATGCAAATCGTAAAAGGCCCAAAGTGGGTCTAATACTAACCACTCTTATTTAATCTTTATTCTTTTTAAAATTGTGTTTTGTTCTATCAATTCTCTGCCTTTTTCTAACTGTTCTGAGTGGGCTCACACTTGCCGTTGCTGGTACTTCTACTGGCGACGGATTCTCTGGAACCCAGTTCTCTGATTGGCCGAGAGTGAAGTTCGCACTTGAATCCGAACGGGATCAGTCAAGCGAAAACTCTGCTCCGAAGGAGTGACGCAGCAAGGAAACCCCGCCTACCTCATCACGAGACCATATAAGGGACTGTTTTTCGGGCTGGTTATCAGTTGTGAAAGCAGTCCCTTGCAGCGTGAGCCCTCGCCCTCGGTAGGCCTTTTTCAAGGCCAGTTTTACCGGAGCAGGTCTCCGCTGCCCTAGCAGAAGATGACAAACGAAAACAGCCTTCTCATAAACGGCACAGTGCCAAGCACATCAACACCATTCACTCAGAACCCTATTCCTTTCCTCACTAATCCTTCTAGCATCTTTGTTAAAAAAAAAAAAAAAAAAAAAAAAAAAAAAAAGTATTAATTTCTTTAATTAATCATGTAAAAATTACTATCTGTTGTAATGCTATACTTAAACTTCCTTTTACTATCTTTTCTATTAGCTCATGTTCCCTTTTTTAGTGTTGTTTTTCTACCCCCCTTCCCTTTTTTTAAGTTGTTTATTTTTTAGTACCAACATTATTTCAGTACTCTAACCAGCCAGTTTTCTCCACTTATCATGAACCCCGGGGATGCGTGGTATAGACCACAGGTGCCTCGGTCAAAGTCTTTAGAAGTCGCTGGTTATCAGTTGTGAATGCAGTCCCTTGCAGCGTGAGCCCTCGCCCTCGGTAGGCCTTTTTCAAGGCCAGTTTTACCGGAGCAGGTCTCCGCTGCCCTAGCAGAAGATGACGAACGATAACAGCCTCCTCATATACGGCACAGTACCAAGCACATCAACACCATTCACTCAGAACCCTAATCCTTTCCTAACTAATCCTCACTAACATCTTTGTTTTTGAAAAAAAAAAAAAAAAAGTATTAATTTCTTTAATTAATCATGTAAAAATTACTATCTGTTGTAATGCTATACTTAAACTTCCTTTTATTATTTTTCTATTAGCTCATGTTCCCTTTTTTAGTGTTGTTATTCTCCCCCCCCCCCCTTTTTTGTGTAAGTTTTTTATTTTTTTTGTACCAACAATATTTCAGTACTCTAACCAGCCAGTTTTCTCCACTTATCATGTACTCCGGGGATGCGTGGTATAGACCACATGTGCCTCGGTCAAAGTCTTTCGAAGTCGGAGAGAGGACTTTTTTTGGGACGGCTTCGACGATCGGAAGGTTGGAGAAAAGGGCGAGCGGAGTCTGGCTGGTTATCGTGACTTCGGCGAACAAAGGCGGTAGAAAGAGCGATGGTTATCGGAAATGAGTCTCAGAGGTTCAATTATGATGGAAAGAAGGAGAGACAGAATCACCGAATATGTGCCTAATTACTTGATAGAGATTTCATGATAAGTTAGATTTGTGGTCGACCACGTGGTGAGAATATTACCTTTTTTTTATTTCTCCGGAGAAAAAAAATGTTTTCATTAAATAAACAAAGCATGCTAAAAGTAATCAGACAATTGTAAATAATTCTCCATGTAAGGTTTTGCTGATAATTTAATTCAATAGTCATAAATCAAGCTATTCATGTTAAAAAGGAAATATGTCTGTAATAAGATTCCACGATGTATTTTTTATTTGTTCTTTAAACTATTGTTTCTTTAACTTTTAATAAATCTTAATTTTCAATTTACAAAGGAAATCTCGTTTGCTTTCCTATTTTTTTCTACAGCAGTAAATTATGTTTCGTCCCTTATTTAGGTTTTTCTGTGTGAATAAGTTCAAAATTTCTATACGATCAAGGCTTTCTTTATTCACCATTAATTTCATTATGTATAAAAGATTTGATTTTTTGGTAGATTGTTTTTTTTCTACCACGTGTTTGTGTCTGCCTAAGGAAGTTTTAGGTACGACACAACACATTTTTGGTGCCGTGACCAGGATTCGAACCTGGGTGTACGACACAACACTGGCTCCGCCTGCAAACAAATTAGGTTTCGAAGTAGGCGGTTCCAACTACCGCATCATCGCAAAAAGGTAATTTTTTCCGCAATTCCCGACAAACAGGCGCCCCACGGTCTGCGTCTTCGAAATCTACCTGTGCCTGTAGGCCGAGCCGTCAGGGATCTTTTTTACATTTACACAAGGAAAATTAAACTTTTGGCTTTTAGTGAATAATTTTTTTTTATATTATACAATTATTTATTGTTGCTGAAGTTGATTGCAGAAATTACAATGTTCTGATAATCGTCAAAGATCAGTAATGAAATCTGTAACAGCATTGTGTCACTGATCCTTTGAAATTGCGCAGAATTTCAGAAAGCTTAGAAAAAAAGTTGTTAATTTTATTCAAGAATATCCTCTAATTCCAACAGTTTGGGAGTGTCAGGCATGTATAAAGAATGAAGCAAATATATAAAGACTTAAACACTTAAAAATAGAGCTCTTTTCTTTTCATCGGATCGGATAATTATTAATGTTGGTATACGTCTGTGTTTCTGTCTGTGCATTCCACCTCTGTACACGCAAAGGCTTCGGGACTAGGCGACGCACGGACGGCGGACGCGGACCGAAAAATTGGGAAAAAAGACGCGGAGCTCAAGTTCGGCCGGGTCGGGAGTCCGACCCGGACCCGGGGAGTTATTAATTAACAAAAGTGTTTTAATTAGCGACCGAAACCGAACTTGCAAAAGAACTGAAAGCCGCAAAAATTTCGCCTCCGAAAAGGGTTGCCGGTCTCTCGGGTCGAGGAATGAAAAGGCAGCGGTGCCGCGGAGCAAATTAAGCCCCAAACTGCAGTACGGGTTTTTAAACCGACCCGTATCTGCGAAAGTCTACGGCCCAGAAATTCAAAAGCGGTACGTACGCAACCGGGACGGCGTCCGGTTTCATAAATTCGAAAAATCATTTCCGTACGAAAATTAGAACCGAAAAAATCCTTTAAAAATCGATCGATAAAAAATAATTTTTCATTTCTTTCCACACTGCGAATGCCAGACCGCAAGCAGGCGGCCAGACGTTTGTCTGGATCGATTTTCAAGAGGCGAGGAGCATTTTCTTTGACGGTGGTCACGTGGTTTTCAACTGGGTTTTTTTCAGAGGGGGGCCCAATCTCCGAATCTAAGGGGCGCAGTAATTCCTAACTTTGCAGGGCGACTCAAAATTGATTCTGCTTTCAGAATATCTAAAAATTATTCTCATATCTCCATTACGAGCCGGTATATTATTTAATTGTATAATTAATCATCATTCGTATTATTAAAGCAAAAGAAAGATTTCCATGACAGTGCCCGCTAGATATTAGGATTTTAAGAAGTAGGCCGCGTCTAAAAACTGCATGACGAATATTTTAAGTTTTTCTTTTAGAGTGGCAACCGAATATTATGATAAGGAAAAGCGGGCTTCGCCCGTTATCGAATCGGGACGGTTGATGTAATTAAGACATATTTGTACATTTGTATTATTTTTGAGGAAACCAATTCCATTTCAACAAATTTAACATTTTTAAACGTTTGTCTGTTTATATGTATAGAAAAATTACCACTATTTTCGATTAGTAAAAAGCGGGCTTCGCCCTTTATCGAATCCGGACGGTTTATGTAATTAAGACATCAGATATTTTTTTTCAGTTTTAAGTTTTTCTACAGCTCACTGTCTTTGAACGAGAACTCCGGTAGTCTAAATAAGTTGTTTAAAAGCGGGCTTTGCCCGTTATCGATGGGACTAACGTATACTGCAGCGCGTGCGCAGCACCACTGCTATACGGTGCCGCAGGCAGCGGGGACCCGAGCCGGAGGTTCGTTCAGTTAGAGGTTTATACTATTCGACGTGCAATTTAAGGGATTATCGGGCGCTTGCGCAGCACGACCGGTATACGGTGCCGAAGGCAGCGGTGACCAGGGTCGGAAGTTCGTTCGGTTAGAGGTTTGTACTATTCAATGTGCAAATTAAGGGATTATCCGGTGCCGAAGGCAGCGGGGACCTGGTTCGGAGGTTCGTTCAGCTCCATGTGGATGCAACCCAGAGGGTCGTTCGTTTCGATGTTTTATAAAAAAAAAGGAGTTTTCAAAATATTCGAGGCACCGATGTAAATTAGGGGCCCGCTGGCGGGCGAAGCCAGCTAGTTATCATTAATGTGATTAACCATAAAGTAGCATTCCACATGCTTTTGATATTCAAACCAGTCAGTTTTACCAGCAAAAAATTCTTCCAGGTGGCCGAGAAAAGACATAGCTTGTTATTCAACAAAAATCTACTTAAAGAAGTTATACTCATCATCAATATTATTTATTCTTAAGGAATATCTAGAGCTAAAGAAGAATGTACACCAGAGTTAAACACAGCACCGAACATGCATTAAGTACACACATAATACTCAAAAGAACAAATTCTAAACTCAGACCAAAAAAAAAATAACTCTGAATGGCCAAGAACAAATCAGAGTCTGAAGTATAGAAGGATTTAATGCATCAAATCCAAGTTCTTTTGATGTACTGCATGTACAGTCCCTTCCACCCACCCCACCCCTTGTGAAAAAAAAACCCTCATACATTTTAATCGCCAAAATGCCCCCCAAAAATGGAAATAGCCAACTGACTGGAAATTGTCTTCTTTCAATGTAAGTAAAAAAAAAATTGGCTTAGAGTGTCGTCTTCATACTGAAATTGTACTAAACTCTAAAAGTTTCAATGCAAACACCTAATTTTGACATCATAAATATATTTTTTTTTTCGGTAAATTTTACCCCAGGATACAAAACAGGAAGTCATTTGGCCAAGTAGTTTAGGAATTATGAAAGTTCAAAGTTTGGAACTCCTAGTGTTAAATTCATTTGTAATCGTTGCAAAACAGATTGCAATGTAGGTAATTTTTTTTTAAACATAACTCAATAACTACTTAGCGGAATGAACAGTAATTTTGGATTCGCATATACCTTATAGAAACCGATTTCAGTTTAAAAAAAATTATAGGTTACAATTCATACTTTTTTCAAAAAAATATTTTCTTTCCCTGTGTATGTATCTAATATTTGACAGCTGGGTGTTTTACATTCGGAAAACAGTCTAGCTTTTATTAAAAAATGGTAGAACTCGCATTGTAAAGATGCATGCAATCGCAGGGCTGCCAAATGGTCCGCCAACTGAATACCAATATTTTTTAACAGAAAATTTCATGGTAGGTTTCTACAACATTTCCGCAAAAATTTAACTCTGAAGGTCGTTTCGGCAAAATTTACAAAAAAAAAAAAAAAAATAATAATACCAGTATTTAAAAAGCTGACCATTTGGTAGCCTTCCTTGCAATCGGCATCATGGAATCTAAACAACCAATTCTCAAGTGATTCATATTTTAATAATTATCACTGCATTATCAAGCTTTTCAGTTCTACAATCTTTATCAGCCAAATGACTCAGTAATTAGATGATGTCACCACTCTCATATAGTTAACCTATGGCACTTGCTCTAATTAGAAAATTTTGTCCAAACTGTTGCAACCTGCAACTCACATTCCAGAACTTGGCAGCACTCGCCAAGACAAATTCTATATGAGCAGGGAGATATAAAAAATATTCTTGTACTCTTATAGTCTAGCCATTAGGGGCAAATAAAGGAAAGTTTTGATATTTGCTTCCATTATATTTTTGGGTCGCTGAACACGAATCTGAAGTTTTCAAACAAAATTTTTCTCGGGAAATACGTTTTTTTACAAACAAGAACGAAAAATCATGCTTCAAGCATAGATTATGTAACACTTTCCATCGCTTCCAAAATATTTTTACAAATCATTACCGTTTAATAAGCTGAAAGATAACATCTAAGTAAACAATTTGGAAAACACATAGCATATTTAAAAACGTAATTTCAGGAATTTCCAACATATACAATATTCGGAAAAATATTCGAATACTTTTATTCAGCCCTGTATAGGATCTATAGATTTGTATATATACTACATAGGATGCTAAATTTTAGTTTAGTTAGGAAACGCGTAGCACAGTTTAAAATTCTCCTTCTGGAGTTTCTGTCAATAAACGGAAATGTGTTCGCGAACTTTTGTGCTGCCCTGTATATTATCTACAGAATTTATACACCCCAAGTAATAGACAAAAAGTGAGTTATATTTAAAATCACGTTCAGCAACTTAGAACGCACTTCCAGGAATTATTGTTAACAGACAGTAGAGAATTCTTTTGTGTGTCCCTGTAAATGAACGATGACTGCTATACACACACTATTCTGTAGTAAGCCTCTTGTAATGCACCTTAGTGATATATATAAATTTCAATGCGTTTAAAATTGTGAAACATTATTTAAATAAACCGCAGACGATTTTTCTCCATAGACGTAATGTAATGGAAATCTTTTGACTGTCCCTGTAAAATAACTATAAGTGCTATGCACGCCCTATTCCATATTAAGCTTTTGTAATGCACTTTAGTGATATATATCAATTACAATGTGTTTGAAATTGTGTAACATCATTAAAATAAACCGCAAATGATTTCCCCCCATAGACCGTAATGTAACGGAATTCTTTTGAGTGTCCCTGTAAAAAAAACTATAAGTGCTAACACACTTCAGTTGAAATAGGGAACATGCTATAGATGACAACAATAACATATAAAAATTGCAGGGCAATCCGAGCATATTTACGGGAGTTAGAGCACGGACAGACGGCAGACGGCCATACGGCAGACAAACTGAAGTCATAAACACTTTTCAACTAGGTTGGAAAGTGTTAAAAACCTGTAAAAAAACGGACTTTTCCCTGTTTTTTCAAAATAACTCCAAAACTATGCATTTTGCATGAAAATTGACAGTATATGAATTAAGAGTCATTCCATGAGCATATCAGGCAGGGGGTTTCCATCACCATCTCAGAATTTATTTATTTATTTTTCTTGTGTTGCCTTGCCCAAGGAAAGAACAAATCTGAAACATTTTTGTTATATCTCTTTTAGTTTTGGAGTTAGGGGGGGGGTCAAAGTTCCCTAGAAGAGGGGCGTAGAAATAATTTTGTGTCATTTTTCCCACTTTATACTCTCAATTGTGACTGGCTCTGATGTGTTTCAGAGATTTTTTGTTCTCTAACTGATACTATACCTTGAACATTAACATCTCAAATTGAAAATTCATTTGAAGATGGTCAGAGCCCCCAAATAGGGCCCCCCCCCCCAAATACCCCTAATTTCGTAAAAAATCAGTTTTTAAGACTGCTTTAAATCTTGGCTCTGATGTGATACAGAGAAAATTTTTGCGCAATGTAGTTAGACATTTCCATACAAATTAAATTTAAGCTTAATATTTTTTGAAGTTCCCCAGAGCCATTCGGTATGGGGGCCCAAACATGGACCTGAACGCTAATTTATGTAACTTCAAAGCATTGGTGTAGCTGGCTCTGACCTCCTACATGAAAACTTTTTGCATGGAGTTGTAGCATCAACATAGTAGTTTCATATTATGAAAAAATATATTTTGAAGGTACCACCATTTTCAAGAAAAATCCAATAAAGTACACATGTTTTGGTGGGGGTAATTATGTGTTTGAAGCTGTCTTTTTTAAAAAATATATAACTATCAAATATTTAGTTAATTAATAAATAAGAATAAAACTATATATTTTGTAAATGTAGAAAAATATAAATGGCAACAGTGTTTACAAGAATAAAAAGAATTATATAAAAGTAACAAACTGAGTGGCAATGCTGTTAAGTGGTGGCCATTTTGAAATCTTTTTTTATGGTAACTTGGTTATTTTGGTGAGAAAGACTGGCTTAGTACGTTTTAAAAGGTAAGTTTCAGAAAATGTATCTAGCATATTACCTAAATCATTTATTCAGGATAAACTTTTTGCATGTTTTTGTGTTTGTTGCAGAATTAAAAGATAAATTTATAATTTGGAATAAAAAACTATGTGAGATAAAACAGATCTATTGTGGGGCATCTTGTTAGTGGAACCCATACACTAATTACTCCAACTACAGGACTTAAAATAAAGCATGCTTATGTAAAACACTTGAAAACAACATTTGTTGCTCCAAAACTTGTGAAAAATGTTGAAGTTCTAAGGCAAGCATAAACCAATCTGCAGCAGATTTCTTCCAAAACAGACACTTATAGCAATGGATTGGCAATTAGAAAGAGGAAAAAACCAATTCGACTTACAGAAAAACAAAAAACCTTCCTTCAAGAATGTTATGACATTGGTGAGAAGACTGGGAGCAAGTTAACAGCAGATTCTGTATGAGAACAAAGCGCATAGAGAATAAGAAATTTTTTGGTCCAGATGAATACTTGACTCGGGAAAGAATAGTGGCATTCTTTAGTCACTGTAAAGCTAAAAAAAATAATAATAATATGATGAGAAATCTGGTGAAGAATATGCTTTTTCAGCCGTAAGAGATGATGTTTATGCTCATTGCCAACATATAGAGGTAATCTATATTTTAGTATGTTCTGATATTTAAAAAAAAAAAAAAAACATTTTTTCATCTTACATTGTTTTCTGCTTTTTAAAAAATATATAATTTTCTTTACAGACTGATGAAAAAAAGTATGTAGTTGCTGATATTGAGCTCTCTTACTATGCAGTAGAATATGAAAAGTTATTTTACATTGGACAAGTCATCGCTTTATCAGAAGAAGATGGGACTGACAATGAAATATTTGCATGCAATACTTGGCTCAGATTCTTTTAATTGGCCACGACGAGAGGACACAGAAACAGTTGCTGCAGAAAGGATATTTTTTGGTCCAATTGAATTTGCTT
Source organism: Maratus michaelseni (assembly GCA_963931845.1). Lineage (NCBI taxonomy): Eukaryota > Metazoa > Arthropoda > Arachnida > Araneae > Salticidae > Maratus > Maratus michaelseni. Next base: position 332,761,160 of record OZ007593.1, on the reverse strand, counting down.
CTGTTACTCCATTTACCATTACTAATATAAAATGCATCAAAACAGCTCACAATAAACTATACAATAGACTCTATACTAAGTCAATAGCCTGAGATTTTTTTTTCTTATTTACATATTAATTTTTGTTTGAAATAATGTGTTTTAATTTTGTTGTAAAATGGTATAACAAATCAGAAATAAATTATGTAGAATTGTGACAATTTCTTTTGTTAATACAAAGAACATACTAATGACAATCAATAATGATGTAAACTAATTTTTATGTACGCCAAGTTAATTTGCAATCTTGCTACAGTCAATTACACTTCTAAAAAGTCCTTCCGGCCTGTACCGGGAGGAAAAAGTAGCTTTCCTATACCTTCGTTTTAAAATTTTAGCTAATGTTACACGAAAACAGCAAGTTAAAATGCAAAGAAACGTTTACAAAAGATTCGTTAATACTGAATTTGAATAAGAATTTCGCCAAATTATTGAGCAATAGCCAAATTGGCTTCATTTATAAAGACTTATTTTGATCGCCAAATTTGGTGATATTTCGCCAAATGTCACAAATTTTGCCAATTTTGGCGCTAACGGATATGAATATATAGTTTTAGCGTATGATTGGGAAAATTATTACAACAATGAAAGAAAATAATTTGTGAGTAATCGCGTTAATGTGCTGTTTTGTTTCAAAATGTCAGCCACCCTAGAATTTCAAACTGCTCTATCTCAGCCATTTTTTAAGATAGAGGTAAACCAAAAAATGCTCTGGAATCCTTGTATCAAGGCCTAACACGTAATTAAAAATAATTTTTAATTTTTATTTTTTTTGTATATTTATTTTAGTTTTAAATTTTTAAATGGCCGCCATTTTGAAACAAAATGGCGGACCAAGCTGGCCAACGAACTCGGTCGAGACATTGGTGACCTTAATACACACAATTAGTTTCATCAAAATTGATTTATAAATATACGAGCGTTATCGTATGACATAGGTCAGATATATATATATATATATATATATATATATATATATATATATATATATATATATATATAAAAACTTATTGCAAAAATTAACCATTGAAACAGAAATAACTGACCAAATGCAATGAAATTATTATCCCAAATAGCTATGTCAATTTACACATTATAAAACATAGTCCTAACAAATGAAGTATTTATTCAAAAAGTGAAACATAAGTAAAAAAAAAAAAAAAACACAAATGCAAGCTTATAATGTAATTTACTTTTTCAAGGGCTGGGAAACCACATTATAAGCAAAGAATCTGGAGGCACGGCAGTGCCTCCGCCAAGTCGAGAGAGGACAGCCGTAAGCATACTTTTCTGGAAGCAACTCAGGGCACTTTTGACCCCCCCATATCTCCGCGCTGGAGTATCCCAAAAATTTTAAACTTCAATTATAGAGAGTATTTGGCCCACAGGACCAAAATTTAAAATTACAACTTTCTGTCTTTTCTAGTTCAGGCGATATATGAACTCAAACATTCGATTTTTTGTCACTTCTTACTCACTCGTTCACGCGTCATCAAAAAGATTGGGTAGATCCCGTAGCCCCAGAAACTTGACATTTGGAAAAAAGGTAGTGTTTAGGATACAAAGAAAGGAAAAATTATAAAATCCAGAAAATTCGAAAAAAAAAACATTCGAAAATTCAACAAATTCCATCAAAATTGAAAATTGAAAATAATACGATCTTGTAGTCTTGGAAACTTAAGATTTGGTGTGAAGGTAGTGTTTAACATCCAGAAAAAGAAAACATCAAAAACACCAAAAAAATCGAAAGCAAAATTGAAAAAATCGAAGAAATTAAAAAAAAAACGAAAATTTGAAGACAATCCGATTTTGTTGCGCTAAGAAAATTCAAATTAGGAATAAAGGTAGTATTTAGGATACAGAAAAAGGAAAATTAAAAAAATCCAGAAAATTCGAAAAAAAAAATAAAAAAAATCGAAAAAAATTGAAAAAATGAAAATAATTTGATACGATAACGCTCGTATTTATAAATTAATTTGGATGAAACTAATTGTGTGTATTAAGCTCACCAATGCCTCGACCGAGTTCGTTGGCCGGCTTGGTCCGCCATCTTGTTTCAAGATGGCGGCCACGGAAAATTTTAAAACTAAAATAAATATACAAAAAAGTTAAAAAATCAAGTTTATTTTTTAATTAGGTGTTAGGACTTGATACAAGGATTCCAGAGCATTTTTTGTTTTACCTCTATCTTAAAAATTGGCTGAGATAGAGCAGTTTGAAATTCTAGGGTGGCTGACATTTTGAAACAAAACAGCACATTACAAAAAACCAACGATAAATTTATGGTCAATAATGGTCAAGCAGGTGCAATCCCGAATGAATACTCCGTGTTATTATAACTGTAACTTTGACTTCGAAATTTTGATATGTTGCATTTTCTATTTGTTGATATTTTTGAACTATGATTTACGCTAAGTGAAATGTTGTTGTTGAAGAGGGATTTTCCATGTAAATCCGAAACGTCCAATTTTGATATGTTTTTAATGTTTTATGAAAGTGTATTGTAATGTCTGTAATTTTAATGATTTTAATATAAATTTACAAGTTTTAATGAACGCGATTTCTCGCAAATTATTTTCTTTCATTGTTGTAATCATTTTCCCAATCATACGCATAAAACTATATATTCATATCCATTAGCGCCAAATTCTCGCCAAACTTGGCGACAATTGGCGAAATCTCGCCAAATTTGGCGACAAAAATAAGTCTTCATAAATGAAGCCAACTTGGCTATAGCTCAATAATTTGGCGAATTTCTTATTCAAATTCAGTGTAAACGAATCTTTTGTAAACGGTTTCTTTGCATTTTAACTTGCTGTTTTCGAGTAACATTAGCTAAAATTTTAAAACGAAGATATAGGAAAGCTACCTTTTCCTGCCGGTACAGGCCGGAGGACTTTTTTATGAGTTGTCGGATGCAATCTATGTTTTGCATTAAATAAAGTAAAACATTGAAAAACAAATCCCACAGGATGGGGATAGTTTGTTTTAGATAGATTTTAAGATAATTGTCCTATTAGCTAGTACACCTTCCGTTATTGAAAAATAAGAAAAAGAGAGAAAATGAAAATAATATGATCTCGTAGTCTTAGAAACTGAAAATTTTGTGTAAAGGTAGTGTTTAGGATTCAGAAAAAGAAAAAATTAAAAACACAACAAAAATTGAAAAAAAAAAAAAATTGAAAAAAAAAACGAAAATTTGAAAATAATTCGATTTTGTAAAGCTAGAAACTTAAAATTTGGAATAAAGGTAGTATTTAGGATACAAAAAAAGAAATAAATAAAAAATCTGTAAAATTCGAAAAAAAAATTCGAAAATCCGAAAAATTGAAAAAAATTTGATTTTGTAGCTTTAGAACTTAAAATTCGGCGTAAACTTATTGTTTAGGATATAGAAAAAGGAAAAATTAAAACACAATAAATTCGAAAATAGAATAAAAAAACTCGAAAAAGATCGGAAATTTCAAAATAATTCGATTTTGTAGCGCTAGAAACTTGAAACTTGTAATAAAGGATACAAAATAAGAAAAAAATAAAAAATCCAGAAAATTATAAAAAAAAATTCGAAAATATCAAAAATTGAAAATAATTTTATCTTGTAGTCTTAGAAACTTAAAACTTGGTGTAAAAGTAGTATTTACTATTCAATAAAAGGAACAATTAAAATATTCGTTAAATTCGAAAATAAAATCGAAAAATAGAAATATCTTTAAGAAATCGAAAATTCGAAAACAATTTGATTTTGTACTGTAGAAACATTAGTTTTAAGATAATTGTCCTATTAGCTAGTACAACGCCCCTAATTGTTTTATGTTATTTCCCCCGGATTATGGTTTTCTTTTCTTTCGTTTACGAATTTCGTTATAGAGAAGTTCCGCTATAGACTGCCATACGATATAGGCGATTTCTTTATAGACAGGTTTGTTTTCTTTCACAGGTTGTACTCTATGTACTTCACATATGAAATATGGATTGTTAAATGTTGTCATCCCCACAAAAATTTTCACAGCTCCCCCTACCCTCCCGACATTACTGGCTGGTTATGGCTTGATAGTCCTTTCTAAATAAAATCATGGTAACTCTAAGATTCACTTGATGTATCTCTAAATTGAACCTAAATGATCCTAAGAAGACGGATCAAATAATTACTATATTGGCATGACAATCAGGTAACTTAGAATTAAAATCGAAAAATCAATAAATTTATAAAAAGTCGAAAATTTGAAAATAATTCGATTTTGTAGTCCTAGAAGCTTGACATTTGGCAGAAAGGCAGGGTTTAGTACACAAAGTAAGGAAAAATTAAAAAATCTGTAAATAATAAAAAAAAGACTAAAAAAAACGAAAAAAAAAAAACATCGAATAAAGGAATATAATTTGATTTATTGGAAATTTCCGGAAATTTTAATTTTGGCTTTCTTTTCACACTAAAAAGTTCTTTTATGTTAAATATCAAGTATCTAGGGCTGCGAGTAATATCTCAGATGGATAGCACCTATCCTGGAAGCAATTGAGAGTACTTTTGACACCCCCCCTCCCATAACTTAGTGCTTGCCTAGGAACCTGAAATCTCTTTTTATCTACAGTACTTTGCAAACGAAACTAAAGCTTCAAATTTTTGATACCTGTAAATAATAGGGAGAGAGTGTGGGATTAGCGAAAATCAGTGGATGATCTCAAGAAAAGGAGAAAATCAAGAAAAGGAGGATTACTTACAAAAAGAAGTGAAATCTCATCAAAAAGTCACCTGTAAAAAATGCAGCCAAGTCTCGTAACTCATTTACCGTAAAAAGTACTGAGATCGTATAAAGCCAAGTTTAACTATCTTATTAACTCTGAAATTTTCATTCTCAAATCACTCCTAGTCTCTACATCTTTAGTTAATTATTATTTTGTGACTTGGCAATTACGCATCACAGGGAAGTTATTACACCTTACTATGTTATGGAATAGGATGGGATAATTTAATTAAGGCAAATTATATACGCACAGGGAAGTTATTACACTTTAATATGTTATAGTATTATTTGATTAAGACTAACTATATACATCACATTCTCGTGCTACGTAATTGCCAAGTCACAAAATAATAATTAACTAAAGATGTAGAGACTAGGAGTGATTTGCGAATGAAAATTTCAGAGTTAATAAGATAGTTAAACTTGGCTTTATACGATCTCAGTACTTTTTACGGTAAATGAGTTACGAGACTTGGCTGCATTTTTTACAGGTGACTTTTTGATGAGATGATTGTTTTCTGTAACTGTCACAAGCTTAAAGCCAAAATTTTGTGACAATTCCAAGCCCTAACAATCATTGGAAAAAAATTGGAAAAAAAAAAAAAAAAAAAAAGGATACCTTTGAAAATAGAACACTACAAATCAAACGGAAGAAAATAAATCCATTTATAAACAAATAAATACAAAGGAAGACAAAGAAAATCTATACATTACAACATAAATTTGTCCAGAATCCGAAGCCAAAAATGTTTTGTGCTAAGCACATGGTAAAGTGAATAAGTGAATTCAAACGTACAAGTTAAAATTACAGTTAATTTTCTAAAGGTAGCAGTTATTAATTTAACCATTGTGATTTTAACTATTTCTAATTTAAAATATAAAAATACAAATAAATAATATAAAAACTATAAATTCATTTACTAAAAATATTTTTTAACTTAAATAATTTTAATATATATATTATATTATTGGAATATTTAAAAATTTCACTTGTATTCCAAGTTTTCAGTTAAAAGAGAAAAAAAAATTGTGAAAATTTATATGGTGCTGCCATCTGGTTTTATAATAAACAATAACTAAAAAATAATACTAAAGAATAATAGTAATAGTTTTTTTAAAATCATTATATGGTGCTGCCATCTAGTTAAAGATTAAAACAATATCTAAATAACTATTAATTATTTTGATTAAGTAAATTTTCAGTATAAAATTATTTTATCTATTTATTTTTACATATGTCAACATTTAAATAATTTCAAAACATAAATAAACCCATAAAATCTAAAATATTATTGTAGAAGTCAAATTAAATTTTCATTTTATAAATAATTATATATATATATATATATGGATATATCTATATATATAAATCAACATTTGACGGAGGGGGTGGCTTTGGGGTCTGGGGGTCATGATCGGTGAAAATATATCGAAATTTTCCGGAACTGCTTTCCTCTGAACGGCTGCAATAGGTAGCTTTATACTTTTTTGTATTGAAAGCTACCTAAAATACCACCAAAATGTCCCAGGTGTGTCAGTGGAATGTCCCAAGTAGGTAGGTACTTTATTGGATTTTTCTTGAAAATGGTGGTACCTTCAAAATATATTTTTTCATAATATGAAACTACTATGTTGATGCTACAACTCCATGCAAAAAGTTTTCATAGGAGGTCAGAGCCAGCTACATCAATGCTTTGAAATTACATAAATTAGCGTTCAGGTGCATGTTTGGGCCCCCATACCGAATGGCTCTGGGGACCTTCAAAAAATATTAAGCTTAAATTTACTTTGTATGGAAATGTCTAACTACATTGTGCAAAAATTTTCTTTGTATCACATCATGTGATGTAACTAATGATGATTGGTGCTGTTATTAATTTTATTTTTCATATAGTGGAATAGTGGAAAAAGGTACATTGCTGTTGGTAGGGAACAATAACCCCAATCTTCAAGATTTAGTTCTTTTTTGGTCAACGTTAAAGATTAATAATAAAATTTAATAAAATAATTCATCTTACTTTAAAAAGGAGACACACAGCCGTTGAAAAGAAAACGAAGTCATTCTTGCTTTTTTTAAAATCCAAATTCTTTATTAAAGATCTTTGTAGCATATAGAAGGAAGGCTTTATCCAAATAAATCCAGTTGGCCACTGTACCATGAGAACTGAAAGTCTTTAACTTTAGAATGGCGAAATATTGATCTAGTTGACGGCATTTAACAAGATGTACCCCAAACTTCTTGAGAATACGAAGAAGATATTTCTTGGCAAGCTCGTTTTAAATAAATTATTAACAATTTAAATCATTTAATTTAAAAATCACTGCATCAAATTTAAAAAGGCTTAAAATTTAACTATTAAAAACTTTACTGAAAATTTAAAGAACAAACTCGGCACGAAAATGCGAATCTCCGTTACCGGAGAACGCGCCGATAAAATAAAATTTCCGCGATCTTACATGATCGAATTTTCGAATACTTCTGACGAAAATTGTCGTTGCACCGATATAAATATGGCCACCACGGGGATCACACAGGTAAAATAAAGAAAGAATTAAATTGATTTGATAATTAATTATTGCCAAATAAAAATAAGAAAACTTTAGATTCCGTAGAAACGGCACTTGAACGCCGCGCCGTACATTGTATCGGCGGAAAACAGAACCAAAACATACGATGCAGTAGGCTGCGCGCATGCGCAAAAGAGATTGTCGGGCGCTCGGCAAAGCGTGGGTGAGAGGGGGAAACGCTACCAAGAGAACAGCGCTAGGCGCAATGGAAAAAGCGTGCCGGCAAGGAAGAAGACTGATAACAGCATACTTAGTAGCATAAAAATTACAGAACGGCGAATAAAAATTATGAAATTGTGATATTTCATATCACAATACCCCCAATGGTCAATTAAATTTTGGATGACCAAGAAGTGAAAAAGGTAGAAAAAATTAAAGACCTTTTTCATACATGGGAAGACAAAATTTTGAATGCCAAAAAGTAAAATTGACTTAAAAATGCCAAGAAGAAAATGCAATAAACATGTACAGTGACCAAAAAAATAATACTATGAAAAGAATGTACATCAATATTACATTCATAATAAGTATACAAAATTTACCGTATACAAGTCATAAAAAATAAGCCCCATTGCAATTAATAGCAAAGACAAGCACCTTCCTTGTAAAAGGATCTCAACAATAGTATTTTAAATAAATAATCAAAAGTCAAACATATTCTCTTCAGCTACAAAAAGATCATACATCAAAATTGAAACCAGCTGCAGCAATATAAAATGAGTCGTAATTTCTTTGTGCCGACTTGTCTAGACATATATAATAAAACAGTTGCAATCTAAAAGCAACAATTATTCAATAAAATTTCTAAATTTTACTTGCCTAGGACTTTCAACATAGAGTATATGAAAATTTTACTCTAATAAAATATCAAATTCATTCTTAAAATAATGCATGCAAAATTCATTCTTAAAAACAATCCAATATAAGGACTTAAATTCATAAGACCCAAAATAATATTTTTTAACTTACTTTTCCTTTTAGAAGGTCATGTATTGCAATACCAATAAATTTGTCATTCAATTCATATGAAAATTTCTAAGCAATCAATAAATAATTGCACATAATACTCTGAAGTGCATAAATAATAATCACTCAAGAAAAAATTACATGAACCAAGACATAGTTATAACAATTGTGAGAAAAATGTCAACATTATGGTAAGTTTGTCATAAATATCATAATTAGTTGGTTTTTAATAAAACTTTTTTTAAATATATAACAATAATATTCAAGTTTTAACCAACATGTAATTCACTTAGACAAAATACTCAATAAATTCTTTGAAATACACAAATCTTTCATTAATACTCAATAATCAATTTTCTTCAGTACACTCAATAAAATTTCTATACAACTTTTTCTTAAATACACAATTTTCTAATACCATGGTTTTATTTATTTATTTTTCAAAAGAAAAAAAGATGTGAGAAAATGTGAAAAAGGTGAGGATCCTCAAAAAAAATTAATTTTTTTTCTTAACCTTTAGTCTTTATTAAAAAAAGACAAGTTAAAGAAAATGACACTTTCAGGGGAAGAAAATAAAAACACAGTGCACCTTTTTGTAATGGCCATAATTATCATCCAGAAATATACATATATACTGCTATTGAGAACAAAAATTGGCTATTGTAAAATGCTGAATCTACATAACTCACATAAGTGCTAATAATGCTAGCCATAGAAACTATCAGCAGTCGTGCAAATTAAGCAAAATCAAAATATAAATATACATTTGTTATAATTTACAAAAACACACTAACAGCCCTGGTACACAACCATCAGCAAATTATCAGTAAATTAAACAAATGCAAGATAAAACAATCAAATCTACAAAAGAGACAATAGCGATCTCCAAAACCATTGGCAATTGTGTACATCTGATAATCCTATAGAAGAATATAACTATTGCTGTAAAAAAAAAAATTATTACAGATGAGGGATGAGTATTGTTTAGCCAGGTTACAACTAGTGAGATGTGGTAGTGATAGTCACTAAATAAGTTTTTAATAACTCACACAGTACATCTCCTTTAAAATATATTATCTGCTAGTAAAAAATGTTTGCAGAATAACTTTTGCAGATTTATGGCACACTGGTGGACACGATGGCACTGAAATCACAGCAATTTGGCCACAATTACTTATGATGACGCACCATAATTTAAAAAAATGAAGACACAATTGGGAATATTTAGCACCAAATCAAGGCACTATGACACATTTCCTTTCTTTTTGTAGATACACTTAGTGACTTGGGAAACACTGGAGCATTCACCATCACGTAAGGCTTAAGACACAATAGGGAAAATTTGTTGACATGATCGGGAACATTCCATGATATAGGAGATAATGCACTATAAGGTGGCTCTTAGGAAACAAATTAAGGCGCTGGAAAGAACACTAAGAAGCCTATGCATATGCAGGAGCATTCAAAATAAATTTGTAGACACAAATGAGGAATAGTGACATTGAAGTCACATAGGTCACATGCACTTGAGATTCTTAGTAACAAATATATATTTTGAAGATTCACCAAAATGATATATATATTTTTTGACATATTTGGCAGAATACTTCTTTTAAAAACAAAGCGCTGTTAAATATATTAAGACTTAGTGCTTCTTGTAATAATGCATATAACTAAATAATTCTTTTTTTTTTGTTTATTCACAAAAAAAATTATTTCATCTTCTTAATTAAAAAAAAAATATTCATAAATTGAATAAAGTGAGGCGTATGTAATAATAATAATAAAAAAAAAATTGGGTTATATATGTAAAGAATTGAGCCTCTACGTCCAGGTGCACTATGTGTCATTCTAGCATTTTCTGTGAGTACACTTAACTGCATACCTTCCCTCGCTATTTTTGCCTTGAAGACTAGCAGACGCCGAATTCTATTGTACTGTGAGCGGAAAGTTCGGACAGTGATGTAGTGGTAAGGTGTTACCCAAAGAGGGTCTTATGCTTTGATCCTTGCCGAGGTCGTGGGAAACAGAGCCTCTGCGAGAGAAGCGATCTCTGCACACGATTTTTAGGTTTGCGCCCGAAACTTTGCCCTTTGTCTTAGAACGTCCAATGACGGACTTAGTGAAAGCGAAACAGAGGGATCTCAAGGCTGCTAAGAGGCTGGAGAGTTTCGAGGGGCCCGCCACGACAAAACCCCGCCCCCAGAAGAAGTTCCCCTGCGAGAATGAAGAAGAGAGAGGACAGTTTTTTTGGAGAGATCGAAAAAGAGAGTGGTGACTCTCTGGTAAAAGGGAGGAAGGAACGAGAGTTTCGAACTCAGCGTGGTGTAAGCGCTAGTGAGGTCCGACCTCTAGAATTGATACAGCAGGTATCCGGTGAAACTCCCAGAGAAAAGAAAAGCACACCAAGTGCGAGAGTGAGAGTTCTTAGACTCAGAATTAACGAGTATTAGTAGATCTTCCGAAGAGAAGGAACGGACGAGCTTTGGTCCGAATGAACTTTATTTTGTAGTCACGACTGACTGTAATGTTTAGAGACTTTTGTTTGTTTCAGTTACACTTGGAGTCAAGAGGTCATTAATTTATAAGCGATTGACTCACGAAAAATAATTAAATGCTGTAATTAACTTTCTTGTACATATTTTTATTAGAATTAATATTGGTATGCAATAAATTCTATTTTTTAATTTATGCAAGATAATTCTCTTTACCAATGATCTGATCTCGCTACCACTCACCATCTTTAATCGGGTCGGTATAGAGGAGTTATTACAACTGGTGGCTTGCGGTGATGGATTAATTAGCAAAAATTAATGACATTCTCTAAAGACAAAGAGTGGACTCTGAAATTTAAATGATAAAAGTGCTCCAAGAAAGAGTCTCCTTGTGACTTGTGACCTGAGTCTCCTTAGACGCCCCTGTGGATCAACACAGCATCAGAAAGAGAAATCTACCAAGAATTCTGGAGAGTGTTCCCCCACCAGAAAGAGAAATCTACCAAGAATTCTGGAGAGTGTTCCCCCATCCGGAAGAGTCCCCATCCGAAAAGTGTGATAGAGAACCCCGTCTGTGCTCCTGAGAATCTCTGAAGTCTGTGCTTCTGACGCCCTGAAAGACTCTTAGTAATAGAGGTAAGCTCTTTTTATACTCAGAGTGGCTTTAATTGTTATTAGTGTTTGTATAGGTGTTGTAGGCTTCAAAAAAAAAAAAGTTGTATGTTTATTTTTGTGAGAGTAAATATTTTGAGAAATTTTTCCGGTAGAAAAAAAAAGTGTGATGAGATATTTCCGATATAACTGTAACTTATTTAATAGACAAATTTTGTAGTTAAGATTAAATTATAGTTGAATTAATTTAATGCAAACTGAGAGTTGTGCAGTGTTACAAAATTTTAGCTGAATCTATAAATGAGAGTTCATTGGAAAAAAAAAAAAGTATCGAACGCATTTCATATTTTACGATAACAGAGTTGATTTTATATGTTTTTTGTGAATTATTCTAAATTTTTTAAGAGTGGATGCGGAGACTAAGACCACCATTGATTAAAAGAGAAAGGAATTGAATAAGACTTTTGCAATTTAAAATATTTTTACTGTGCTTTTTGAAATTGAAATTGTTGTTTTGTGTAAAATTGATCCCATATGTATTTTATAACCAAATACCAAGGTGAATGTGGACGATAGGATAGGGTTGCTTATTTTTATATGTTGCATATTTCTTATATGTTATTGTTATGCGTACTTTTTATGAGTGTATATTTCAGGATTATTTTAGTGCACTTGGTAGAAATTACATTTAATCTTATTGTATTGTTTTATAATTGTGGGAAAGATAATTTCTAATTTTAAACTTTAAAAATGTCGGAGCTTAAATATTTTAGGAAAGCTGATTTGCAAACGTTAGCTTGCGAATTTGAGGTCATTTTAGAAGAGAATGATACAGTACCGAAAATTATAAAAAAATAGAGTCGTCAGAGGGTTTTGAAACTTATAGAAAAAGATAGGGAAAATAAATTGTTGGCAGAGAATATAGAAAAAGAACGTGAACATGAGTTAGCTAGGTTAAAACCGACACAAGAGTCAGATGACCGGAGTACCGCATCCAGTAGCATCTCAGTTAGAACGAATCATTTACCCCTAAAAACAATTATGCATCGCTTTGATGAAAAGAATTCGGATATTTCGTTGTTTTTGAATTTATTCGAGAGACAGGCAAAAAAATGTAATCTAAATTCGGATGAGTTGGTGACGAACTTACTATCATTATTACCTGTGGAAATGGCCGAGTTAATTTTGAGAGAACCCGAAGACAAAATTGATGATTTTCAATATGTGAAAGAAAAATTGTTAGAACGATATCGTTTGAATGCAGAGACGTACAGACAAAAATTTAGTCAGCATCCCCGAAATCCTAATTCAGTTTGGAAGGACCTGATCTTCGAACTTAATAGTTTTTTAGAAGGATGGCTGTCATGCTTACAAGTTTCGGATTTTGAAGGATTGAAAAATTTGCTTGTCACGGACCAGATCAAACGGAGGGCGTCTCCAGAAATGCGCGAACATTTTATGGATAACTGGGCAGAGATTAAAGACCCGGAAGAATTAGTAAGGCTTTTAGATGCGTATGAGGCAATCAAGCGCCCCTCTAAAAAGACGTGGAATCCGAAACTCCCTTTAGAGAAGAATTTTGAAAGACCCAGGACTTTTGAAAATGGGCGAAACGGTAACAGAAATCCAGAGATTAATTATAATTGGAGGGATCGAAGTGACAACAAAGATAGGGAAAAGGCGTTCGAAAAAAGGCGAGAAGTTAAGTGTCATGCGTGTTTTCGAAGCGGGCACTACAAAGTAGATTGTCCGGAAATTAAAAAGAGAGATGTTGCGCGGGTTGGTCACTTAATAAGTAAGCCGACACTTGAAGAAAGCTTCTCCCCTTATTTGAGCAAAATATTAGTGAATGGTATTCAGGCAACTACCTTAACGGACAGTGGGAGCCAGATAGATTTGGTCCCGCACCATTTAGTCGGTCAAGATAAATTGAATGGAGATCACGTATGGATTAAAACTCCGCTGGACAGTAAATTATACTGTTTACCTATAGCAGAGGTCACTTTAGAAATTGAAGGCGTGGGGGTCATTGAAACCAAGGCAGGAGTTAACAATAGAGATTCAGACATGGATTATTATTTGTTGGGTAATCAATCTCAAAAGTTATTAGAGCAGGCGAATATAAAACCCGAGTTAGTAAATGCAGTTTTGACGCGGGCTCAAAAGAAAAAAATTGACCATACTCCAAACCTGGAAGATAAGCGGATTATGTTTTCCGATAAGGAAGGGGAGAATGTTCACCGACGCGATGAAGCGGAAACTTTGAATTCGGTAAAAGAAAAAGAAGGGGGAATTTTTCGCGAGTGCAGTGAAGCGGAAGCGTTGAATTCAAAACTAGAGGGTGAAAATCTAGAAAGCCTTATTGAATTGGTTAGTGTGGATAAGGGATTATCGCCTTTGTCGATATGTGAGGGATCTTCGATCTTAGCAGAAATTGGAGGGAAGGATAGTCAAATTGAATTAGACAGAGATCAATCTCTCAAAGAGATTAGTAAAAAAACGGAAGGTGAAGAATCGCATTGTAATGCAGGAGATTCTTTGATAGTGGAAAAAGACAGAGACGAACGCATAAGTGGAAGGGCGCGAGTGCTGGTCCCATTGCATTGTCAGGTGGATATTTTTGGCGCGTGCCTAGAAAAAGTGTCATTACACTTAGGGAAAGGGAAAGTTAAAGGAAATGTGTCAGGATACTTTGACTTTGGGAGAAGTTTGATGAATGATTTAGCGACCGCATTTCTAAAACGGTTCTGTGTTAAGATGAGAGATTCGATAAGCGATAGTATTGCATGTTGGCATCGAAAAGTTAGAAAGCTTTTGAAAGCGTTAGTATTTGGAGAATGGATAAGAGAAACGGAGGAAAATAAATTCGTGAAGGGATGTGTGTTTAATCTCACGAACAGGTTAAAAAGAGGTCGAGTTTTAGCCGTTGAAAATGTGTCAGAAAAACGAGAAAAGAGGAAATTTTGGTTTGACAGAAAGGCGGTAAAACGGAAGCTTAATGTAAAAGATGAGGTTTTAGTTTTAACTACCAGAAAGCCAAATAAAATGTCAGATAGTCGGATAGGGCCGGGAAGAAAGGAGTCAATAATTACGGAAACAAATGATATTGTGAATGTTCCTGGGAGGCGACAGAAATCCCAGATTTCTCACGTGAGTTTAGTAAAGCTTTACAGAAAACGGGTGGAGTTAGCAGATATCTTAACGCGGGAAATAAACGCACTTAAGAATTTCTGTTTACCGTATCTAGATGATATGGCGATTTTTTCAGATAGTTGGGAGGACAATATGCGTCATCTAGAAATAGTATTAAAAAGGGTTAATGACGCGAAACTAAAAATCATATTGGCGAAATGCAAGTTCGCTCAGAAAACCGTAAAATATCTTGGGCATATTGTAGGTGAGGGTAGACGGAGGCCAGCTGAGGCGAAAGTAAGGGCAATTAAGGAATTACCGGTTCCGAAATCGAAAACTGAAATTCGTAGATGTTTGGGAATGGCTGGATATTATTCCCGGTACATAAAAGATTATGCAGTGATTGTAGAACCATTAACGAGGGCGCTTAAAGGGAAAAATAAAAAAGAAAAGATTGCATGGAGCGACGAAATGGGAAAAGCCTTAGAGACTTTGAAAATGAAACTTACTGAAGAACCGGTGCTATACGCTCCTAATTTTCAGAAAGAATTCATAGTACAAACTGATGCTAGTGACTTAGGTATTGGCGTGGTATTGGCTCAAAGAGAGGGATTGGAAGAGCACCCCATAATATATTTAAGTCGCAAATTTGCTGATAGTGAGAAAAGTTTCTGCGCCACTGAAAGAGAGTGTGCTGGAATTATTTTTGCGATAAAAAAGTTAAGGCATTATATTGATGGACAAAACTTTTCTATCGAAACCGATCACAATCCCTTGGTATTTCTAAAAAGAAATTCTGGAAATAATCCCAGGTTATTAAGGTGGTCCTTGGCTCTGCCACCTTATAATTATGCCATTTCTCATCGCGCAGGCAAAGACATTCCGCATGTTGATTGTCTGAGTCGAGTTTAAGGAGATTTCTTGATAAACTTTTGTATATAATTATTTTAAGATTTTTTATTTTTTATTTCACTGTGTTTTATTTCATTATATGTTCATGATTTCTTATCAGAGCGCGCAAAAAAAAAGAAAAGGAAGGTAGTATTATCTTATTCATGTATGTTTCATTTCTTGCCACTCTGATGTAATTTGAGCTTGCAATTCTTTATTAGACTCTTAGAGATTCTTAGTGTTTCACCCTTAAGAATCGTTTGAGGAGGGGGTGCTGTAAAGAATTGAGCCTCTACGTCCAGGTGCACTATGTGTCATTCTAGCATTTCCTGTGAGTACACTTAACTGCATACCTTCCCTCGCTATTTTTGCCTTGAAGACTAGCAGACGCCGAATTCTATTGTACTGTGAGCGGAAAGTTTGGACAGTGATGTAGTGGTAAGGTGTTACCCAAAGAGGGGTCTTATGCTTTGATCCTTGCCGAGGTCGTGGGAAACAGCCTCTGCGAGAGAAGCGATCTCTGCACACGATTTTTAGGTTTGCGCCCGAAACTTTGCCCTTTGTCTTAGAACGTCCAATGACGGACTTAGTGAAAGCGAAACAGAGGGATCTCAAGGCTGCTAAGAGGCTGGAGAGTTTCGAGGGGCCCGCCACGACAAAACCCCGCCCCCAGAAGAAGTTTCCCTGCGAGAATGAAGAAGAGAGAGGACAGTTTTTTTGGAGAGATCGAAAAAGAGAGTGGTGACTCTCTGGTAAAAGGGAGGAAGGAACGAGAATTTCGAACTCAGCGTGGTGTAAGCGCTAGTGAGGTCCGACCTCTAGAATTGATACAGCAGGTATCCGGTGAAACTCCCAGAGAAAAGAAAAGCACACCAAGTGCGAGAGTGAGAGTTCTTAGACTCAGAATTAACGAGTATTAGTAGATCTTCCGAAGAGAAGGAACGGACGAGCTTTGGTCCGAATGAACTTTATTTTGTAGTCACGACTGACTGTAATGTTTAGAGACTTTTGTTTGTTTCAGTTACACTTGGAGTCAAGAGGTCATTAATTTATAAGCGATTGACTCACGAAAAATAATTAAATGCTGTAATTAACTTTCTTGTACATATTTTTATTAGAATTAATATTGGTATGCAATAAATTCTATTTTTTAATTTATGCAAGATAATTCTCTTTACCAATGATCTGATATCGTTACCACTCACCATATTTAATCGGGTCGGTATAGAGGAGTTATTACAATAAAATAAATAGGCACTGTAATTAAATATTGAAATAATTAAAAATATAAATATTTTTCTTATCTTGAGAAGATACTTCAAAATGTTGCAATAAAATTCTGTAAAATTGCAAAATGATTCCAGTAGTAGATAAGTTAGCAACTTTCACAACATGAGGATACAGACTGCTCACATGAAAAAGGCCAACAGACACACTTCGATAATCAGGTTTTGCAACAGAGGGTAGAAAAATATATTAACTATTGCAAATAGGCACAGCTGTCAATTTGTAACACTATAGATCTATATAAATGAGTAACTTTGATGAGGGAGAAACAAGTTCCACAAGATGAAGAGGACTGACGAGGAGCAATCACACGGATATATTGCCTATATGTGAATGGCGACCATCAACAATCACTTCAACTCGCAAAAGAGTGCAGGTAAGTAGCTTTTTTTTTTTTTTTTTTAAATCACCATAATACTTGCAAAACTGTAGCAAAGGTCATACAATAATGGATAGATATTGCCACACTGTGAATGACTACTTCACTAGGTAAGCAAACAGCAGATGGAGAAAACTTGCATTGTTTTTAATATATAGACTGCAGGAACACAATTGAGGGGATGGTAAAATATATTCTATTGAGGCATGATTACCAGTTATTGTAGAAACAGGAACACAGATGACTCAGGATTGAAGAATATTTAAAGAAAGTCTTCTCAAAATCGAAAAATAACGTCATTCTCTTTTTTTTTTATTATTGTAATGACGTGAGAAGTAGACGAAAAAAAGAATAAATATGATGCAGTACGAGCATTGCCATAAAATTAAAACATTTTGAAGCAAGTAAAAAGAATTTTTTTTTTTTTAAATTATGAATCTGTAGTTAGTTCCAAAGTGAAGACATCATGAAAATAATTCTGAGAACAGGTTTTCAATATAAATACAGTTCTTATAGAATGTTATTAAATATTGTTTGTACACCAATATAAAAAATGACATAGTAGAGAATTTAAGAAATATTATCTTCTATTGAGAAAAAAGTTTGGCATGTATAGAAGCATGAGAATTCCCAATCATTTCATGTAGGATAAGAAGCAACTACTAAACAATCAAAGAACTTCAGCTTCCGTTAGAAAAAATATTAGGAACAAGATTAATATCAAGATTAAGCTGAGAACACTTTATTGAAATAAAATGATGTCAAGAGCACACTTTTTTTTTTTTTTTTTTTTTTAAATTAGAATAATGCTTCAATAATAATTATATATCAAATTTGTAATTTTCTTTTTTTTTTTTTAAGTGCCATTGAAAAAATATTTAGTAACCCAAAAACCATAGCCTTATTAAAGAAATAAAATTTGTTCTGAGAACAAGTAATCAATATATCATTTTAATATCTCAGGAATAATTCAATAACTTCATAAAATATTTTTTTATATGCATCAAATTTATTAATTCATTCTTGATTTCATTCATATAATAATATTGCAGTGTGAAAAAGATAAAATTTTAAGAAATAATTTTCAAGTATTCCAAGATAATATACCATCATATTTTATCAAAAAAATAATTCATTCATTATAAATATTATAAAATCAAAGCAGCAATATAAATTTAAATTCTTGCAAAATTTTAAGAACAAGATGTGTGAAAATAATCTATTGCAAATATAAGAATACTAAAGCAGCCTTTAATATATTGTCATACATGAAATTGTAGAATATTCTTTCAGAACAATTCTTCTTAAAATATTTCTTCAAAATTGAACAATCTTATTATTTATATTTGGCATAAGACATAGTGACACACAGCATATCGGCACCATATTGTGATGTAACTAATGATGATTGGTGCTGTTATTAATTTTATTTTTCATATAGTGGAATAGTGGAAAAAGGTACATTGCTGTTGGTAGGGAACAATAACCCCAATCTTCAAGATTTAGTTCTTTTTTGGTCAACGTTAAAGATTAATAATAAAATTTAATAAAATAATTCATCTTACTTTAAAAAGGAGACACACAGCCGTTGAAAAGAAAACGAAGTCATTCTTGCTTTTTTTAAAATCCAAATTCTTTATTAAAGATCTTTGTAGCATATAGAAGGAAGGCTTTATCCAAATAAATCCAGTTGGCCACTGTACCATGAGAACTGAAAGTCTTTAACTTTAGAATGGCGAAATATTGATCTAGTTGACGGCATTTAACAAGATGTACCCCAAACTTCTTGAGAATACGAAAAAGATATTTCTTGGCAAGCTCGTTTTAAATAAATTATTAACAATTTAAATCATTTAATTTAAAAATCACTGCATCAAATTTAAAAAGGCTTAAAATTTAACTATTAAAAACTTTACTGAACTTAAAGAACAAACTCGGCATGAAAATGCGAATCTCCGTTACCGGAGAAAGCGCCGATAAAATAAAATTTCCGCGATCTTACATGATCGAATTTTCGAATACTTCTGACGAAAATTGCCGTTGCACCGATATAAATATGGCCACCACGGGGATCACACAGGTAAAATAAAGAAAGAATTAAATTGATTTGATAATTAATTATTGCCAAATAAAAATAAGAAAACTTTAGATTCCGTAGAAACGGCACTTGAACGCCGCGCCGTACATTGTATCGGCGGAAAACAGAACCAAAACATACGATGCAGTAGGCTGCGCGCATGCGCAAAAGAGATTGTCGGGCGCTCGGCAAAGCGTGGGTGAGAGGGGGAAACGCTACCAAGAGAACAGCGCTAGGCGCAATGGAAAAAGCGTGCCGGCAAGGAAGAAGACTGATAAAAGCATACTTAGTAGCATAAAAATTACAGAACGGCGAATAAAAATTATGAAATTGTGATATTTCATATCACACATCAGAGCCAAGATTTAAAGCATTCTTAAAAACTGATTTTTTACGAAATTAGGGGTATTTGGGAGGGCCCTATTTGGGGTCTCTGACCATCTTCAAATGAATTTTCAATTTGAGATGTTAATGTTCAAGGTTTAGTATCAGTTAGAGAACAAAAAATATCTGAAGCACATCAGAGCCAGTCACAGTTGAGAGAATAAAGTGGCAAAAATGACAGAAAATTATTTCTACGCCCCTCGTCTAGGGAACTTTGACCCCCTCTAACTCCAAAACTAAAAGAGATATAACAAGAATGTTCGTGATTTGTTCTTTTCTTGGACAAGGCAACACAGGAAAAAAAAAGGGGGAATTCTGAGATGGTGATGGAAACTTTTTCTTTTTTTGCCTGATTAGCTCATGCAATGACTCTTAAATAGAATAAAATTTCCTACATTTTATGTATTGAAAATGTTTTTCTCTGATCAATGGTATAGCCGTGAGAGTGCCGCAAAAATGTGTGTTAAAAACAAAAAAAAACTGTAAAAAAAAAACGTGAATTACGGCACTGTACGTCGATGTAATATGAAACTAACCATTTTACGCAAACGTTAACCATTAATAAGACTAACGATTATGTGATTAACACTATTTTCTGCATTTGAGGTAGAGGAAAAGTGCGTATCCGGCGCCAGAGGAAGGTGGGAGCAGATCCGCCTCCTCTGATGAGTCGAGGGAGTTCCTCCTCCGGAGAGCTCTTACTCTAAGAGAAGGCAAAATTGGAAGGGGGTAAAGGGCAAAAAACTTTAAAAACGGGAATTACGGCCCTGTACATCTTTGTAATATGAAAATTAACCATTTTAAGCAATCGTTGACTATAAACTATGTGATTGACTACATTTTACAATGACGTTCTCTGATAATAAATACAGCGACTCATTATGAATCATTATTTAATTATAAATAATTATGTACATTAGTAACAAACATTAGTAAACATATTTACATAAAGTAGAGAAGCAAAAATCTTATTTCCGCATTCTTTTATTTGAAGGCCCTTGCTGTTCATCGACAACTACAACATAGAAAATAGACTTATGGAATTAGTGGAGGGTTTTATTTACTACCATATTATAGAATAAATGTTTTCTTAATGGTAAATATTCCGTAACTTGTGGCATGGCTTGTTCCTCTTTCATTGGGTTGACGGATTCAATGGGTGGACAATCCATATCCAGCTCAGTTTCAAGGTATAACTCGTTTTCCTCGTCTTGGTTCACCACTGAAATGCTGTTGCAGTTCCCTTCGCAGTTGAGGCACATGTTGGAACAACAAAGACCTGCCTTCTTGCACACATAATTTTGTTGGCAGTTCTTTTTGCACTAACTATTACAAGCTTCAACAAATCAGGGGGTAGTACAGTAAATACAGGCTCAAGGCGAATATTTGTTTTCGTCCATCCATACTCTTCAGCATTTTTTCAACTCCCAGCCGTTGCTGCCCCTGGTGATATACTCTTAAAGATTGCTGTCGTGCTGTAGCTGCAGTTGGTGGAAAAGCAGCAATATTAGAACTGTTTTTAAAGACTGGCTTCTTGTACGAAATATACCTTAGGTGGTTCAGCGAAGGCACATTCCTCCCACTATAGCTGTACAGCGAGGCACGGAAACGTTCCCTAGCAGCTTCAATCATCTCCAGAGTAGCGTTCGAATCTTTGAATATTTTAACAACATCAGCGACATCTGAATTCTTCACAAGAGTTTTGAGGAACTTCAGTTTTCCTTGCATAAACGGTACTGACATTGTATCGCATTCGCTCATAGCATGTAGGAAGAGGATGTTTTCGCAACCGTTGAATTCATAACATTAATTGGAGAAATTTTCGCTAGAAAAACAGCGTCCTTCCCAGGTTTTAAAAAGAAAACGTTTTCAGCCCTGCAGAAACCTATCAAAATGACCAAGAGTTCTACATCCTCCCTAACTATAAGCAGCATCTTATCTGATGGAGCCGAGGACAAAGTAGTGTTTACAATCAAGGTGCCTGCGTCTTCTTATGCTTGCTTGCATGTAATATCTCTGATGAGAACTTGTGAATCATCATAGATATTAACCGAAAATTGTTTTTTTTGTTAGCAAGAAACGTTTATTTGGAAATGGTAAGTATCATTGTACCGTTAAACAATATGTCAGTTGAAGCATGTTTCTTTGCTCGTCTCATATGCTCAGCAGTTTTTGTACCACCTTTGTAAGTCATCAGGTTAGCCATCAAAGACAACTACTGCCTGCGGTTGGTATTTTGACTGTACATACTCAACATATTTGTCGCAGATTGTTGACAAAGACTGATTACTTAGCAAAACAAACTTATGCAATAAAAAACCACCATCAATGACGAATTGAGTCCTGAAACTGAACCACTTGTTTGTTAGGGGTTTGAATGTCTTGTAGAGAGTAGATTTGGTTCCTATTCTTAAGCCATTGTCGAATAGGGATAAGGAATAAGGGCCTAGATCATATGTCAAAAACTCCTGAAGCTCTTCACCCGAATGCTTTGCAACTGAAATTCGTTGGAACAAAGTTGTGGGATTAACATGAACAAACTCGTCGTCTACTAAATAATGATTCATAATAAGTCGTCGTCTTTATTATCAGACAACTTCATTGCAAAATGTAGTGAATCACGTAGATTTAGAATCATTAATAGTCAACGTTTGCTTAAAATAGATAATTTTCATGTTACATAGACGTACAGGGCCGTAATTTCCGTTTCTTTTAACAGTTTTTGTCTTTTACCCCTCCCAATTTTACCTTCTCTTAGAGTACGAGCTCTCCGGAGGAAGAGCACCCTCAACTCATGAAAAAAAGGTGGAGCTGTTCCACTACTCCCACCTTCCTCTGGCGCCGGATCCGCACTTTTGCTCTACCTCAAATGCATAAAATAGTGTCAATCATATAATCGTTAGTGTTATTAATGGTTAACGTTTGTGTAAAATGGTTAGTTTCATGTTACATCGACGTACAGTGCTGTAATTCCGTTTTTTTTTTTTTTTTTTTTACAGTTTTTTGTTTTTAACACCCTTTTTTGCGGCACTCTCACGGCTAAACCATTGATCAAAGAAAAAAAACTTTCAGTGCATAAAATGTAGGAAATCTGGAGGCACGGCAGTGCCTTCGCCAAGTCGAGAGAGGACAGCCGTAAGCATACTTTTCTGGAAGCAACTCAGGGCACTTTTGACCCCCCCATATCTCTGCGCTGGAGTATCCCAAAAATTTGAAACTTCGTTTTTCTAGAGTATTTGGCCCACAGGACCAAAATTTAAAATTACAACTTTCTGTCTTTTCTAGTTCAGACGAGATATGAACTCAAACATTCGATTTTTTGTCACTCACTCACTCACCCATTCACGCGTCATCAAAAAGATCAGGTAGATCCCGTAGCCCTAGAAACTTGACATTTGGAAAAACGGTAGTGTTTAGGATACAAAGAAAGGAAAAATTATAAAATCCGGAAAATTCGAAAAAAAAAACCATTCGAAAATTCAACAAATTCCATCAAAATTGAAATCTTCTAGTCTTAGAAACTTAAGATTCGGTGTGAAGGTAGTGTTTAGTATCCAAAAAAAGAAAACATCAAAAACACCAAAAATATCGAAAGCAAAATTGAAAAAATCGAAAAATCGAAAAAAATCGAAAAATTTCAAATAATCCGTTTTTTTTGCGCTAGAAACTTGGAATTCGGAATAAAGGTAGTATTTAGGATGCAAAATAAGAAAAAATTAAAAATTCCGGAAAATTCGAAAAAAAAAATTCAAAAATTCGAAAAAAATTGAAAAAATTAAAATAATTTGATTTTTTAGCCTTAAAAACTTAAAATTCGCAGTAAAGATAGTGTTTAGGATTCAGAATAAGTTAAAATAAAAAACTCAATAAAATTCGAAAATAAAATAAAAAAATCGAAAAAATCGGAAAATTTGAAAAATAAGGAAAATTTGAAAATAATTCGATTTTATAGTGCTAGAAACTTGAAATTTGAAATAAAGGTAATATTTAAGATACTAAATAAGGAAAAATTAAAAAATATGGATAATTCAAAAAATACCCATAAATTAGTGCAGACGATATATGAACTCAAAGTTTCGATTTGTTGTCACTCCCACACTCACTCACTCTCGCGTCATCAAAAAGATTGGGTAGATCCCGCAGCCACAGACACTTAAAATTTGGAATATAGCTAGTGTTTCGGATACAAAGAAAGGACAAATTATAAAATCCGGCAAATTTAAAAAAAAAAAAAAAAACATTCGAAAATTTAAAAAAAATTGAACAAAATTGAAAATTGAAAATAACACGATCTTGTAGTCTTAAAAACTTAAAATTTGGTGTGAAGGTAGTGTTTATATTTCAGAAAAAAAAAACATCAAAAACACAAAAAAACATTTTGAAAATAAAATCGAAAAGTCGAAAAAAAATCGAAAAATTCCAAATAATCCAATTTTGTTCCGCTAGAAACTTGGAATTCGGAATAAAGGTAGTAATTAGGATGCAAAATAAGGAAAAATTAAAAAATCCTAAAAATTCGAAAAAAAATCAAAAATTCGAAAAAAAATGGAAAAAATGTAAAATAATTTGATATTTTGGCCTTAGAAACTTAAAATTCGCGGTAAGGATAGTGTTTAGGATTCAGAATAAGTTTAAATAAAAACGCGATAAAATTCGAAAATAAAATAAAAAAATCGAAAAATAAAGAAATTTTGAAAATAATTCGATTTCATAGCGCTAGAAACTTGAAATCTGGAATAAAGGTAATATTTAAGATACTAAATAAGGAAACATTAAAAAATATGGATAATTAAAAAAAAATCGAAAATTTAAAAAAAAAAGAAAAAAAAAGAAAGAAAGAAAGAAAAAGAGAGAAATTGAAAATAATATGATCTCGTAGTCTTAAAAACTGAAAATTTGGTGTAAAGGTAGTGTTTAGGATTCAGAAAAAGAAAAAAAGAAAAACACAACAAAAATTGAAAATAAAATAAAAAAATCGAAAAAAAAAAACTAAAATTTGAAAATAATTCGATTTTGTAAAGCTAGAAACTTAAAATTTGGAATAAAGGTAGTATTTAGGATACAAAAAAAGAAAGAAAGAAAAAATCTGTAAAATTAAAAAAAAAAAAAAATCGAAAATTCGAAAAATTGAAAAAAAAAATCGATTTTGTAGCTTTAGAACTTAAAATTCGGCGTAAACTTATTGTTTAGGATACAGAAAAAGGAAAAATTAAAACACAATAAATTCGAAAAAATAAAAAACTCGAAAAAGATCCGAAATTTCAAAATAATTTGATTTTGTAGCGCTAGAAACTTGAAATTTTTTATAAAGGATACAAAATAAGAAAAAAATTAAAAAATCCAGAAAATTATAAAAAAAATTCGAAAAAATCAAAAATTGAAAATAATTTTATCTTGTAGTCTTAGAAACTTAAAACTTGGTGTAAAGGTAGTATTTACTATTCCATAAAAGGAACAATTAAAATTTATATGAAAATATGAAATTTATATGAATTTATATGAAATATAAATTTTTTATGAAATATGGATTGTTAAATGATGTTAGCCCCACAAAAATTTTCACAGCTAAACCCTACCCTCCCGACATTACTGGCTGGTTATGGCTTGATAGTCCTTTCTAAATAAAATCATGGTGACTCTAAGATTCCCTTGATTTATCTCTAAATTGAACCTCAATGATACTAAGAAGACGGATCAAATAATTACTATATTGTCATGACAATCAGGTAACTTAGAATTAAAATCGAAAAATCAATAAGTTGATAAAAAGTCGAAAATTTGAAAATAATTAGATTTTGTAGTCCTAGAAGCTTGACATTTGGCAGAAAGGCAGGCAGGGTTTAGTACACAAAGTAAGGAAAAATTAAAAAATCCGTAAATAATAATAAAAAAAAGACTAAAAAAATGAAAAAAAACATCGAAAAAAGGAATATAGTTTGATTTATTGGAAATTTCCGGAAATTTTAATTTTGGCTTTCTTTTTATTCTAAAAAGTTCTTTTATGTTAAATATCAAGTATCTAGGGCTGCGAGTAATATCTCAGATGATAGCACCTATCCTGGAAGCAAGTGAGAATACTTTTGACACTCCCCCTCCCATAACTTAGTGCTTGACTAGGAACCTGAAATCTCTTTTTATCTACAGTACTTTGCAAACGAAACTAAAGCTTCAAATTTTTTATACCTGTAAATAATAGCGACAGAATGTGGGCTTAGCGAAAATCAGTGGATGATCTCCAAAAAGAACCCAAAATCAAGAAAAGTAGGATTACTTACAAAAAGAAGTGAAATCTTATCAAAAAGTCACCTGTAAAAAATGCAGCCAAGTCTCGTAACTCATTTACCGTAAAAAGTACTGAGATCGTATAAAGCCAAGTTTAACTATCTTATTAACTCTGAAATTTTCATTCACAAATCACTCCTAGTCTCTACATCTTTAGTTAATTATTATTTGTGACTTGGCAATTACGCAGCACAGGGAAGTTATTACACCTTACTATGTTATGGGATGGGATGGGATAATTTAATTAAGGCAAATTATATACGCACAGGGAAGTTATTACACTTTAATATGTCATAGTATTATTTGATTAAGACTAACTATATAGATCACATTCTCGTGCTACGTAATTGCCAATTCACAAAATAATAATTAACGAAAGATGTAGAGACTAGGAGTGATTTGTGAATGAAAATTTCAGAGTTAATAAGATAGTTAAACTTAGCTTTATACGATCTCAGTACTTTTTACGGTAAATGAGTTACGAGACTTGGCTGCATTTTTTACAGGTGACTTTTTGATAAGATTTCATTTTCTTTAATTCATATAGTGTTGACTTTCACGCAAAATGCATAGTTTTGGAGTTATTTTGGAAAAACTGAGAAAAGTCCATTTTTTTACACGTTTTCTGTGAAAAAAAAAAACGTATTTCCCGGAAAAAAAAAATTGTTGGAAAACCTCGGATTCGTGTTCAGCGACCCCAAAAACACAAAGGAACCAAATATCAAAACTTTCCTTTATTTTCTACCAATGACTGGACTACTATGTATATGAGTGAGATAAGTAAACAAACATTAGCTTGGTGATAATGACAAGCTCGATATATTTTTATCCAAAAACCTCTTGACTAATCAAACTTTATTACTTCTATCTTATTTATAAAAGCACTTTAGGTGCTCATCGCTCACGATTTCATCCAAAGTCCTCTCGACGAATCAAATTTTATTGCTCGTATGTTGCAAATTTCTTATTTATAAAAGCAGTCTAGTTTATCATCGCTCAAGATTTTGCCCAAAATCCTTTTGAATCAATCAAATTTTATTTATCGCATGTCATCTCTCAAGATTATAAACACAATCTATTGCTCTTCGCTTAGGTTTGAAACTCGGGACGTTAATGGGAGCTCGAGGCTAACGAAAAAGACAGGCTACCGCGGTACATTCCACTTATCTTTTTTTACAGACCGCTAGAGTGACGTTTTGCTCTTTTCGTACACCCGCATTGGTGGATTCGAGCATCACGTGACTCCCGCAGTCTGTAAAAAAAGTACGAGTAAAGCACCGCGCTAGCCTTTCTTTTTCGTTAGCCTCGATGGGAGCTGGTGCACGTTAAATCTGTTCGTGGCTCTAATGTCCTCCAAGTTTTATATAAGCGTTACTTCTGGGGGTGCCAATTCAGATGCAGGTCTCTCATCTGGAATTGGTTCCAAATTAAGAGACTAGTTTCTGTGTTATATGGATCATGTTAGCTGTATAGAAATAAAAAGCTGCTCACCAGGCCCTTGGGCCAAACCAACCAACCAAAACTCGGTAGATAATTATATTTTAAAATATTTGATGGGTCTCTGTAAGGAAAAAATGTATATATACCCGATATGATGAAAACTTTTAGCTCAAAACCTTCTCTGGTTGACTTGGTGTACTAGAATTAATTGCAGTGGAAAAAGTTACATTCAAATCCGTTTAGTAGTGGTTGTAAAAATTGAAGACCTACATACACTCACACTTACATTTTGATCAAAAACAGAAGCTTCTATTTTTGAAGTTGCTTCAAAGCAAACATCGACAAAAGATTATTTTTAGACTATGATGTGAAAAATGTGGTATGTAATTGTATTTGTTAAAGTAAATGTTTCCTATTAAATTTCAGGATTGAAGCAATTGTTATTGGTGCTATTTATTTTAATATTCAAGCATTTTTTTTTAAGATTATTAAAAATAATAATTTTAATAACAAATCTAATTTCTTTAAAAATTTCAGTTTAAAGAATGGTGTTAAAGATTATGAACATGAAAAAAAAAGTGATGGTCACAATTTTTTTCTTGCTGTTTTATATAAGGCAGAATATTTACTCGATCCCAATCAATTCTGCATTAGACAGAGTTTACTGTACTAAAAATCATTTATCTAATATGTGTTAAACTAACTCTGTACAGCATTTTAGATGCAAAAGAGAATTTAATTATTTTAGAATTGAAAAAAATGTGAAAATGTATATTCAAGGAAATATATCAATAAAAATTAACATAGGAACATGTTACGAAAAATAATGCTACATTAAATGTTTCATAGTCATGAAATTTCTAAAGACTTTGCGTTGTGTGGATTTGATGAGAAATTATTGGACAGATTTTCAAGCCAGTAATAATAATAATAAAGGAATTCTTTGGTAGTTTTATGTCTAAAAATTCATGAGAAAAGCTGGCTCAAGGTTGAACAGAATTTTTTGAAATTTTGTTCTTCTTGAAATTGTGGCCAAGATTCTCCCCAGAAAGAGGGATTAAATAATGTTAACTAACAGCAGATAGCAGCACCAAATAATTATTCCAATTTTTTAGTTCATACCATGCTGATATGCTGACGATGATAATGTGACATTCACGCAATGCCGCAATCAGCCAGAAAACAAATGAACAATTAAATATCATTATTTTACCGTGTTTTTTTAAACAATAAAACTAAATTTAAAAACAAACATTGTGGTATGTTACATATGCATAGAATAATTATATCTTAAATATCACACTTCATTTCTTAGAATTCTCTTATGTACATAACATTTCTTCCTACAGTTTTTCAAACGTAGTAAAGTCTATTGTGCAGTTTAATACGCACAGTCCCGTAATTATTATTAAAAATAATGTTTTGCAAACGAAATTCAGTGTTTTAAAAGTGTATATATTATGTTTTCGTAAATTAAATCAATGAACTAATGTTTGAACTAAATTTCAGATTATTACACCAATGACCAATTATTTAACTATTTAGATGACGGGCGTTTAAAGATAAAGAAAACATTATTAAGATATTTTCCCCACTGAAATTTCGTATAAAAATTCCCGAACAGATGATTTAAATAATATTACTTGTTTTAACTAGCAACAGATGGCAGCACCAAATAATTGTTTTTCTAGTCATACGCTCTTCGAGCAGTAACTGTCCAATCCAATCCTGTTTGAAAATTTCAATTTCATGTTGTATTTTATAAGAGTTCATAAATTATTGAGATTCTATTAGTTCCAATAAAAGGTCAAGAAAAATAAACCTTGCAGATATAATTATCATTAAAATCAGCGGCTCCACACTTATTCGTAAAATGATCCAAAAAGAAGAAATAAATGATTTTTTTGAGATATTGAGATTGAATTATAAAAATACTTTCAAATTTATCAATTAAATCATGAAATCATGTTAAAAAATCTTTAACTTTTTCAGACCTGTTTTTTTAAAGAAGAAGCAGGTCTTGTTTTTTAAAAATCGGCAAGCTGAAAGAGTTAAAAAGACAAGGAAAAAGAGCGCATAAATTCTTTTATTCTCTCACTTTATTCTTACATACATTTTTAAAATTTGCCAAAGTACTCATTAATGACAAATGTGTCTCATTTTAAGCAAGTTATACTAGCAAGGCTTTAGAAAAAATATTGATAATTATTAATTTCTGTTCTTACATGTTAATTTTATTGTAATATTTTTTTAATTTTAGTTAAATCTGATAAGTTATTTTAACTTTTGTGCAGTTTCTGAAAAAGTTTTGAGTCTGACCTGTGATAAATAATACATTTTCTGAAATATCGAAATCCATAAGGGGAAGGGAAGGTGGACAAACCCCTAGACTACCCCAAATAGCGCTCCTGAATGTTGTCAATATTTTTAGTTCTAATTAATGTAAGAAAAATACTATTTTAAATCACAGAAAAGTTTCATGTAATTGTAAGCGGTTTATCCTATCCTATCCTATCCTAATCCTAATAATATTATAAATCTGATTGTGTGCAAATGTTAGGCTGAAGCCAGCTTCAAAATGGAGCATTTAATGATCCTGTATCTTTGCATATAGGTTTATTATAACGCTCAAATGAACATAGGCTGGTTTTTGTTTATTTTATTCAAATACTTTTCTTAATAATTCAAATTTTCGTTATTTTCATAGAGAATAAATGGACATTTTTTCGTATAATATTTTAAAATGGTTAAATTTACTTTACCGTTGCTAATACTTTATCGTTGCCAAAACTAAATAAACCCGGAATAATAATTTTTACTCAACAATTTATTTTCAAATGAAAAATTTCCATGTGAAAAATGAAAATGAAATTAATTATTTAAGAAACAGAATATGAAATGACGTCATATTAGAAATAAAACTTGAGTTTTCAAATATTTGATAATAATACAAGGTGCATAAATACGACTAAGTATGGAAAGCAAGCAAATATGATGTCATATATCGAAAATAAAACAGATTTGCTTTGATGTTGAAATAAAATGATCTGGGTTATCAAATTATTTGTGATTAATTTCTCTCTTTTTGTTCTTTTTCTATTTCACATGAAATGAATTATTTTAAATGTATGTAATATATGTATTTTAAATGTATGTGTTGTAAATTAAAACTCCGTGTTTTAAATGAAATGAGTAAAAGATTTATATTTTAATACGAATTCAATACGAATGATGGTGATAGGAATAATACTTGGCGGTTTATCGGCTGTACACGGCTAACATAAAGGTACCATATTTTTTATTTAAATTTTAAAAAGTAAAAAATAAAACCTTTGAAAAGATATTGGACGGAAAATGTTAGTAATATGCACCGCAAAATTATCCGTACAGAAAATCTTAATAAAAATAACTATTTTTTAAAAGAAGTTGCATTTTTTCATAAAAGCTAAAGATTTAATATGATTGCATCGAAGTAACAGCATTTTTCCTGTATCATTTTTCCTCAATCAAAACACATTTGTAAATGGTCGTTTCGAACCGGAATTTAATTGTCTGAGTGCAACGAAGACTCATACACAGCGCAGTATTACTTTGCCCCATATAAAGCTACGATGGATATTAAAACTTTTCGTCAAGCATAACTCAAAAAATATTTAACGGATTTCGTTCAAATTTTTACAGCAGGTACCTATAAAGGTGACAACGACGTCTATTTATTACCAAGAATAAATGTCAAACCGTTTGGAAATTATATTAAAAAAATAGATAAAAAAGCACAATTAAAGTACATACGTCACTAAATTTTGTGCGTACGTCATTTTCATCTGCGGGAGATTTTCGTAGACAATCGGTATTGAAAAGTTCATGGAGTACATGGAGCAAAAAAATATGCACGCATCAGCACAATAAAATATATTTCAATTTAGTAGAAAGCGAAAATTAATCTGGATTTTTTTCTGTTTGAAAGTAAAACCCCGCAATAACTTGGTAGACTTGGTATTAGAGATTTGGCGCAAATCTCAGCAATAGCAGCTTTTTTTATTTCGCGTGTGTCAATTAAAAAAAATATATATTTGGTGTTTAAATAAAAGGTTTCGATTTATGGCATTATTTCTTTTTTTTTTCTCTCTTTATAGCATTTTAAATGGGATTAATGAAAGGCATGTATTTTAAATTAAATGAGTGAAAGGATTATATTTAAATGAAATGAATTCAATATGAAAATGCTACAGGAACAATATTTGGCGATTTATCAACTGCGCCAGGATAACATAAAAGTACCAATATATCCAACGGTACGCAGTATGTGAAATGAAACAATTATATTATAATCACCCATCGTAGAAGAAGAAAAAAAACTAATATTCTGCATTCAGAGGAAAAAATCCATCTCCATCTCCTGTGCGGTAAGATTTGGCGAGTTCTTTTTTGGTGATAAGTTTTTCGATGTGATTGTTGGGATCTGCAGGGTTTGGCTTACTTTTTCTAAATCTTATTTTTTTTACAGATGTAGTATTATGTAAATATATATTTTTGCAGATATTTTTCTATTTTGTATATTTGGCATTCTATTTTGTACATTTTCTATTTGGTATTTGGAAAAGAGATTTTTACCTTTTTATCTGTGCCTTCGGAAATATTAAAAAATTAAAAAAGATTTACATATATCAAGCGTATAATGTTAGGCTTTGCATTTTTATACGGACCACTTCTCCATTTTTAGATTTTAAATGCTATTTATTATTTACTAGCCGTTTATACAATTTACCCCCCTGACAATAACAATTATTTATTACAAAAATGCCTCTTAGGTTTGTTAAATAAGTTTATGTATTTTCATTACTTATTAAAATATCGAATATAGCGATAAAATTTTATTTTAGCATCGTGCTTAAATTTTTAAGATGGTGCAAAAACATGCTTTAATAAACGTATGTTTGTAAATATTTGAAAAACATGTTTTACCGCTCTCTTGAAAAATTTTGTAAGATGTTAAAACTACCTTTTGGCACCATTTTAAATATTTTCGCTAACCGACATAGGATACGAAACTTTTCCCCATTCAGATACACAGGCAAGGCTGCTCTCAAAGAAGAGTAAAGCTAGCAACAATATTGTTTTAACTCTATAAGAGTTACAATAATGATATTAAATGCTCCGATTGGCTTTGGGCCCAATTACGAAAGTTTCTCCAAATGAAGCTCGGTCTACAATGTAATAATACAAACAACTCTAATGGCATGCAGGCAAAAGTTTTAATTTAAATGTATATATTTGAAACCCTTACCCCCCCCCCCCCCACCCCCCACCTCCAAAAAGAAAAAAAAAAAAGAAGAAAGTTACAGTAATGAATTTAAAATAGCGTTAAGCCACGCTTTCTGACATAAGCAATTGGCTGCAAACGCGATAACGAAATTTTCACTTAACTTAATAACATGTAGCTAATATAGCTCTCAGGGTACTTTGCAGTTATACAGACCTTGTGTTTTTTTTAAAAAGCTTGAGACAATTCAGGTTTAAGATGTTGAGATTTACTGTCAAATGATATAAACAACTATGAACACAAAACTGATGAATTGTTATTCAGGTTTATGTATGTATTTAAAAAAAAAATTCCATCTGATTACAGTTATTAGATAAATTACTTCTGTTTGCATTTAATGACTGATAAACGGCTTCTGTATATTAAATGAAATGTTTAAATATTGGGAAGAGGTGGCGAGAGGTAGAAAGACGAGTAAACAAACGGGTAGACAGAGGGTAGACAGACGAGTAGCGACATAGGTAGGCTGACGGGTAGTGAAACGAATAGACAGACGGCTAGAGAGAAAGGTAAAAAGAGGGTTGTCAGAGGGGTGGCGAGATGGGTCACGAGACGGGTAGAGACACCGGTAGACAGGAATGTAGCGAGAAAGGTTGCGAGACGCGTAGCGTGGTAGATAAAGAGACGAGTAGAGAGATGAGTACAGAGACGAGTTGACTGACGGGTAATGAGATTGGTAGCGAGTCGGGTATACAGACGAGTAGAGAGACGGTAGATGGGTACAGAGATGGGTAAGAAGATGGGTAGAGAGGCGTATAGCCAGACGGGTAGAGAGACAGATAGACAAGTTGTGAGACAGATAAACAAATGGGTAGCGAAGTGGATAGAGACACGGCTAGACATACAAGTAGTTAGACGGATAGACAGACGGTTAGAGAAATAGATTGGTGGGTAGAGAGACCGGTAGAGAAATATAGAGACAGGTAGCGAGAAGTGTAGAGAGATAGACAATCGGTTAGAGAGACGGGCAGAAGAACGGATAGGGAAACATACAGATTGTGGAGAGACAGACAGACAGGCAAAAGAAAAGTCTGCGGATTGGCGCAGTAAAGGCGCAGGGGGCAGAGCCTCCTAGAGAATAATGAAGAAGTATCTGTTAAGCTTAACTTTGAAATATATATAATTTTTCAATTTTGCCGATACGGAGATTTAATGTAAAAGTTATTTTACAGAAGTCATCGAAAGATTTTTTGTATACTTTAATAGTAATTTAGACTATAGTTTTGCAATCTGGTTTGTAGCAAAGCATGCTATCAATGTGGTTTGAAGTGTAAGAGTTTCTATAAACAGTTATACAAATAATCATACATATTATTTTTCTGTTAAAATCCCTTTTTTCAGAAAATACGAAACGCAGAACGACGAATGAGATAGCATATGAAAGGATTTTGCACAGGCTTCTGACATAGAACACTTAACATTTCGTTAAAACATGTTTTTGATTAAAATTTGCTGAAAATTAAAAATTAAATCGGCATAGTTTTCATGAAAGAAATGAAAGGTTTTCCTTAAATTATTGTTGCCACAAAAATAAAATACCAAGTTATATGATGCTCTACAATTATTATAAAAAAACATCGCTCGGGTTTATTTTATATTTATGATTAAAAAGTGAAATTGAAATGTTTAGATTGATATTTCTATGTCCCATGTTTTTCCCGAAGTGGATGACGTCATCCTCTAATGTAGTTAAAATACGATTGTAATTTTTTTTTTCTCGCGCGTGCATTTTGCAATCTTGGATCATTTTTTACTATAATATTGATGGAATAAATTAGATGATATTCTGGTTTGACTAAAAACTAAATGTTGTTTGCAGATATTTTTATCCTTACTTTTTTTTAGAAGTTTAAACCGGCATCTAAGAAATATTACATATTGATAAAAAATGGTACTTCTCTATTATGCGGTCGACCACTTTTCATAACAAAAAACTATCGCCAAGTAAACGGGAGAACGTTGCCATTGGAATATCAAAATAAATAAATAAATAAAATATAAGAATTTAAAGACACAATTGTTATTTTAATGAATGAAATAACTAATAAATCAGTAAAACATAATGAAAAATACACGTAAATGTCGAGTTAAAAACCACTTGATGACGTAACTAACATGTATAATGCTTCTGACATCCAGTAAATGAGACTGCATTTTGACGTTTAATCTTACAGTTTGGCGATAGTTTTTGTTATGAAAAGTGATCGACGGGATAATAGAGAAGTACCTAAAAAATATTAGATTTCAGTGCGAAATCCTCGCACGTGCCCTCTGGTAGATATATAATCAAGGAAGAAAAAATTTTAATTCACACACTAAAATAGGTGCAACAATGAAATTAAATTTGCGTTAAGCCACGCTTGATAGAATAATCTATTGGCTGCAAATCGAGGCTAACGAAAAAGAAAGGCTACCGCGGTGCTTTACGCGTATCTTTTTTTACAGACCGCCGGAGTCACGTGATGCTCGAATGCACCAATGCAGGTGTACGAAAAGAGCATCACGTCACTCTAGCGGTCTGTAAAAAAAGATAAGTGGAATGAACCGCGGTAGCCTGTCTTTTTCGTTAGCCTCGCTGCAAATCCTATGACGTAACATTAAAAATCTTGGTGCTTTAAAAAAACCGGAGGTTTTTTTTTTTTTTTTTTAAGTTTTGCGCAATACGCGCTTAAGAAAATGAGTTTCTTTGCCACATGTTAAAAAAAATTATGACAACACATCTGATGAACGGTACTTCTTTTCCATTTTTTTTAACAGTGTATATGAATTTATAGATGATATTTTGTAATTTTATCATTTAATTTGCTCTTTTTCTTTATATTATAATTGTTAACCCTATGTTCTCAGCAATATCACTCAGACTAATCCCTTTGAGGGAAGTCCTAGTTTTACATATATTTTCCTTCTATATTAAAAAAAAGTAATCTGGCACTGAGCCAAAAACGAAATGAACCAATCAAATTCTGCGTAGATATTCCGGGTTAGTCTCATCGCTTTTTTATTAGGGACTTTTTTGAGGAGCGATTACTTTTTTTCTAGCCCTCCTACGGATTCGAAAATCATATCACCAGACGCGAAATATAACAAGCTTTCAGAAATTCAAAAAATTATCATGGTCGGACAATAAAAACTCAAAAAATCCTTAAAAATCGAGTAAAAAATCTTTTATTGAAAAAGTCATTTTTTATATTGTTGCCAAAAAAGCGCAAATGATTATATTTTATCTCAAATAAAAAAATTATTTGCGCGAGACTATTAAAAACAACAATGAAAGTTTAAAATAATAATTAAATGATCACGTGTTGAAAGCAGGAAATAAAGAAAATTACGTCATAAAAATTGTGTTTACACATGAATCCTTCAAATACTTCGAAACGTATCTGATTGGTCAGAGCTTTCTGACTTTTCTTAGGGGGAATTAACATGAAAGTAGAGAATTTAGATAGGATGGACGCTATTGGAGGGGTTACCAAGAGGAAGAGACCCGAGTCTGTCGCCAATTTTAGCGCCAACTTGGCGATATATCGCCAAATTTGGCGGCCAAAATTAGCTGCCAAAAGTGGCGCCAACTTGACGCTATTTCCAATATTTCGCCAAATTTCCATAGACTTTTATTGAAATCCAATAGCGTTTACTCGCTTACAAAAAATCCCCAAATTAAGATATTGCAATGCAACAAAAATAAATATTAGCTTATGAATAGAGCTTAATTGAACTATTTACATTATTTTTAAGCACAAACACTAGCTATTTACAATATTCGTAACACTATATATACAATTGGTTCTTGTTAGTTATCCTGTCGACCAAATTACTGTCGCCAAATTCATATATATTAAACGAGCAAGAGATTTTCCCGATTATTCATATATATTAAACGAGCAAGATATTTTCCCGATTATTCATATATATTAAACGAGCAAGAGATTTTCCTGATTATGAATGATATCGTAAACGACGTGGAAGATTTTCACGAAAATTGTCCCCTGTACTAAATCGAGCACGAAAAAAAGATCTAGCTAGGTTCCGAATACAAGAAAATTCGTTTTTACAGGGTAAAACAAACTCAGCCCTGAAAATGTTTTTTGTTATAAATGGGAAAATACTCAAACGATTTACACGAAACGTGTTGCCTATACTAATTCGAGCACGAGAAATCAATCTAGCTAGGTTTCGAATTCGGGAAAGGTCATTTTGATATATTAAAAGGAACTCAGCACTAAGAATGCTGCTATATATCGAAAACGGCACTAACGATTTTCACAAAAATTAATGACTACACTAATTCGAGCACAAGAAATCGATCTAGCTAGGTCACTAATTCGAGAAAACTTGTTTTCTGTGTTTAAAACTCGACGTGGTATAAAAAACAAGTCTTGAAACATAATCGAAAAAGTACAGGAAGTTCTTTGTCCAGATCGACTTTAGCTATCCAGTGCCAAAAAAAGTGGGTGCTTTTCGAACCAAAATGTACCAAAAAAAGAAATAAAGGAAAAAAACATTGAAATGCAAACGAGATATTAAAACAAATGTATCCCACAGGACTAAAGTAAGCCAGCGAGTATTTTTGTGTGAGTGTAGTATCCTCTTTAACTAACGATTGTGTTTTTAAACGGCCTCGACAAAATTTTAAAAGCGGTAAAAGAATTGAAAAAATTTAGTGATGCATAGTTACATAGATTAGATCAGTTTCTACTGACGTCACAAACATTCACCTGTCGAGAGGGATAATTATGAAAAATATTGTAAATAAATAAATATCCAATATTATTTTTTTTTTCTGTTTTCCTTAATACATTTCAAAATTTATTTTAATAAAATATTGATAGTGGACACTTGAGTGAATGTAGGAAAATGTGAATTTGACACTTGAGTGAATGTAGGTCTTTTCCGATTTTTTTTAAAATTCCAATGCCAACATTCACCCATTTGTTTATTTGGCGTTAGAGTCTGGGTCTGGCGATTACTTTGGCGATAGTTTATTTTATGGAAAATGGTTGACGGGATAATGCGGAAATACCAAAAATAGTTTTTTAAAAACACTCATTTATA
Organism: Maratus michaelseni; assembly: GCA_963931845.1. NCBI lineage: Eukaryota > Metazoa > Arthropoda > Arachnida > Araneae > Salticidae > Maratus > Maratus michaelseni. The sequence continues at coordinate 332,723,494 of OZ007593.1, read as the reverse complement.
AGCAACCAATGGTCATCTTGAAAATACCGCGGAATTTTTTTAACCGCAATTCATATTTTTTACGTAAAATATATATTACAATGCATTAATTTGGTCCGGGCAAAGACCTCTATTATAAAAAATTCACTTCTTTTTTTATACGTTTGCCAGGAAGCTCAAAATAATGAATTTATTTGAAATATATACTTTTTGCTCTGTTTATTTATCAACAAAAGAGAATCAGAAAGAAAAATGAAACATTATTTAAATTATCTTTTTACTCTTTTAAATTTATTTGTCATCGTGTAATCGTAAATTTATTGATATTTAATTATTAATTAATGAAAGCGTATTCTGTATGTTACATTTTTTTTAACAATTTATATTTTACTTTTAACTCTTTAAAATATTGACTTTTGCCATTTCACAGCGCTTTGGCCTATTTTGGTGAGCATTTTACTGTCACATAATTAAATCCATTGTTTTTCAACTCCCATACAATTGTACGAGTTACAGAGATATTTGGCGATTTATCACCTGTGACCGCCTAATTGAAAAAGAACAACCAATTTCAAGTGAATGTATCATATATATTATTTCTCCTGTCAACATCCCTTTTTTCTGAAAATACGAAACGCACAACGACGAATGAGATAGCATATGAAAGGATTTTGAAAACGCTTCTGACATAGCTCACTTAACATTTCGTTAAAACATGTTTTCGATTAAAAATTGCTGATAATTAAAAATTAAATCGGCATTGTTTTCCTAAATGAAATGAAAGGTTTTCCTCAAAACATTGTTGCCAAAAAAATAAAATACCACATTATATGATGCTCAGCAATTATTATAAAAAACACCGCACGGGTTTATTTTATACTTATGATTAAAAAGCGAAATTTAAATTGAAATGTTTAGATTTATATTTCTATGTCCCGTGTTTTCCCCGAAGCGGATGACGTCATCCTCTAATGCAGTTAAAATACGATTGTTAATTTTTTTTTTCTCGCGCGTGCCTTTAGCAATCTTGGATCAGTTTTTACTCCTTGAAACTTTGATGGAATAAATTAGATGATATTCTGGATTGACTAACAACTAAATGTTGTTTACAGATATTTTTATCCTTGCTTTTTCTTTAGAAGGTTAAACCTGCATCTAATAACTATTACATATTGATAAAAAATGGTACTTCTCTTTTATCCCGTCGACCACTTTTCATAACAAAAAACTATCGCCAAATAAACGGGAGAACGTTGCCATTGGAATATCAAAATAAATAAATAAAATATAAGAATTTAAGGACACAATTGTTATTTTAATTAATGAAATAACTAATAAACCAGTAAAACATAATGAAAAATACACGCAAATGTCGAATTAAAAACCACTTGATGATTTAACCCTTTCAAGGGCAAAGTACTTCTTTTACTAAAATGTTGAAATATTTGAATGACACCAGAATTAAAGATCAAATCTATTTGAAAATAACTAAAAGATTTTCTTTGCGTATATTATAAAAGCAAAATTTTATCTGGAGGCACGGCAGTGCCTCCGCCAAGTCGACAGAGGACAGCCGTAAGCATACTTTTCTGGAAGCAACTCAGGGCACTTTTGACCCCCCCATATCTCCGTGCTGGAGTATTCCAAAAATTTTAAACTTCAATTTTAGAGAGTATTTGGCCCACAGGACCAAAATTTAAAATTTCTGTCTTTTCTAGTTCAGGCGATATATGAACTCAAACATTCGATTTTTTGTCACTTCTTACTCACTCGTTTACGCGTCATCAAAAAGATTGGGTAGATCCCGTAGCCCCAGAAACTTGACATTTGGAAAAAAGGTAGTGTTTAGGATACAAAGAAAGGAAAAATTATAAAATCCAGAAAATTCGAAAAAAAAACATTCGAAAATTCAACAAATTCCATCAAAATTGAAAATTGAAAATAATACGATCTTGTAGTCTTGGAAACTTAAGATTTGGTGTGAAGGTAGTGTTTAACATCCAGAAAAAGAAAACATCAAAAACACCAAAAAAATCGAAAGCAAAATTGAAAAAATCGAAGAAATTGAAAAGAACCGAAAATTTGAAGACAATCCGATTTTGTTGCGCTAGAAAATTCAAATTAGGAATAAAGATAGTATTTAGGATACAGAAAAAGAAAAATTAAAAAAATCCAGAAAATTCGAAAAAAAGATAAAAAAATTCGAAAAAATTTGAAAAAATGAAAATAATTTGATACGATAACGCTCGTATTTATAAATTAATTTGGATGAAACTAATTGTGTGTATTAAGCTCACCAATGCCTCGACCGAGTTCGTTGGCCAGCTTGGTCCGCCATCTTGTTTCAAGATGGCGGCCACGGAAAATTTTAAAACTAAAATAAATATACAAAAAAGTTAAAAAATCAAGTTTATTTTTTAATTAGGTGTTAGGACTTGATCCAAGGATTCCAGAGCATTTTTTGTTTTACCTCTATCTTAAAAATTGGCTGAGATAGAGCAGTTTGAAATTCTAGGGTGGCTGACATTTTGAAACAAAACAGCACATTACAAAAAACCAATGATAAATTTATGGTCAATAATGGTCAAGCAGGTGCAATCCCGAATGAATACTCCGTGTTATTATAACTGTAACTTTGACTTCGAAATTTTGATACGTTGCATTTTCTATTTGTTGATATTTTTGAACTATGATTTACGCTAAGTGAAATGTTGTTGTTGAAGAGGGATTTTCCATGTAAATCCGAAATGTCCAATTTTAATATGTTTTTAATGTTTTATGAAAGTGTATTGTAATGTCTGTAATTTTAATGATTTTAATATAAATTTATAAGTTTTAGTGAACGCGATTTCTCGCAAATTATTTTCTTTCATTGTTGTAATCATTTTCCCAATCATACGCATAAAACTATATATTCATATCCATTAACGCCAAATTCTCGCCAAACTTGGCGACAATTGGCGAAATCTCGCCAAATTTGGCGACAAAAATAAGTCTTCATAAATGAAGCCAACTTGGCTATAGCTCAATAATTTGGCGAATTTCTTATTCAAATTCAGTGTAAACGAATCTTTTGTAAACGGTTTCTTTGCATTTTAACTTGCTGTTTTCGAGTAACATTAGCTAAAATTTTAAAACGGAGATATAGGAAAGCTACCTTTTCCTGCCGGTACAAGCCGGAGGACTTTTTTATGAGTTGTCGGATGCAATCTATGTTTTGCATTAAATAAAGTAAAACATTGAAAAACAAATCCCACAGGATGGGGATAGTTTGTTTTAGATAGATTTTAAGATAATTGTCCTATTAGCTAGTACACCTTCCGTTATTGTTTTGTGTTATTTTCCCCGGATTATGCTTTTCTTTTCTTTTGTTTACGAATTTTGTAATAGAAAAGTTCCGCTATAGACTGGCTACGTTATAGACCTTTTTTTTTATAGACAGGTTCATTTTCTTTCACAGGCTTTACTCTATTTAATTTATATATGAAATATTTGTTGTTAAAAGATGTTGGTCGCACAAAAATTTTCACATCTCTCCCTCCCTCCTGACATTACTGGTTGGTTATTGTCACATTGTATGGTGTTCTCTATTTTAACTAAAGAACTAAACATAATTTTATATTTACTACTTTTAATTATATTAAGTTTAGCACATAATGGGTTTGCCACACAGGCCTTTTATATGTTACATTCCGAAAAAACTAAAAAGTAAAAACATTCGAATAACAACAGTTACAATTACAGTAGAAGTTAAAGTAATAGTTAGGACATATTATTACATGCCCTTTCTTTTCAAAACAGAAAATAAAAAAAACATTTAGAGTTCAAAGTAGAGTTCGAATGAAAAGTCTTAAAAAAAAACTTTAAATATAGTCTTTGAAACGAGCGGGTGGTTTTATTTTTCTTTTAGGTCTCTCTACCTTTGGTGTATTTGGAGTAGACAGTACTGGCGAAGTAGGTTTGGGATTGACAGCGACTGTTTGATCAGATGGAGAATCAGGATTGATTAATGGGCTGTCATGGGGTTGAGGACTTGAGATTTTTGGTGTTTCTGTATTAGTCAGGTTGCAGGTTTGTTTTGCATCAGCATTTTCTTGTGAATTTACAGGAGCTTCAAACGCTAATTTCCTTGGTCTTAAATGAATTCTGTTGCGACGAAGAATGGATCCTTCTGAAGATTTCACAATGTAGGATCTTGGACTGTGTTTTTGGACAATAGTTCCGGGTGTCCATTCTCGATGACCAGTTTGGATATAGACAGGATCTTGAATATTCAATTCTTTTAATTTTGCAGTCGATGAGTCATAATAAGATTTCTGTGTTCTCTGATTTTCCTGTAATTGATGATGAGTATTCTTAATTGGAAATCTAGGTCTTAACAATTTCACCTTACAAGGGATGGGGGTTCTCAAAGATCTTCCCATCAACATCTCTGCTGGAGAAGGCAATTTAAATTTTGGGGTGTTATTATACTCGAGAACTGCTAGATTTGGATCTCCTCCGGAAGCTCTCACTTTTAAGAGAAGGTTTTTCAATGTCCCAATAGATCTTTCAATCATCCCATTGGATCTTGGATACTTAGGTGACGATGTAATAGGGCAAATATCATAAGACCTCAGGAATGAAAAATATGCTTGACTATCAAATGGAGGACCATTATCAGAATGAATTTTACGTGGGATACCATGAGTACGAAAGATTTGCTTCAATGCACTAATTACAGAAGAGGCTGTTTTAGCATTAACTTTTCGCAATTCAATAAATTTGGAATGGTAGTCCGTTACTTGTAAAAAGTCATCTCCTTCAAGATACATAAAGTCTACACCTACCTCTTCCCAAGGTAGACTAGGAACTTCATAAGGTATCAAAGTCTGCTTACAATTAGCACGCTGATGCTGTTGACAAATTTGACACTTTTCTACATAATTCTTGATGTCTTCCATCATATTGGGCCAATATAAAGCTGTTTTGGCTTTTTCTTGACAAGCAGTGATGCCTTGATGTACTTGGTGCACTTTCGATAACACATAAGTTTGCATTGTTTTAGGTACTACTAATCTATTTCCAATAAAAATTAAGTCGTTATAGCAATGCAACTCTTCTTTCATATTCCAATAGGGTTTTAAATTTTCGGGCAATTGACAACACTGTTGTGGCCAACCATTCTGAATTAGTAACTTTAGTTTCGAGAGACCTTCATCTTCTAGCGTTGCATTCTGCATTTCTTTTGTACGTTCTTCAGTGGTCGATAGAATTGTATGTACAACAGCAGCTCCATCTTCTAAAAAACCTGTATCTACACTCATGGTAGTGGGATTTCTGGAGAGGGCATCTGCTATGTAAAGCTTTTTCCCTGGGACATGCACAAGTTTAAATCTATATTTAAATAATTCAATTACCATTCTCTGTAATCTCGGAGACAAATTTTCAATCGGTTTCTGCAGTAAACCGAGGAGAGGTTTATGGTCAGTTTCCACTATAAAATCAGTACCATACACATAGTAATGGAATTTTCGACATCCGTTGACAACAGCTAGTAATTCTTTCTCGATTTGACTATATCTTTGCTGTGTATCGTTCAGAGCACATGAAGCATAGGCAATTGGATGTTCTTCTTGAAGTAATACTGCTCCTAATCCATACTGGCTAGCATCAACAGAAACAACTGATTTCAAATTTGGATTATAATAAGCCAGAATAGGGGAATTAGCTACCAACGTCTTCAAATTTTCAAAAGCTTCTTGCTCATTAGCCGTCCAAATAAATTCATTTTTCTTACTTAAGAGTTTTCTCAAAATTCCTGTTTTATCTGATAAATTTTCAATAAACTTCCCTAAATAGGTAATCATGCCTAAAAATCTCTGTAGCTCTTGTTTATTAGTTGGAGCTTTGAAATCTTCAATTGCTTTAATTTTATCACTATTTACTGAAATTCCTTTACTTGTTAAATTATAACCCAAATATTTTACACAACTTCTTTTAATTTGACTTTTTTCCAAAGACAATTTCAAACCAGATTCACGAGCTCTTTTAAGAACTGCTTCAAGTCTTCTATCATGTTCTGCTTCTGTCTTGCCAAATACTAAAATATCATCTATATAAACTAAAGTTCCATCTAAATCTCCAAAAATATTATCTATTGTTTTCTGGTACACTTCAGGGGAACTCGTTAATCCATAAGGCAAACGGCAGAATTTATATCTTCCGAATGGAGTGGCAATTGTACATAAATCTGAGCTCTCTTGGTCAAGGGGTATTTGCAGAAAAGCTGACGATGCATCAAGTACTGTAAAAAATTCTCCTTCAATTTGAGAAAATAGGCTCTGTTGGGTTGGAATAGGATAATGTTCTCGCTTTATATATTTATTTAGCATACGTGGATCTATACAGATTCTTACACGATTATTAGGCTTTTGTACTATAACTATAGGATGTACCCAATCTGTTGGTTTTACAACTTTTTCTAATATTCCTTGATCAACCATTTTAGCAAGCTCATGTTTTACTTTCAATTTTAAGGCATGTGGGATAACTCTAGAGGCTGATATTTTAGGTTCGGCATTGGCATCTAATTTAATCTTATACGTATGTGGTAATTTTCCCATTTTTTCTGTAAATACATCTTTAAATTTCTCTATAAAATTTCTAGCATGTACAGAATCAACACTGATGTTTCTATTTACAAATCCCAATTTTTCACAAGCTTCAATTCCTAATAAAGCACTCGATTCTTGATCAATAATATAAAAATCAAGAAATTCCGATTTATTTTTAACTTTACATTTTAATTTACTGACCCCAACTACGTTCAAATTGTGTCCTGTATAAGACATCAACTTTCTTTTAGTTTCACTAATAACTTCATTCTTTCTCACATCATTAAAAATATTAAAGGGCAAAACATTGACTTCAGCTCCGGTATCTATTTTAAGAGACACTTCTGAATTATTTATTAGAACAGTTTCTCGCCATTCAGATTTTAAAGAATTAACCTGACACTTTACTGAATCCAATTTACAAGAATCATCATCACTTGAGGGGTAAAAATTATCATTATTAGAAATTTCATGTACTTTTTTGTTTATTCTTCTCCCTTTATTTTTACAGCCTACCGAGAAATGATTTAACCCGTTACAATTGTAACACTTTTTACCAAATGCAGGGCATTTTCCATAATCATGAACGGTTTTACATTTAGAACAACTTTTCTTAACTTTCTGATTAATATAATTACGTTTTTCCTTATTGTATTTTTTCGTCTGCGTTTCGTTTTTGTTTGCACGAACAGCATTTACGGTGCTAGAACAGTTATTTTTATTCATTATTTCTATTTGTTTACCACTGGACTCCTTAGCTCTACAATATTCTATTGCCTTTGCAAGGGTTAACTCAGTTTCCATTAGCAATTTTTCTTTCATAGCGGAATCTTTAACACCAATAATTAACAAATCTCTAATTAAACTATCTTCTTGATCCTCAAAAGAACAATCTTTAGACAAATTTTTCAAATTTGTAACAAACGAATCAACAGATTCACCTTCTTTTTGTCTACAGTTAAAGAATTTATAGCGCGCAATAACTGTATTCGTTTTCGGTTGAAAATACTGATCAAAAGAATTTATAACAGTTTGAAAATTATTTGCATTATCATCACTAAGTTTAAAACTATTAAATATATCAATGCATTCTTCACCCATTATTCCTAGTAATAGTGCTACTTTAAGTTTATCAGGCTTAGCCATTTTCTCAGAAGCTTCTAAATAAAGCATAAATCTTTGCTTAAATTTATTCCAATTCTCGGCCAAATAGCCATTTAAACTCATATTTGAAGGTTGCTTTAAATCCATTATAACCAAAGCCATTAAATAATAAGCCCAGTCAGATAAATGGGAAACTTTTCGCAAGTTGAAAATAGCGCCATCTAGCGGTTGGGAGTGCTGCAACGATTCGCGGATGGTGGATTTGTCGTGAAGGAATGGCAACACAATGACGGGGTAAGTTAAGTAATATGTTTTGATATTCGATTTTGCATATTAAAATTTTTTATTTTTATTTTACTGTTTCTTTATTTAACATTGGTTAAATAAATCATATATAAATCAATTTTTTCTCAAGTAAGATTAATTTAAATTAAATGTTTTTATTTTCGGTTTGTAAATAGTTTGTATACGGAAAAAAGGGCGATATGAAATTGGTTTTTCCCTTAGAATTCAAAACTTCTTTAAACAACTTTTATAATTACTAATTAATAAAACAAATATGAAATAAATTAAACTGGTTAAATGTTATAAATATTTCATAAAATGATTTCAAAATAAAACTGCGGAGCTGATGTAATCTGTCTCTGATATGCAGATTTATAAATGTAATTAATATTTATAAATATATTATTCACACAGTTGTTATATCAGAGCTCGACCATTGAAGGCTGAAAATAAAGTAATAGTTTTCTAACGATTCGGTACTTAAAAATTACCCTGTTTCCAATAAATAGTTTAAACCAACAGAGTTCGGTGATATATAAGGTATAGCCAATATTTATGTGTAAAATATCATGATGTTCGCTATTTTCATATATTTGATATTTATTTTAGACTGTGTATGATATTTTCAGTCAAATAAGTGTAAATGAATTTTTCAACTGTTATTAATTGTGCCCTTTTTTAGAGCTAGAAATATATTTTCCTAGTTTGAAGTTGATAATTTAAATGTAAAACCAATAATTATGCGAGATATTATTTACATGAAATAGCCACTGAAAGATAAACTGTTTAATTCAGATATACATTATTTAAATTTTCATTTGAAATAATCTTTTCTGGTTTGATTTATTTTAGTTTAAATTGTAATGTCTGAAAATATTTATAATCGTCAATACATTGTTTATTTTGAAAATATCGGATATTTTTGTGTATATATATATATATATATATATATATATATATATATATATATATATATATATATATGTATGTATGGTAGATGTACCAGTAATGGACCGCCTTCCAGTAATGGGCCACCTTCAACATTTTTGGTTTGTAAAAAAATAACCAATAAAAATTCAGCCTTTTTTATTTCATTAATATGCTTTCTTTAAATTCTACTTTTAAATACAATCATAATATCAATTATCTATTACTTTTTGTGGGGTGTCCATTACTGGAATTTAGGGTGTTTTGATTTATTTCTGTTATTTACAATTAAATTTCGATTCACATTGGGAAATGTGACTATGAGCATGGTTAAATATTGTTGGTAGATTAATATAATATTAAAAAATGTGGAATATAACAACTATAACTATTAATTAAAAAATAATTTTTAAAGAAATTCCTTAAGGGTGTCCATTACTGGCACATCTACCCTATATATATATATATATATATTTGGTATAGATGCTGCAGTGGTCTGCAAAATATATACGCGAAAAAATCTTTCCAACTTTGGCGATACTCGCTAAGATCCAAAATCTGGTCCTAGAGAAATGAGATTAAGATACGATTTTGTATATTCAATTTTTTTATTTTTTTTTATTTTACTGTTTATTTATTTAACCTTGGTGGCTAAGATGCTTTACACTCACGCAGAAAAAAAAAATATGTTAAAAAAAAGAAAAAAGTCGGCAAATTTAGGAGATTTTTTCCTTTAATGGCAACCTAGCCATTGTATTAAGTTATTCGTTTGACGCGGTCTTGAAAATCGCGCCAACCAAAAAGTCGCCAAACTTATGTTTATATGTTTGCGTGAGTGTAAAGCATCTGTTCCGCATTGGTTAAATAACCCATATTATGTAAATCAATTTGGGTACTTTTCGGTTAGCCGGGCGCCAGTGAAATTTATATATCTATGTATACATATATATACATATATATATACATACACACATTTATATATGCATGTATATATATATACATATATATACACATACATATATGTGTGTATGTATACATATATATGTATATATAGATATATACATTTCACTGGCGCCCGGCTAACCGAAAAGTACCTCAATTTGTTTTTGAAGTTCTGTGTCTGTATATTGTGAACAGCTATTATATACTACTAATTATTAATATGCAAATATTTATTTTATCAATATTAAAAGTTTATCATTAAGGCGATTTACATAAAAAAGACTTTTCTCTGCTCAACTATGTTAAAATTCCTGGGCACAGATGTTATATACAAACCATATTTGCGCAATTGCAACAAAATGGCAATTTTATGCCTCACATGGTAAACCGATTATTTTGTTTATTTTTGTTTATTTATTTTTATTTTAATTCCATAAATTATTTTTACTATGTTTATCAATAGATAAGTATCAAAGTAACATATTTATTTACATCAAACTACCATTTATCTATTTTTATTATATTATTTTATTTTTACATTGAAATAAAAAATCACGTGCTATTATTGCATACTATTTGTAACTAATATTCCAAAACAAAGTTTTCGCCAAATTGGCGAGAAAAAAAAATTCAACATGGTGCGTCTGTGCCAATTCCTGACATGCTCATACTTTGCATAAACTTTTTTTCATCAAGTAAATTATTAAAAGTTTATCATTAAGGCGATTTACATAAAAAAGACTTTTCTCTGCTCAACTATGTTAAAATTCCTGGGCACAGATGTTATATACAAACCATATTTGCGCAATTGCAACAAAATGGCAATTTTATGCCTCACATGGTAAACCGATTATTTTGTTTATTTTTGTTTATTTATTTTTATTTTAATTCCATAAATTATTTTTACTATGTTTATCAATAGATAAGTATCAAAGTAACATATTTATTTACATCAAACTACCATTTATCTATTTTTATTATATTATTTTATTTTTACATTGAAATAAAAAATCACGTGCTATTATTGCATACTATTTGTAACTAATATTCCAAAACAAAGTTTTCGCCAAATTGGCGAGAAAAAAAAATTCAACATGGTGCGTCTGTGCCAATTCCTGACATGCTCATACTTTTCTCTCGTTTTTTAAACATTAAAGTATGAAACAGATCCCTATTTCTGTATTATTTTTATGCTGATATGATTAAAATTTGGGTACTTTCATGTTATCACGGGTTCCAAAGATGAATCGCCAAGCGACCAAGATTTATCGCCAAATTATAAAGCATGTATGGCATTATAATAATATATGATATATATATAACATTTCTTGACGTATATGGCCAAGTTATAATCATATATAATGCATATATGATGTATATATATGACATGTGTATATGATGTATATATGACACATAAGACGTTAATAATATGTGTGTAATGACGTATATGGCACATATAGCAGTGTTTGGAATATATATATGCGAATCTAGGATGCATATATAAGCTTTGCGATGATGTTGGCGAAATCATAACTGCAACCTTGGCAGGCATTTTTTTTAAGCTTTCGGAACATTTTCCTAATGGTTATTGTAATTTGTAAAATTATAATTTTTTTTTTGACATGGTGTCAATGTTGAATTCCCCCCCCCCCCCCCCCAATCATCAGATAACCATTTTATGGCACTCAACTGCTGAGGCGTCAGCATTTCTCGGACATGCCAGTTAATTCGGCCTTTACAGCATTATTTTTTTTTCAGAGATTATATTACAAAAGGAAGTTTATGTTATCTTTCTGAATTTAATTATATGTTATTCTAAATTTTTCTCAATTCATAAAATAAAAATTTGTGTTTTGTCAAATTACATATTTTTTTTTTTTTTTTTTTTTTTACCTGCGAAATGTTTTCTTCGTTACTAGATTTTATTAAATTTGTTAAGTACAGGTCGTATATGACATGTGTATACGATGTACATATGGCATGTATAAGTAACAACACATGCATTATTAAGGGGCTGCTTCACTGAAACTCCCGATCATGAAATCTAATGTTAGTCTACGGGGGAAATTTAGAAGCATGATTACTCATTACCTAATATAATTATTAAAACAAGATTTTCACCATCAGAAAGTAGGCGTCAGATGCCAACAGTTTACGTTTTAAAAATTCTCTCTTTTAAATCGTTAGTATTCCTAAGAAGATGATAAAATTTCATCAAGTAAATCTCCCCTATTCAACCTGTAAATATCCACAAATTGTATGCTCATAATTTATATTAATTCAAATTTGAATTCTTATGTCTCCCTTAGATATCAGCGATGGATAAAGCTTATTGGAATTCAGGAAAAGAGTAAGTCGGAAATCGGTTTGTATAATAATTACAGACTTTGTGGTGATCGTTCTATATCATCATGGTAATGAACTTTACTGACACCAGAAGCGCACACTCTGCAAACAGCTATCTTAATCTAATATCTCAAGATGTAAATATTTTGCATCTGTGAGCTGTATTTTATTATTTCAATTAAATATAAAGTATCACAAAATAATATAATTTTGAAACATTCATTTTTATTTATTGTTTGTTTTTAAATGTTTAATAAATGTGTTTGTTCTTTTAAATGATCATCTTTATTGTCTATCCACCACATAACATTGTTATCCTTTTGCAGTTAAGTTAATTACTTTGATTAAATGTTAAGTAATAGGAGAAGTCAGTAATAAGAAATAAGGGGAAATTCCTAGCTTACTTCTAATTTAGAAGTAATGTTCTTTAATCGCAAATCTTTAAGTAAAAAATTCAATATCATGAAAAGCAACATCATTTGAGAATTCACTTCTGCTCTTGTAGTGATATTACTTTACTTTTTAATGTATGATATTTTTACCTATGGTATAAATGTACCTTACTAAATAACTATACTTTATTATTTAAAAGTTTTTTTTTTTAATATATTGTCTTGAAAAAAATATATATCGTAATATCTAAAGATCTGATAAGAATTTTTTGAAATAGTAGAGCAATGTGGTGATTTTTTTCTTATGTATTATATTTATTCTAGAACCATTTTAATTTATGTAATGTTGTATATACCTAAACTATGGTAAGCTGATTAAAAATAAGATTTATCTATCATTGATGTAAATCAATGTTGAAATTTTATTCTTGAAAAATTTAAACGACCTTCACGTTATTTAGATTAAATAAGCCAAAATTTTTGCTCTACTATGCTTGATAAATTAATACTACTTTTGTTTATTCTATAATATCTTTCAACTTTTATCTATGTTTGTTTCACAGCGTTTGAAAGCACAAAATACAGATAATAAAGGCTGGAAGTCTACATATGTTTATAAATGATCATTCAAATATATATATATATATGTTTTCTCTTGAACAGAAACTTGAAAATTCTTTTAATAATATAAATAGATAAGATTTTTTTTCTTTTTTTGCTGATTGTAAATTTATTAAAACATCTTATTAAAGTACCTGAAAATACCATGTTCACTATAATATTCTGCACAAAGACACATATTAATGCTTCTACATAATAGTAATAATTAAGTAAAGTACTAAATAAAAATTAAAGAATACAAATAACTGCTATTTTTATGTTAGCTGGGTGCCAATGATTACATCTCTATATAATTGACATCCGGCTAACATAAAAAATACCAAATATATTTAGAAAGATTCTTTCCTTCAAATGAATAATAATACTAAAAAGTACAAAATGATTGAAAATTTTTTCAGGTGTACAAAATATTTTACATCTAGATATGAGCTGACAAAAGAAATAAATTTTATTTGTATTATTTGAGTTATAACAATAGAAAAGATACAAAACAATCTGAAATAAAAAGTACTTTTTAATGTATGTTTGTAAAGTAAAATTGGGGAAATTGTTTTTGAAGTTTAAGATTATCTGATTTCTAAACAATTGTATACAGTATATATTTTTTCTAAATATTGTCTTAGTTTACTTTTAAATGATCTGTATGTTACTAAATTACTTCTGCCAGCTCAAAAAATAACATTGTTCCAGAATTTGTCTTCATTAAGACAGCTTGATTTATTATAATAATATATTTATATATATATATTAGTACACATTATTTTAGCAAGATTTTTACAAGAATACCTGAAGTATGAAGACAGATTATTTTTAAAACCTCCTACAAATCTATGTTGCCTATCAATATCTTAACTTAGAAAGAAAAAAATATCCTTAATTAAAAAATCTGATTTTAATTTTTGAAAAGTGTTTTTTTTCTCCCTTTTTTTCACACTTTGATCTGAAACAACCCTTGAATATCCTTGAAAAGTGCTTGAATTTTATTTGATCTCAAGTATATGAACATGAACTCAGTCATTATATTTGTATTTTGAGAAACAACTAACTTATATAACATAAAAAATATGTAGAATTTTACCTTTTTAAAAACACTCCATACAAAATGAAATGCATTAAATTTAATATTATTATTATTTTGGTTATGGGTACTGTGAAGGTCAGTGTTAAAACAAAAATTCTCCTCCAAAAAGGGAGGTGGGGGGGGGGGGGAACATTGCACTTCTACAACAAATATAAACATAAAATCGTTCTCAAGTGTATGAACCATGAACTTTGTCATTTTATCTGTGTTTTTAGAGACAACTTACTTATGATATAACTTTAAACATAAAAAATTATATTTATAAGCATAAAACCACAAATCCTCCACTGTGTGTATCCCAAGACTTCTGCTGAATTCATCACTGCTAAAACGAGAGAATAGTTGGTATTAAACAATGTTTTTGAATTATGTCTATTCAGTTCCATGTTGATAATTTTTCCAATTCATTTCAATTAAGAAAACCATTTAAAGATGAAGCTAATTTGTTTTCACCAGATTTGTTTTACATTTATATGACAATTTACATTTTTCACAAAAAAAAAAAAAAAAATGTGCTTTTAAGAATGCGGGAACATTTTAGCAGGCGAAATGGTTTGTTTTGGACAATTTTGCTTTTGTTTTTATCTTGACTGAATATATTAAGGATACGTATACACGCAGATTACAAATAAACAAGAAGTATGCTATGTATATTATGAACATAAAAAAGTGTACTTGTAACAAATAAATAAAATTTAAAGGTGACAATACGTTAAATTGGACCATTGTAATACAAAACATACCAAAGTAATCTATTTTATGATCTTAACATACTTGAAATATTCTTTTTACGCATTTATCTGTAATTCTAATTGTGTGAATAGGCATGCAAAAAAGATTCTTAATAATATTTAAGTTAGATAAAAGGAAACCAAAATAGTGTCCAAGAGGTGAGTATTTTCATCTGTCATTGTTCTTACTCCTTATAAGGAAAGAGTCTTTATGATACGGGATTTTTTTCTGATTAAAAAAAAATATTTCCATAAAGAAAAGAAAGTTTCTATTTTACATAATAATTAATTATTAATAATAAATCATATATGTATTTAATGACTAATTAGCAGATACCGGGTGTCCCACAAATGACTGATGGATTTTAAAATTCAATAACTTGCAAACAGGGGCAGATATTAAAAAAATTCTTGCAGGAGGGTTACGTATGATGTCGGGAGTTTTTTTACTGCGATTATTGATTTTAGTTCGAATTTCAAACAATAGATGGCGCTGACAGTGGTTGGTGCTCATTCGAAGCCGAAACTGACGTCACTCATCATTGACGTGAAGAAAGGAGATTAAGGCTATGGAGTGGGTCTCATTCGCAAGTACAATCTTGCTCTTAGGACCAGATTCTGAACACAGACGATATGATTTCAATGTAATGCGTTGTTGCCATGGAAACAACAAACTCTTTGATAGTAGAATACATCTTTCAGAACTGGGCATGAATTTAACAAGCAGTGTTCGAGTTGCAGGCGATTCTACATTTATTTTGTTTTATTTTCTCGGATTAAATTACTTTTTATGGCCTGATTTAAAGAATATTTTATTCATCGTATTTTAAAACTAGTAGGTGAAATAAACCATTTTCAATAAATACTGTACACTCTTTTAAAAGTACTCACTAGCAGATTGCGTAGCAAAATAACGAATGAAGATGTGACGGATTCGATTTCTGTGCAGCTCTCACATACCTGCATTGCCGTCATTTTGCGAAACTAAATTTTCATATTGGTTAGATAAAATTCCCATAAATACTCATAAATGTAAAATTGCCTGCGAACTCGAATAATGCTTGTTAAATTCATGCCCTAATCTAAACGTTGTATTCCACTATCGAAGGATTTGTTGTTTCCATGGCAACAACGCATTCCATTGAAATCATATCGAATGAGTTCAGAATCGAGGCCTAAGAGCAAGATTGTACTGGCAAATAAGACCCACTCCATAGCCTTACTCTCCTTTCTTCGCATCAATGCCGAGTGACGTCAGTTTCGGCCTCGATTGAGCGCCAACCGCTGTCAGCGCCATCTATTGTTTAAAATTCGAACTAAAATCAAGAATCACAGTAAAAAAACTCCCGACATCATACATAACCCTCCTGCAAGAATTTTTTAAATATCTGTCACCGTTTGCTAGTTATTGAATTTTAAAATCCATCAGTCATTTTTGGGACACCCGGTAGTTAACTATCAATATTTGTATAGATTTCTCTGTGGCATATGTTAAATTTAATCGAATCATTGCCTCTAGTTCTTAAAAGTTGAAACCCACATATCGCACATTGACTCTAAATAACGCACCTGTACTGTAACTGATATCTTTGTGTCTCCCTGTAAATAAACGCAATTCACATCACTTTGACGAGAGAAATTTATAGTGCACCACAGTAATGCATATAATTTTCATTATGTTTGAAAGTGAAATATCTCTATATTACACTACATTTTCCCCCATAGACCAATGTGTAACAGAATTCTTTTGTTTGACCCTGTAAATGAATAATTAATGTTTTGCATACCATATTCTACAAAAAGCATGTTTCAATGTGCTTCATAATTATATATGAATTTCATCATGTTTTAAATGATGTAGCATCATCAAAATGCACTTGAAATGATTATTTCCCATTGACTGTAATGTAACAGAATATTTTTGACTGTCCCTGTAAAAAAAACTATAAGTTGAAATAGGGAACATGCTATAGTAAACGACAAAAATTTCAGGGCAATTCGAGTATATTTTTGAGAGTTAGAGCATGGACAGGCAAACCGAAGTGATAAACCCTCTTCAACTAGGTTGGAAAGTGTTAAAAAATGATATGCTGAATACAAAATTGTGAGATGTTATGGGCAATTTAACCTGCACTTCCTTTAAATGCTTGCTAATTACTGGGGCCTTTTACATTAAAGCTAAAACTATTATGAAAATAAAAATGGAATTTTAAATATTTGTTTGTATATATTTTTAACAAAAAACTAATAATTTAACAAAAATATTTCATGATGTTAAATTTTATTTATTCTTTTCATATTTTATTTATTTTATGAAAAAGTTTCTGATAAATTGTAAAATTTTTAATTGCATAGTTCTTAAAAATCCAATAAAATATAAAAATGTGCAGTTTTTTTTCTATTCTAGTTATCCTGTATGCATAAAATCTTTAAGTAATCTTCATTCTTATTGAGTAAATATTTCAATTACTAGATTTTAAATTATTATTAAATTGCTAAAAAATCTCAAAAACATTTAACATCATGAAATATTGTTATAAAATGTTCTTGTTAAACTTATCAGTTTTTTGTTAAAATGTGTACAAAAAATATTTAAAATTCCAATTTTCTTTTTATTTTCATTATAGTTTTAGCTTTAATGTAAAATATCCCAATAATTAGCAAGCTTTTAAAGGAAGTGCAAAAACAAAAAATCGATACAAACGATAAAAATCGTATAAAATATCGATATAAATAAATCGTATCGTTTCTCTGCGACGCACTTCTGTTTTGTCCTCCTTCCGCAGCAGAGGTTTGGCGCTGGTGTGGCGCGAACAAATTTAACACTATCTGACTGGGCTTATTATTTAATGGCTTTGGGTGTAGCCGTTTCACTTTTTCATATGCCAGGCGGCCATTTTTATTCAAAATTAATTTTTCGGATAAAACTGCATAAAAGTTACATTTTAAGAAAGATCGTTCAAAATAAATTAATACTTGAGAGATGACTTACTTTCTATTATGTATATATTCTGCAATAACTTCAGTCGAAATTAGATTCACAGTTCAAATTCTCTATTCATGAAAGTAAACAAAAAAAGAAAAAAAAGATTGATTCGTCGTGAACATTTAAAATATTAAATCATGGAGGTAATCATTCGCAAAGCAAGTTCTCCGCGAATGAATTTTTGGACCGCTGCCTCGCCTCAAAAAAATAATTCGCACCAGTGCAAAGCCATTAAATAATAAGCCCAGTCAGATAAATGGGAAACTTTTCGCAAGTTGAAAATAGCGCCATCTAGCGGTTGGGAGTGCTGCAACGAGCGGATGGTAGATTTGTCGTGAAGGAATGGCAACACAATGACGGGGTAAGTTAAGTTCTATGTTTTGATTTTCGATTTTGCATATTCAAATTTTTTATTTTTATTTTACTGTTTCTTTATTTAACATTGGTTAAATAATTCATATATAAATCAATTTTTTCTCAAGTAAGATTAAATTAATTAAATGTTTTTATTTTCGGTTTGTAAATAGTTTGTGTACGGAAGAAATGGCGATATGGAATTGGTTTTTCCCTTAGAATTCAAAACTTCTTTAAACAACTTTTATAATTACTAATTAATAAAACAAATATGAAATAAATTAAACTGGTTAAATGTTATAAATATTTCATAAAATGATTTCAAAATAAAACTGCGGAGCTGATGTAATCTGTCTCTGATATGCAGATTTATAAATGTAATTAATATTTATAAATATATTATTCACACAGTTGTTATATCAGAGCTCGACCTTTGAAGGCTGAAAATAAAGTAATAGTTTTCTAACGATTCGGTACTTAAAAATTACGCTGTTTCCAATAAATAGCTAATTCCAATATGTATGTGTAAAATATCATGATGTTCGCTATTTTCATATACTTGATATTTATTTTCAAAATACTGTGTATGATATTTTCAGTCAAATAAGTGTAAATGAATTTTTCAACTGTTATTAATTGTGCCCTTTTTTAGAGCTAGAAATATATTTTCCTAGTTTGAAGTTGATAATTTAAATGTAAAACCAATAATTATGCGAGATATTATTTACATGAAATAGCCACTGAAAGATAAATTGTTTAATTTAGATATACATTATTTAAATTTTCATTTGAAATAATCTTTTCTTGGTTTGATTTATTTTAGTTTAAACTGCAATATCTGAAAATATTTATAATCGTCAATACATTGTTTATTTTGAAAATATCGGATATTTTTGTGTTTATATATATATATATATGGTAGATGTGCCAGTAATGGACCGCCTTCCAGTAATGGGCCACCTTCAACATTTTTGGTTTGTAAAAAAATAATCAATGAAAATTCAGCCTTTTTTATTTCATTAATATGCTTTCTTTAAATTCTAGTTTTAAATAGAATCATATCATTTTGTGGGGTGTCCATTACTGGAATTTAGGCTGTTTTGATTTATACAAGTTGTAAATTTCCAACTGGACGAAAAATGTCCGGGCCAGGTCATTTTTTTTTATATTTGTGTTAAAAAATATTCCAGTGTTTTGATTTATTTCTGTTATTTACAATTAAATTTCGATTCACTTTGGGAAATGTGACTATGAGCATGGTTAAATATTGTGGGTAGATTAATATAATATTAAAAAATGTGGAATATAACAATTATAACTATTAATTAAAAAATAATTTTTAAAGAAATTTCGGTACTTTTCGGTTAGCCGGGCGCCAGTGATATATATACATGTATATATATACACACAAACACATATATATACATATATATATACATACACATATATACATATATGTATGTATATATATATATATGTGTGTATATACATATGTATTTATATATGTACATATATCACTGGCGCCCGGCTAACCAAAAAGTACCGAAATTCCTTAAAGGTGTCCATTACTGGCACATCTACCCTACATATATATATTTGGTATAGATGCTGCAGTGGTCTGCAAAATATACGCGAGAAAAAATCTTTCCAACTTTGGCGATACTCGCTAAGATCCAAAATCTGGTCCTAGAGAAGTGAGATTAAGATACGATTTTGTATATTCAATTTTTTTATTTTACTGTTTATTTAACCTTGGTGGCTAAGATGCTTTACACTCACGCAGAAAAAAAAAATTAATCGGTTAAAAAAAGGAAAAAAAGTCGCCAAATTTAGGGGATTTTTTCCTTTAATGGCAACCTAGCCATTGTATTAAAATTAAGTTATTCGTTTGGCGCGGTCTTGAAAATCGCGCCAACCAAAATGTCGCCAAACTTATGTTTATATGTTTGCGTGAGTGTAAAGCATCTGTTCCACATTGGTTAAATAACCCATATTATGTAAATGAATTTGTTTTTGAAGTTCTGTGTCTATATATTGTGAACAGCTATTATTACTAATTATTAATATGCAAATATTTATTTTATCAATATTAACAGTTTATCATTAAGGCGATTTACATTAAAAATACTTTTCTCTGCTCAACTATGTTAAAATTCCTGGGCACAGATGTTATATACAAACCATGTTGGCGCAATTGCAACAAAATGGCAATTTTATGCCTCACATGGTAAACCGATTATTTTGTTTAATTATTTTTATTTTTATTCTATAAATTATTTTTACTATGTTTATCAATAGAAAAGTATCACAGTAACATATTTATTTACATCAAACTACCATTTATTTATTTTTATTATATTTTATTTTTATATTGAAATAAAAAATCACGTGCTATTATTGCATACTATTTGTAACTAATATTCCAAAACAAAGTTTTCGCCAAATTGGCGAGAAAAAAAAATTCAACATGGTGCGTCTGTGCCAATTCCTGACATGCTCATACTTTTCTCTCGTTTTTTAAACATTTAAAGTATGAAACAGATCCCTATTTCTGTATTATTTTTATGCTGATATGATTAAAATTTGGGTACTTTCATGTTATCACGGGTTCCAAAGATGAATCGCCAAGCGACCAAGATTTATCGCCAAATTATAAAGCATGTATGGCATTATAATAATATATGATATATATATAACATTTCTTGACGTATATGGCCAAGTTATAGTCATATATAATGCATATATGACGTATATATATGACATGTGTATATGATGTATATGGCATATATAGGAGTGTTTGGAATATATATATATATACTATATATATGCGTATCTAGGATGCTTATATAAGCTTTGCGATGATGTGGGCGAAATCATAACTGCAACCTTGGCAGGCATTTTTTTAAGCTTTCGGAACATTTTCCTAATGGTTATTGTAATTTGTTAAATTATATATATATATATTTTTTGACATGGTGTCAATGTTGAATTCCCCCCCCCCTCCCAATCATCAGATAACCATTTTATAGCACTCAACTGCTTTCTCGGACATGCCAGTTAATTCGGCCTTTACAGCATTATTTTTTTTTTCAGAGATTATATTACAAAAGGAAGTTTATGTTATCTTTCTGAATTTAATTATATGTTATTCTAAATTTTTCTCAATTCATAAAATAAAAATTTGTGTTTTGTCAAATTACATATATATATATATATATATATATATATTTTAACCTGCGAAATGTTTTCTTCGTTACTAGATTTTATTAAATTTGTTAAGTACAGGTCGTATATGACATGTGTATACGATGTACATATGGCATGTATAAGTAACAACACATGCATTATTAAGGGGCTGCTTCACTGAAACTCCCGATCATGAAATCTAATGTTAGTCTACGGGGGAAATTTAGAAGCGTGATTACTCATTACCTAATATAATTATTAAAACAAGATTTTCACCATCAGAAAGTAGGCGTCAGATGCCAACAGTTTACGTTTTAAAAATTCTCTCTTTTTAAATCGTTAGTATTCCTAAGAAGATGATAAAATTTCATCAAGTAAATCTCCCCTATTCAACCTGTAAATATCCACAAATTGTATGCTCATAATTTATATTAATTCAAATTTGAATTCTTATGTCTCCCTTAGATGTCAGCGATGGATAAAGCTTATTGGAATTCAGGAAAAGAGTAAGTCGGAAATCGGTTTGTATAATAATTACAGACTTTGTGGTGATCGTTCTATATCATCATGGTAATGAACTTTACTGACACCAGAAGCACACACTCTGCAAACAGCTATCTTAATCTAATATCTCAAGATGTAAATATTTTGCATCTGTGAGCTGTATTTTATTATTTCAATTAAATATAAAGTATCA
This sequence comes from Maratus michaelseni, assembly GCA_963931845.1. Taxonomy (NCBI): domain Eukaryota; kingdom Metazoa; phylum Arthropoda; class Arachnida; order Araneae; family Salticidae; genus Maratus; species Maratus michaelseni. The sequence goes on along the minus strand of OZ007593.1, from coordinate 332,701,267 downwards.
CAAAATAATATAATTTTGAAACATTCATTTTTATTTATTGTTTGTCTTTAAATGTTTAATAAATGTGTTTGTTCTTTTAAATGATCATCTTTATTGTCTATCAACCACATAACATTGTTATCCTTTTGCAGTTAATTACTTTGATTAAATGTTAAGTAATAGGAGAAGTCAGTAATAAGAAATAAGGGGAAATCCCTAGCTTACTTCTAATTTAGAAGTAATGTTCTTTAATCGCAAATCTTTAAGTAAAAAATTCAATATCATGAAAAGCAACTTCATTTGAGAATTCACTTCTGCTCTTGTAGTGATATTACTTTATTTTTTAATGCATGATATTTTTACCGATGGTATAAATGTACCTTACTAAATAACTATACTTTATTATTTAAAAGTTTTTTTTAATATATTGTCTTGAAAAAAAAAAATATATCGTAATATCTAAAGATCTGATAAGAATTCTTTGAAATAGTCAAGCAATGTGGTGATTTTTTTCTTATGTATTATATTTATTCTAGAACAATTTTAATTTATGTAATGTTGTGTATATCTAAACTATGGTAAGCTGATTAAAAATAAGATCTATCATTGATGTAAATCAATGTTGAAATTTTATTCTTGAAAAATTTAAACGACCTTCACGTTATTTAGATTAAGTAAGCCAAAATTTTTGCTCTACTATGCTTGATAAATTAATACTACTGTTGTTTATTCTATAATATCTTTCAACTTTTATCTATGTTTGTTTCACAACGTTTGAAAGCACAAAATACAGATAATAAAGGCTGGAAGTCTACATATGTTTATAAATGATCAATCAAAAAAAAAAAAATTATATGTTTTCTATTGAACAGAAACTTGAAAATTCTTTTAATAATATAAATAGATAAGATTTTTTTTCTTTTTCTGCTGATTGTAAATTTATTAAAACATATTAAAGTACCTGAAAATACCATGTTCACTATAATATTCTACACAAAGACACATATTAATGCTTCTACTTAATAGTAATAATTAAGTAAAGTACTAAATAAAAATAAAAGAATACAAATAACTGCTATTTTTATGTTAGCTGGGTGCCAATGATTACATCTCTATATAATTGACATCCGGCTAACATAAAAAATACCAAATATATTTAGAAAATTCTTTCCTCCAAATGAATAATAATACTAAAAAGTACAAAATGATTGAAAAATTTTTCAGGTGTACAAAATACTTTACATCTAGATATGAGCTGACAAAAAAAATAAATTTTATTTGTATTATTTGAGTTATAACAATAGAAAAGATACAAAACAATCTGAAATAAAAAGTACTTTTTAATGTATATTTGTAAAGTAAAATTGGGGAAATTGTTTTTGAAGTTAAAGATTATCTGATTTCTAAACAATTGTATACAGTATTTTTCTTTTCTAAATATTGTCTTAGTTTACTTTTAAATGATCTGTATGTTACTAAATTACTTCTGCCAACTCAAAATATAACATTGTTCCAGAATTTGTCTTCATTAAGACAGCTTGATTTATAATAATAATATATTTATATATATATATATATATACATTAGTACACATTATTTTAGTAAGATTTTTACAAGAATACCTGAAGTATGAAGACAGATTATTTTTAAAACCTCGTACAAATCTAAGTTCCTTAATTAAAAAATCCTTAATTAAAAAATCTGATTTTAATTTTTGAAAAGTATTTTTTTTCTCCCTTTTTTTCACACTTTGATCTAAAACAACCCTTGAACATCCTTGAAAAGTGCTTGAATTTTATTTGATATATTTGTATTTTGAGAAACAACTAACTTATATAACATAAAAAATATGTAGAATTTTACCTTTTTAAAAACACTCCATACAAAATGAAATGCATTAAATTTAATATTATTATTATTTTTGGTTATGGGTACTGTGAAGGTCAGTGTTAAAACAAAAATTCTCCTCCAAAAGGGGAGGGGGGGGGGTGAACATTGCACTTCTACAACAAATATAAACATAAAATCGTTCTCAAGTGTATGAACCATGAACTTTGTCGTTTTATCTGTGTTTTTAGAGACAACTTACTTATGATATAACTTTAAACATAAAAAATTATATTTATAAGCATAAAACCACAAATCCTCCACTGTGTGTATCCCAAGCCTTCTGCTGAATTCATCACTGCTAAAACGAGAGAATAGTTAGTATTAAACAATGTTTTTGAATTATGTCTATTCAGTTCCATGTTGATAATTTTTCCAATTCATTTCAATTAAGAAAACCATTTAAAGATAAAGCTAAATTGTTTTCACCAGATTTGTTTTACATTTATATAACAATTTACATTTTTCACAAAAAAAAAAAAAAAAAAAAAAAAAAAAAAGTGCTTTTAAGGGTGCGGGAACATTTTAGCAGGCGAAATGGTTTGTTTTGGACAATTTTGCTTTTGTTTTTATCTTGACTGAATGTATTAAGGATACGTATACACGCAGATTACAAATAAACAAGAAGTATGTTATGTATATTATGAACATAAAAAAGTGTACTTGTAACAAATAAATAAAATTTAAAGATGAAAATACGTTAAATTGGACCATTGTAATACAAAACATACCAAAGTAATCTATTTTATAATCTTAACATACTTGAATTATTCTTATTACCCATTTATCTGTAATTCTGATTGTGTGAATAGGCATGCACAAAAGATTCTTAATAATATTGAAGTTAGATAAAAGGAAACAAAAATAGTGTCCAAGAGGTGAGTATTTTCATCTGTCATTGTTCTTACTCCTTATAAGGAAAAAGTCTTTATGATACGGGATTTTTTTCTGATTAAAAAAAATATATATATTTCCATAAAGAAAAGAAAGTTACTATTTTACAGAGGTATTTTTACCTTTTTCAAGATTCCCGAATGAATAATTCAGAAATGTTTCTTTTTTAAAAAGGAATGTTTTATGTCTATTCTTTCAAAACTTTTTTGTGTGAATTGAAAGTTATACAGATTTATAGGAATTGATTCTATTATTAAAGATGAGTTTACTTATTGATTTGGGAAGCTTTTGTTTATACATAAGGAGAGATTTCATTAATCTACAGGAATTTATTCTGTATTTAAAGATAAGTTTCTGAATCAAAAAGGAAAAGTTTCTTGACAGAAAGAAACAACTTTCTATTTTTCCAGATTTTATTCCTTGTAGGTTCGGAAAAGTTTTCTTATCGTTAAGGGTAACTATAATTCCATTTCCAACGGGAAACTTTTTCATTTTTTTTTAAGTGCACAATCTTTGTCATTGTACCTGTGTTTTGAATTACAGCTTACTTATAATGCCTTATGATAACAATTTTAACATAATATAAAAATAAAAGCATAAAATTGCAAATCATCTGGTGTATGTGTACCCTGCCCCAACCGCTGAATTCATCTCTGATATAGTATATAATTCACATACTAGAGGCAATGATTCGATTAAATTTAACATATGCCACAGAGAAATCTATACAAATGTTGATAGTTAATTATCTGCTAATTAGTCATTAAATACATATATTGGGTTATTCAGAAAGTTCCTTCTGCTTAAGAATTTGTACCAGAAAATTCTGCCCGTCAATTATTAGACATTAGCTATCTGATTTAATGTCTAATAATAGAATTTTCCGGTACGAACCAACTTTCCGAGCAACCCAATAGTTACATTAAAAGTTTGAAGTCTTATTATTTTTTAAAGTAGAATCTTAGCTGCAGTTTACTAAATTATTAAAATCATAAGTTTTCTTTTTCTTTTCTAAAGTTTCTGTGGATATTTGAACCAAAAAGTACAAGAAATTTTTTTTACAAAATTTCATGATGATCTGTTTTTACATAAAATATTTATTTAATGAAAATTCGTAGTTTTTTAAGAGAGAAGGGTCAATTATATTGATTTCTTTAAATAAGCTTTTTACTAACAAGGGAACCTCTTTTGGTGCAGCTCGCACCTAGCATTGAGACAGGGTGGCATTTTAAAGCCCTATATTACGAAGTTTGAGAATTGTTGAAAATTTTGTGTTAAAATCATTTTTTTATTTTACAGCAGCATAACTTTCAGAAAATACAATTTTCGAGACCATTTATTGGACTATTAACAGAGAATTTTTTTAAATACTTTAAAATACAAATTAGTTAATAGTAAGAATAAAATATTGAAAGAAGTTTAAAAAACTCTTTAAAAACCTACGAATTTCATTTTGAAAAATTTCAACATTATAATTGCATTTTTGGTGGCGTGACATTGACTGTAGGCTTTTTTCAGACAACCCTGGACGAATGTCATACTTTTCTGCTGTGTCAGTAGTGGTTTGGATTCATAGCACCCTATTTGGCGATTTGACTCGCTTTTGGCATGAAATTATCAATTAAAAATCCAATAAAGAAAAAATAATATAGTATAAAAAAATTTAAAATATGACTTTAACAGAGAAATTTTATCAGTTCTCTAACTTTTATGTATAGGGCTACGAAATGTACGATGTATGGATGCATTACCATAGTATGATGCACCATACATGAGTACCATGTATGGTGCGAGCTGCACCAAAAGTGGTTCCTTTGTAAATATAATTTTTAGCAACTAGAACTAGATCAATGTATTAAAAACAAGAACAAAAAATTATGTGTGATTATGAAACACTTTCCAACACAGCCAGAAAATTGTAATGAAACTTCACCGTTAAATAAGGTGAAGGGAAATATGTAAGTAAACATTACAGAAAACATATAACATATTGAAAAATACAGTTGTCAAAATTACATTCCAGTGTCAAAAAAGTAGTCGAATTATTTTGTGCAGCCCTGTATATGATCAATAGATGGTGATATATAGCATGATAAAATTTAGTTCAGTTAGAATATTCACATTTAGCAATTTTCACTAACCAATGAAAATGCACTCAAAATCTTTTGCACAGCCCTGCATATTATCTGAAGCTTTTGTACACACCGATAATTAAGCTAAAAAGCAACTTAAAATTCACTCGCAGCAATTACCAACCCTAAACGACAATGTATATTTTTCTTTGTGTAGCTCTGTATATGAATTTATTTATATACTACAAACTTTTATTAGTCTACTAAACATAGTTCAGCAGGAAAATGGTTAACACAATTAAAAACTACCCTTAAGTAATTCACTCCCATAATCTGTAATACTTACGGATTCCCTTGTGTAGCCGTGTATATGAACAACCGAGTTTATAAACACACGTACTATGAAAAAATTTAGTTAAACTTAAAACGCAAACCAAAGTTGAAACCCACATATCACACATTGACTCTAAATAACACACCTGTACTGTAACTGATATCTTTGTGTCTCCCTGTAAATAAATGCAATTCACACCACTTTGATGAGAGAAATTAATAAGTGCACCTCAGTAATGCATATAATTTTCATTATGTTTGAAATAGTGAAATATCACTATATTAACCTACAAACGATTTTCCCCCATAGAACAATGTGTAACAGAATTCTTTTGTTTGACCCTGTAAATGAATAATTAATGTTTTGCATACCATAGTCTACAAAACGCCTGTTTTGATGTGCTTCATAATTATATATCAATTTCATCATGTTTTAAATGACGTAGCATCATCAAAATGCACTTGAAATGATTATTTCCCATTGACTGTAATGTAACATAATATTTTTGACTGTCCCTGTAAAAAAACTATAAGTTGAAATAGGGAACATGCTATAGCAAACGACAAAAATTTCAGGGCAATTCGAGTATATTTATGAGAGTTAGAGCATGGCCAGACAAACCGAAGTCATAAACCCTTTTCAACTTGGTTGGACAGTGTTAAAAAATGATACGCTGAATACAAAATTGTGAGATGTTATGGGCAATTTAACATGCACTTCCTTTAAATGCTTGCTAATTACTGGGGCCTTTTACATTAAAGCTAAAACTATTATGAAAATAAAAATAAAATTGGAATTTTAAATATTTCTTTGTATATATTTTTAACAAAAAACTAATAATTTATCAAAAATATTTCATGATGTTAAATTTTATTTATTCTTTTCGTTTTATATTTTATTTATTTTATGAAAAAATTTCTGATAAATTGTAAAATTTTTAATTGCATAGTTCTTAAAAATCCAATAAAATATAAAAATGTTCAGTTTTTTTTTTCTATTCTAGTTATCCTGTATGCATAAAATCTTTAAATAATCTTCATTCTTATTGAGTAAATATTTCAATTACTAGATTTTAAATTATTATTAAATTGCTAAAAAATCTCAAACATTTAACATCATGAAATATTGTTATAAAATATTCTTGTTAAACTATCAGTTTTTTGTTAAAATGTGTACAAAAAAAATATTTAAAATTCCAATTTTCTTTTTATTTTCATTATAATTTTAGCTTTAATGTAAAATATCCCAATAATTAGCAAGCTTTTAAAGGAAGTGCAAAAACAAAAAATCGATACAAACGATAAAAATCGTATAAAATATCGATATAAATAAATCGTATCGTTTCTCTGCGACGCACTTGTGTTTTGTCCTCCTTCCGCAGCAGAGGAATGGCGCTAGTGTCCCCGCTAACAAATTTAACACTATCTGACTGGGCTTATTATTTAATGGCTTTGATTATAACGGATACAAAAGAAAAATATTCTCAAAAGCACATACACTAAACTATTCTTAAATATAAGAATAAAAATTTCTGACCTTTACGATGCCAAGTATAACTGCCACCATGTCACATTGTATGGTGTTCTCTATTTTAACTAAAGAACTAAACATAATTTTATATTTACTACTTTTAATTATATTAAGTTTAGCACATAATGGGTTTGCCACACAGGCCTTTTATATGTTACATTCCGAAAAAACTAAAAAGTAAAAACATTCGAATAACAACAGTTACAATTACAGTAGAAGTTAAAGTAATAGTTAGAACATATTATTACAGTTATGGCTTGATAGTCCTTTCTAAATAAAATCATGGTGATTCTAAGATTCTCTTGATTTATCTCTAAATTGAACATAAACGATCCTAAGAAAACGGATCAATGAATTACTATATTGGCATGAGGAAATTTAGTTGCAGAAAAATGGAGCATATAGCTAATATTAAGTCTAATAGGAAAACCACAGCCTTGGCAAGATCTGAAGGCACGGCAGTGCCTCCGCCAAGTCGAGAGAGGACAGCCGTAAGCATACTTTTCTGGAAGCAACTCAGGGCACTTTTGACCCCCTCATATCTCCGCGCTGGAGTATCCCAAAAATTTGAAACTTTGTTTTTCTAGAGTATTTGGCACACAGAACCAAAATTTAAAATTACAACTTTCTGTCTTTTCTAGTTCAGACGATATATGAACTCAAACATTCGATTTTTTGTCACTCACTCACTCACTCGTTCACGCGTCATCAAAAAGATTAGGTTGATCCCGTAGCCCTAGAAACTTGACATTTGGAAAAAAAGGTAGTGTTTAGGATACAAAGAAAGGAAAAATTATAAAATCCGGAAAATAATAATAAAAAAAAACATTCGAAATTTCAACAAATTCCATCAAAATTGAAAATTGAAAATAATACGATCTTGTAGTCTTAGAAACTTAAGATTTGGTGTGAAGGTAGTGTTTAGTATCCAGAAAAAGAAAACATCAAAAACACCAAAAAAATCAAAAGCAAAATTGAAAAAATCGAAAAATCGAAAAATTTCAAATAATCCGATTTTGTTGCGCTAGAAACTTGGAATTCGGAATAAAGGTAGTATTTAGGATGCAAAATAAGGAAAAATTAAAAAATCCAGAAAATTCGAAAAAAAATTCAAAAATTCGAAAAATTCGTAAAATATTGAAAAAATTAAAATAATTTGATTTTTTAGCCTTAGAAACTTAAAATTCGCAGTAAACATACTGTTTAGGATTCAGAATAAGTTAAAATAAAAAACGCAATAAAATTCGAAAATAAAATCCAAAAGCCAGAAAAATCAAAAAATAAGGAAAATTTGAAAATAATTCGATTTCATAGCGCTAGAAACTTGAAATTTGGAATAAAGGTAATATTTAAGATACTAAATAAGGAAAAATTAAAAAATATGCATAATTAAAAAAATACCCATAAATTAGTGCAGACGATATATGAACTCAAAGTTTCGATTTTTTGTCACTCACTCACTTTTGCGTCATCAAAAAAATTGGGTAGATCCCGCAGCGACAGAAACTTAAAATTTGGAATAAAGCTAGTGTTTCGGATACAAAGAAAGAAAAAATTATAAAATCCGGAAAATTAAAAAAAAAAAAAAAACCATTCGAAAATTCAAAAAAATCGAACAAAATTGAAAATTGAAAATAACACGATCTTGTAGTCTTAAAAACTTAAAATTAGGTGTGAAGGTAGTGTTTAGAATTCAGAAAAAGAAAACATAAAAACACACACAAAAAAAAAATAAAAATAAAAATAAAAATAAAATCGAAAAATCGAAAAAAATGGAAAAATTTCAAATAATCAAATTTTGTTGCGCTAGAAACTTGGAATTCTGAATAAAGGTAGTATTTAGGATGCAAAATAAGGAAAAATTGAAAAATCCAGAAAATTCGAAAAAAAAAATCAAAAATTCGAAAAATCGGAAAAAAATTGAAAAAAATTAAAATAATTTGATCTTTTGGCCTTAGAAATTTAAAATTCGCAGAAAAGATAGTGTTTAGGATTCAGAATTTCTATATAATAAAAGCCTAAGTCATGTGACTGTCATCAACAGTTCCGGGATGTCCGCTTCACTATTTCATATGCCAGGCGGCCATTTTCATTCAAAATTATTTTTTAGAATAAAACAGCATGAAAGTTACATTTTTAGAAAGATCGTTTAAAATAAATTAATATTTGAGAGATGACTTACGTTCAATTATGTATATATTCTCCAATAACTTCAGTTGAAATTAAGTTCGCAAGTTCAAATTCTCTATCCATGAAAGTAAACAAAAAACAAAAAACAAAAAAAAAAAAAACATTCATTCGTCGTGAACGTTTAAAATATTAAACCATGGAGTTAATCGTTCGTAAAGCAAGTTCTCCGCGAATGAATTTTTGGACCGCTGCCTGGTGTCAAAAAATAATTCGCACCAGTGAGACAATCAAAGTTTACCATAATTATGCGCTATACAACCCAACTTCCTTCCAGATCTTTTCTTGACGTAAGTTGAACTCATGTACTAATAATATTTAATGAATAAAATTTCGAAACGAATTATCAGTTAATTTGGTATTTATGTATTATTCTCGCCAGGAAGAGAGATCACGGAAAATGATTGGTAATCGCCAATCATATTTACCATAGTTATGACCAATCGCGTTCAAAATAGTAATTTAATATACATTTATAAAATACATAACATCATTAAATACTTTTATGTTAATTTGCGCAAATCTCGCCAATACCATTTTTTAAATCGCCGATACCATGTTTTATTTTTCGCGTGTTCGAATTAGAAAATATATTTTGATTTTTAAATCAAATATTTTGATTTATGATATTATTTCTTATTTATTTATTTATTTTCTATTTTAAGTGAAAAGTGTGAATGGCATGTATTTTAAATTGTATGTAATATAAGTATTTGAAATTAAAGCTAAGTATTTTAACTGAAATGAATGACAGGTTTAAAATTTAAAATTAAATTAATGCAGTATGAATGGTTGTGATAAGAGCAATATTTGGCGATTTAGCATTTGCTCCCGGCTAATAAAAATACCCATCATTAAAAATGGTAAATAATATGGAATCAAACTAAAACAATACAAAAAATATCAATGCGCGTTACAATGCTTAACATACATTTAAGGGAGACCAAACTGGTCGCCAGTGGCGGCTAGTAAGTTAAAATAAAAACGCAATAAAATTCGAAAATAAAATCAAGAAATCGAAAGAAATCGAAAAATAAGGAAATTTTGAAAATAATTCGATTTCATAGCGCTAGAAACTTGAAATTTGGAATAAAGGTAATATTTAAGATACTAAATAAGGAAACATTAAAAAATATGGATAGTTAAAAAAAATCGAAAATTTCATATTAAAAAAAAAAAAAAAAAAAAAAAAAAAGAGAGAGAGAAAATGAAAATAATATGATCTCGTAGTCTTAGAAACTGAAAATTTTGTGTAAAGGTAGTGTTTAGGATTCAGAAAAAGAAAAAATTAAAAACACAACAAAAATTGAAAAAAAAAAATCGAAAAAAAAAAACGGAAATTTGAAAATAATTTGATTTTGTAAAGCTAGAAACTTAAAATTTGGAATAAAGGTAGTATTTAGGATACAAAAAAAGAAATAAATAAAAAATCTGTAAAATTCGAAAAAAAATTCGAAAATTCGAAAAATTGAAAAAAAAATCGATTTTGTAGCTTTAGAACTTAAAATTCGGCGTAAACTTATTGTTTAGGATACAGAAAAAGGAAAAATTAAAACACAATAAATTCGAAAATAGAATAAAAAAACTCGAAAAAGATCGGAAATTTCAAAATAATTCGATTTTGCAGCGCTAGAAACTTGAAATTTGTAATAAAGGATACAAAATAAGAAAAAATTAAAAAATCTAGAAAATTATAAAAAAAATTCGAAAATATCAAAAATTGAAAATAATTTTATCTTGTTGTCTTAGAAACTTAAAACTTGGTGTAAAAGTAGTATTTACTATTCAATAAAAGGAACAATTAAAATATTCGTTAAATTCGAAAATAAAATCGAAAAATCTTTAAGAAATCGAAAATTCGAAAAAAATTTGATTTTGTACTGCTAGAAACATTAGTTTTAGGATAATTGTCCTATTAGCAAGTACAACGCCCCTAATTGTTTTATGTTATTTCCCCCGGATTATGGTTTTCTTTTCTTTCGTTTACGAATTTCGTTATAGAGAAGTTCCGCTATAGACTGGCTACGATATAGGCGATTTCTTTATAGACAGGTTTGTTTTCTTTCACAGGCTGTACTCTATGTACTTCACATATGAAATATGGATTGTTAAATGTTGTCATCCCCACAAAAATTTTCACAGCTCCCCCTACCCTCCCGACATTACTGGCTGGTTATGGCTTGATAGTCCTTTCTAAATAAAGTCATGGTAACTCTAAGATTCACTTGATGTATCTCTAAATTGAACCTAAATGATCCTAAGAAGACGGATCAAATAATTACTATATTGGCATAACAATCAGGTAACTTAGAATTAAAATCGAAAAATCAATAAATTTATAAAAAGTCGAAAATTTGAAAATAATTCGATTTTGTAGTCCTAGAAGCTTGACATTTGGCAGAAAGGCAGGGTTTAGTACACAAAGTAAGGAAAAATTAAAAAATCTGTAAATAATAATAAAAAAAAGACTAAAAAAAACGAAAAAAAACATCGAATAAAGGAATATAATTTGATTTATTGGAAATTTCCGGAAATTTTAATTTTGGCTTTCTTTTCACACTAAAAAGTTCTTTTATGTTAAATATCAAGTATCTAGGGCTGCGAGTAATATCTCAGATGGATAGCACCTATCCTGGAAGCAATTGAGAGTACTTTTGATACCCCCCCCTCCCATAACTTAGTGCTTGCCTAGGAACCTGAAATCTCTTTTTATCTACAGTACTTTGCAAACGAAACTAAAGCTTCAAATTTTTTATACCTGTAAATAATAGGGAGAGAGTGTGGGATTAGCGAAAATCAGTGGATGATCTCAAGAAAAGGAGAAAATCAAGAAAAGGAGGATTACTTACAAAAAGAAGTGAAATCTCATCAAAAAGTCACCTGTAAAAAATGCAGCCAAGTCTCGTAACTCATTTACCGTAAAAAGTACTGAGATCATATAAAGCCAAGTTTAACTATCTTATTAACTCTGAAATTTTCATTCGCAAATCACTCCTAGTCTCTACATCTTTAGTTAATTATTATTTTGTGACTTGGCAATTACGCATCACAGGGAAGTTATTACACCTTACTATGTTATGGAATAGGATGTGGGATAATTTAATTAAGGCAAATTATATACGCACAGGGAAGTTATTACACTTTAATATGTTATAGTATTATTTGATTAAGACTAACTATATACATCACATTCTCGTGCTACGTAATTGCCAAGTCACAAAATAATAATTAACTAAAGATGTAGAGACTAGGAGTGATTTGCGAATGAAAATTTCAGAGTTAATAAGATAGTTAAACTTGGCTTTATATGATCTCAGTACTTTTTACGGTAAATGAGTTACGAGACTTGGCTGCATTTTTTACAGGTGACTTTTTGATGAGATTAAAAATTTCTTGGTGTCACTTGGCAGTTTGGAATTAAAATTAAGCGTTCGCGCCTTGCAAACACCGCCCTTGAAAGGGTTAACAAACACGTATAATGCTTCTGACATCAAGTAAATGGGACTGCATTTTTGGCGTTTAATCTTACAATTTGGCGATAGTTTTTTTGTTATGAAAAGTGGTTGACAGCATAATAGAGAAGTACCTAAAAAATATTAGATTCAATGCGAAATCCTCGCACGGGCCCTCTGGTTAATTTATAATTAAGTTGTAAAAATATTAAAATGTTGTATTGTCATCGGCAAAACACTTTTCAACATAATTTATATAATTCTTGCCTATCAGGAATTGTGTTAAAGATCGATTGGAAAATTCCATGAATAAAAAAAAAGTAATTAAAATAAGCTAGCAAAAAAATAAAAAATAATAAAAAAATACCTGTTGAAAAAAATTACCGAGCGAGGATTGGTCTACTAGGTACTTGTAAGATTAAATGCCAATAATGGTTGATCGAAAATGTCACATTCACTTGACAACACGTGTTTACGTCATCAAGTTATTTTTATTTCGACGTTTTATTTATATTTTTATTAATGTTATACTAATTTATTTGTTTTTTCGTTATTTAAAATAAAAATTATGTCAATTTGTATACTTTGGTGAGTGAGCAGGAAAAATAAGAAAATTACGTCATAAAAATCGGGTTTACACATGAATATTAAAAATAAAAAAGATGAATTAAATGAAAAAGCATTATAACCTGTTAAATGAAAAAGCATTATAACCTGATTACAGAAGAAAGTCGCCGTTCGTGATATCACCATCATCTTTTTAAAACAGGATACATTACCAGGTTTTAAGAGGCTGTGAAATCAGAACGGGGGTTGGTGAGCGTAGCGAGCATGGGGCAGAGCCCCCTAGTGCTAGAAAAGAAAAAGAAAATTTATGTTTCCTCTTCTATTCATTCTGATCAAAATAACATTAAAATGACTTGAAATGAAATACGTAATTTTTTAGGGAAAAAAAAGTTATTTTTATTTTTTTCTATATGAGAAAAAATAAAATTGCCCGCCCGGGCCCGAAGGCTAGTACAAAAATCAAGCCCGAGCCCGGGTTCGGGCTGAGCCCGTCTCATCTCTACTGCGTGCCTCTTTCACAATGGTATATTAACAGCGAGAAATTCAGCTGTTCCGATATTGTCTTCATTCTTTCCTTTAATTAACTGGACTAGTACCGTGCCTGTAAAACTAGTTTTTCCTTCTAAAGAATCTTGCTGATGGAAAGTGAATAAGGGGAAATTGAAAGATCTGCATTAGAGATGAGTTCGGGCTAGTGTTGCCTGGTCCATTGTAGAGGTATGCATGGAACTGGGCCGAGCGGGCAGAATAAAGACACCTTTTTTAACGTTCCGGGCCAATAAAAAAAATTAAGTGGGCCTATGGGCCCGATATAATAAATTTAAAAGGATCAAACTATGCTGATAATTATGCATAATTTTCAATAGACGTGACTGGGACGAGAATAAGTATAAATGTGCTGCACAAGCCGATGCTAGTTTGATAACATCAATACAGAAATATAACATGTCCAGCGTAGAGATTGGCATTGGAAAGCTAGGACTCCAGGCTTTCTGACTCAGGCTTACTGTTTCCAGCTTACTGTTTTCCAGGCTTACTGTTTCAGCAGACTCGGTATAGGCCGGGATCAGGTTTACGTTTTACTCTACAGACTCGGATAGGGCCGGAACTAGACTTAGTTGTTCTTAGGACGTATCGATCAAGCAATTTGTTTTGTAAAAATAACAGTAGCGATAACGAACTTCTGTTATCGGAATGTTTGGAAACTTTAATAAATCATTAGAGGATCATTTTGGAAAATCCACTTTTTTTAAAAATGATTATACAACAACAAACGTTATGATGTTTTTAACCACATTTTATTTCTTTTATTCTAAACTACATTGAATTTTTTAATGTATTTATTTGAATGTATTAGTCTAAGAGTCTAAGTGATCAATAATGTTGCCATTCTGTATTCTATGCTTGCGAACATATAGTAATCTAAAATATACTGTAAAATTTCCTCAGAAATATGTATGCAGTATTCGTTAATAGTATTTTAATTGTATTTTTTAAAAAATTGGAATACTTTGTAGAAATTGAGTCGGGTAGGACTGGGCCGGGCCTGATTTCGTTGATTTTTGCATGGGCCGAGCTGGACCGGACCTGTTTTCACAGATTTTTGAATGGACCGGGCAGGGCAGTGAACTGCCAAATCAAACGAGCCGGGCCTGGAAATTTCGGTCCGTGTAGACATCTAGTCGATTCTCATAAAAAAAGCGGAACAGGGAGACCAAAAAAGCGTGACAGTGGCTTTTATATCGGGACATAAATATAGTAAATCATATAGAAACGGAACCTGGCTATAACAAAATGCTGTCTTAAACGTAAAAAATTCATGGTCTCTACTGAAGGAATATCATATAACTATAAGGTAAAGCTAGGATAGTCTGCGCACAATTCAAAAGAATAACAATAAAAAATCTAAATATTAATTTTTTGCTAAACTATCCATGAATAATTTTTACTTTATCTGTTTTTTATGCATTTACAAAGCTATTTTGTTGTTATGTTGCAATTTAATAGAACAGTTGTAATAAAACCAAGAAAGTTATTTTGCGCAATCTGTCCTTACAGGGTTGGTGTGATTGCGCACATGGGTAGGAGAGATTGTTACTAATAATAACTACAATTAAATTGTTAACAATAATAATTACACTTAATGACATTGTTGTAAGGTTTTTGTGAACAAATATTATTGTATTAGGAGTGAATATTTCAACCTAATGATTCAGGAATCAGAAAAAGGAAATAATTTCAAAAACGATTAAAAATTTTTAATTAAAGAGAAAAAAATTAAAGAATCAGAAAAAGCAAGTCCAGATAAGATTACAAAATAACATTAAGTTACTTAATAACACGTTTACCTTAAAATTAGTCCATTTTCATTTTTCATTTTTTTATGCAAATTTACCAATAAGCTGCATAATCTCTCCTAGCATGGAAACTAATGGAAACAACGCGTCATCTCTCCTAAGTAGCAGATGCGCAAACTCTCCAATTTCAGTAGGAGAGATTGCGCAGGCTTTTATTTAAACATGGCCGTTACTAAAACGAACCGTAGGTGTTCACACTGTTTGTCCAGATTAGTAGCTTATGAGAAATCGTTTAAGTTTAAAATATTTTGTACTACTGACATTGTATAGAAATTTTGACGAATAGCTATGAAAATTCAAGCACTGATTTTGGAAAAACAAAACAAAATAGCAATGTTTTTCTTAGACGCCTAAAACAATCAACGTTACACTTTCAAGTAGACACTCCACTACTGCTGTTGTACAACTACCTGCAGTCGCTGCACGCTCACTCTACTCCTTCCCCCCGAACCTCTATGTGCGCAATCTCTCCAACCGCGCCATCTCTCCTGGCTTTACCTTACCTGTTGTGACGGAAATCTGTCTAAAACGGAATATTTCCGTCGTAGAAGGTTTTATTGTATTAAATAAACACAATAATTTTATACAGTAAAACCTGTGAAAGCGGGATCGCTAAGAGACCGAAACAAACTTCCGTTTTATAAATGTTTCTGATTGAGCAATTATAAATTTATGATATTTCTTTCGTAAGGGACTATGAAATTTTACGTTTAAAGCAAGATCCCGTTATAGACAGGTTCCATTTTTACAGGTTTCACTAAACAAAATACAGTAAGTAAAGCCTATAAGAACAGAATTGCAAGATAGATAAATATTCATTAACACAAGTTTCCTTAGCAGGTATAGATTTATACGGTATTCCTTTCGACAGAATCATAAAAACTTTCCGTTATAGACCGACTTTGCTTCCACAGGTTTTACTGTATTAAGTTTCACTCGATGCAAAATAACGAATAGGTTGCGGTATTAAATGGTACATGGTGCTGAAATAAATGTAGAAGAAACTATACATCAGGAAAAATCGGGACTTTTGGTGTCCCGCGGAACGGGACTCGGAACCCCTGAAAATTGGAATGTCCCGCGTAAATCGGGATACCTGGCAACACTAGTTCGGTCTCTTTTTTCGGAGCTTGAGCCCGACGATAAGAAATTTGAGCCCACCCGAGCCCGAAAAAATGTGTGTCATCGGAGTCCGAGCCCGTTACTAAAAATACGCAGTAGAAAATTGTTAATAACATTTAAAAATTGTTTCAAAATTAATTTTCGCTTTAAAAAATCTCTTTTAACAAAGAAATAAGTATTAATCCTAAATACTACCTAATGACAACGCGTTTCGTGATTTTCATGTCCCTGTAAATCTTTTTAGAAAAGCAAATTTGTTATCTGTATCTAACCATACTGACAGAAATCTACAAAAGTTATAATTATTATTCTTTTGAAATATCACTCTACAACTACGGCAGAAAGACACGAATAGTATAAAAGTAGCAAAAATGTACTGTAAAATGAAAGAAAAGCAGAAGATTTCACCATCAACTTCATCAACCAATCCGAAATAAGTAAGATAGCCAATCAAAATTAGCTTGCGTAAAGCAGCCAATCAGATTTAATTTGCAGTTTAAAAATGGAAGGAGGAGGGAACAAAGTAGAAAAATGAATAGAACAACATTAAATAAGAATAATTTCGTAGAAAAATAAGTAAATAGATGATGAGAAAAGATGTTTAACTGTTTCTAAAGGAGAATCGATCGCAATAAAGGCAAAGTAAAGCAGTAAGAACGAAATCTATCCCAGTTAAAAACTAGTCGGATGTGTCAATCCCAAAACTTTCTTCTATCTCACACAGATTTCGCATACACGAAAAAGAATCAGCACCAATTTATATCAAGATCTAAATGAATCTATAGTTTTATTAAATTCCTTGCATTAGTTCTTAAGAAATCACTATTGCTAAAATCGTGTAAATCCTGCAAAATGCTTCATATAGCAGTGCCACCTATTGGGAGATTTAGACCAAAATCTAATCAACCACAACTTATGTCAAGGTCTAACGGAATCTGAAGTTTGATGAAATTCCGTGCATTAGTTCTTCAGATATAGCTATCGTAAAAATCATAAAAAAGTGGTATAGCAGCGCCACCTATTGAGATATTTACACCAAAACGTAATCAGCGTCTATTTATGTCAAGGTCTAACTGAATCTGAAGTTTGATGAAAAGGAGTGCATTAGTCCTTGAGTTAGAGCTATTGCAGAAATCACGAATAATGAGGATAGCAGCGCCATCTGTTGGGTGATTTTCACCAAAAACTAATCAGCACCAATTTATATCAGGGACTAACTGAATGTAAAGTTTTATTAAATTTCGTGCATTAGTTCTTGAGATAGAGCGCCCACAAAATTTTTGTCACATACCGACAGACAGACAGTCACAGACAGACATTTTCTAAAAACAGTCAAATCGTGCTCAGGACCTTCTGAAACGTATAAATCCGTCGAAAACTGGAAGTGGAAAATTTTCATGAATCCAATACTTTCTTCTTGTAAAGATAGAAGAAAGTAAAAAAATAAAGCAGTTTTCATTGCCATATATTTAAATATAGTTAAATTAATGTTAGTATAAGAATGAATTTCTAGACCGTGTCGGATGGCATTGTTTATTTATTTCTTTTTGTTAAAATAATAGTGGTATTATATATTTGTTTAAAATAATTTTTAGAAATTTATTTTGGTCTAATAAATTACGGAGATTTTTAATCCACTTTTTTTCTTCACAGAGTGTTAAAATTTAGGATTTCTTTTAACACCTTCGCAACGAGCTGCATGTATACGTACCTTATAGGGAACACAAAGTCCTTGAATTTGAATACCATTATTTCCGAACAGTAATCTTCGCCTTATCTAATCACAGATTTCAGTGATTAAATAAAGAGAAAATTATTGTTCGGAAATAATAGTGCCCACAAATTAAAAGAAGTATACGGGACACTCGTGAAGGTTTTTCTTTCATTCTAAACTACGTTATTGTTTTAATGAGTCTTCATCATGTATGTAATTATCTAAGTGAACAATACTATTTTCTCTGTATATTCCACGGCTTGCGGCATGTAATCTGAAAAATGTTGTACTTAAAATTTTTACATAAATGCGTAATGCAATATTCTTTTTAAAATAATTTTAATTACAGGATAATGTTGGATAAGAAATACCGGCATTTTTTACAGAAATCGAGTCGGGCCTGATTTCACTGATTTTTACACAGAAATTTATCTTTATATCATGCCGGTATCGGGCCTGAAAATTTCGGCCTGAGCAGACCTCCATAGTTCCCTCCACAGTCGATGCAGATTTATCAAAGTAATTAAAGTGTTCTTGGATGAGAAGGGTGTTCGGAAATTCATCAAGGATGTGTTTATCGACTACTTCATGTTGACGGGGACAACGATCTGAGCAATCAGTTTTGCTTTTTTTTGCAAATTTATTAATTTCAAAACATCGTACAATTTAAATTTTTACACCGTCGGATAGGGAAAAAAATACTTTCAAACTCAATTTGTTTGAAAACTGTAATATCAACTTACTGATTTTTTTTAATGGTTTTTAAAACAATTTTCAATCATCATATAAAAAAAATCTATCGCGCGCAGTCTGATTACAGAAGATTAATTCGTTTTGCACTTAAAAGAATATATAAAGGGTTCAGCATTTGTTTCCAGCCAATATTCCATAACAAGATTATAAAACTTCGTCAAAATAAATATTATTTTTTGTATAAAGGTGAATTAAATTAAAAAAAATGAAAGTGATTATTTAGCAATCTGTGTTTAGACAGGCACACGTATTCAATTAAATTTTAAAAGACATACTTCTGGGCAATATTCAAGTTATTTCAATTAAGGTTTTTTAAATTTTATACTCACCTCACTTCTACAAACTGTTTGATCTTATCATGTATTAGTATATTTATATATTTCGTTCATTAACTGAGTATGTGATTAGAAACAAAAGTTCTATGTTCAGTAAAAGTTCTCTATTGTTTCTACTTTAATAAAGTTACGTTAAAACTTATATTTTGTATGTTTAAAAAGGAAATGTTACTGAAATATAAACATTTATTTAAATTTTCAAATACGAGTTACCCACACTTTTAGGATGTGTTATATCTCAATGAAAGATTGTGAAAGATTTGTATTAATTTGTAACCTGAGATGGCGCCACTAAACAGGCTCATTTGAGAACTCTTGCTGGAGAGTAAGGATTACGATACGCAGTGTAGAATGAATGTTCTTTGCAGCGGTTCTCTTGACCGTAATTTGTAAATATGTGTAATAAATAAATATGTATATGGTTAAATATAGATGTCTCCTTGCTACTATAGTATAATGTGCTCACAATATAAAGATGTATTAGTGACGACGAAGCAGATGCGAATCCAAGATTTAAAAAAAAATATGCAGACTTGATCACAAACCTTTAATTCGATTGTTTAATCCTGTAAAAAAAGTACATGATACATTATCACTTAGAATGCTGAGATGGTCGTTAATGTTAGCAGGGTATGACTATACAATTGAGTATCGCGAAGGTAAAAATAATAAAAATGCTGATGCATTAAAGATTAACTCTTCCAGAAACTGTAAATGTAGTAAATAATCCATCGGAAATAATGTTCGTTGCGAATAGTAATGATTTTCCTGCTACATCTAAAACTACTGCAAAGTGGACAACTGAAAACCCAGTAACAAAACAAATTTTAGAGTAAGCGTTATATGGATGAAAAAAAAAAAGTTAAATCAGAGTAATAGAAACCATACTTTCGTAGACGTAAGGAAATTTTGTGTTTAGAAATTTGTTTATTATGGGGACATATAGTAATTATACCAGATGAAGGTCGTGAAAATATGTTAAAATTGTTACATTCGGTTCATCAGGGTATATCTAGCATGAAAGCTAAAGCTCGAGGTGTGATCTGGTGGCCTAATATGGACAAAGAAATTGAACAAATGGTAAATTCTTGTAGTAGATGCCAAATCTTTGCTAGGGATAATCCTAAAATGAAACCTTTAAATTGGGAATCAGAATTAGCTTGGGAAAAAAATTCACATAGATTTTGGCGGTCCTTTTGAGGGTAAAATTTTTTTAATAGTGGTCGATTCTTATACTAAATGGTGAGAGGTACAGATGGTACCCAGTGCTGATAGTAAATCAACTATTAGAGTACTACATAGAATTTTGGCTACATTTGGTTTGCCCATTGAATTGGCCAGTGATAATGAACGTACGTTCCCGTTCACAAGTGATGAATTTCAGGAATTTCTTAAATCAAATGGAATTATACATACACCTATTCCGCCGTACCATCTATCGTCAAATGGACAAGCAGAATGGTATGTGCAAACTGCAAAAAATAGTCTTAAAAAGCTAGATAAGGGTGACATAAATTTGTCAATTTCACGATTTTTATTGGAAAATCATTCCACCCCACATTCTGTCACTGGTAATTAACAAGATTTAACTAGCTGTATACATATAAAGATCTTTATTTTAAAATTATCTTTTAGAATAATTTATTTTACTTATACAATAAAGTATTGCACAAATATAGAAATAACTGAAGTTATATGCATTATATACTGTCAGTAGATAATAAATAAGAGTTCTGCGCCAGTGGCACGGTGGCACCGGAAGTTCTGTGCTCTGTGAAGGTCACCGGAAGTGGCAGGTGTGGACACCGGAAGTCGCAGGTGGGGATAACAGGCATGTTGAGACAGGAAGTGTAGACAGGAAATTTAACCGGAAACGCGACAGGAAGTGAATGCGATAAGGGAGAGAGGGGGAGGGCTTATTTTTGTGGGGAGCTTATGCTAACCTGAAATAAAAATGGAATTATTTCTTACTTTGTAAAAATTTAACATAAAATGTATCCTTTTTTTTTTTTTTTTTTTTTTAACTTGAAATAAAAAAAATTTTTTTGCTAACTAACACATGAAAGAAAATGGAAATCTTTCTGACTTTGTTTTACTTTATAAAAGTTAGCATGAAATTTAATTTAAGACTGGAAACGTGACAGGAAGTAAGACCGGAAACGGGATTAGACATGTTTATTATTTTTTTTTTTTTTAATGGTTATCAAGAAGCAGGATGTTTGGAAGCGTGTTCGAACAGGAAAGGTGATTTGTAAGACCGGACGTTATTAAGGTGTGAGTGATAAGGAAAGTATAGTTTTATACACATACATTTTGTTCTTTGTAGAGGGTTAAATTATTTTTAGATGTTATTTATTTTTTAGTGTTTTGAATTTTATTTATTCTTAAACCGTTATAAATTATTTTTTTCTATCATTTTAATTTTTAGTGACACCAATTTTAGAAGTAATTGCTCATTAAAAGAATTATTTTTCAACGCTGGAACAGGTAGGAATTGAACCCACTATCTTCTATGTGGAAGATTAATGTGTTTATCCACTGTGCTAGTGGGAACTTGTAATGTTAGCTCTTTAAATGCAAGAGATGGGGACTTCAGACATGTATTGAGATATCTTTATCATAGTTTTAATGAACTGCAGGAAATTTTCTTTAGCTATTGAGTAATTCGAGAGTTTTGGTTTAATATGAATGCTATTACATCTATTTGTTTAATTTACAAACACATTTCTTTCACAACACTCTGTCAACAGATCACTTCAATATTCGAAATAATAATTTAGAGTGCAAATTTTTACTTTCTATACGAAATTTTATTTATAGAGATTGACGAAGATAGTATACCTAATTCTTTCTTGTATTAACATTATATTCGAAATAGAGTTTTGTTACGAAAAATAACGTGTTTATACATTTTAAAAACGAAAGCAAAGTGATTTAAAAAAATGTAAATATAAGCTATACACCCACGCATTTTTGTTATTGAATTAAATTACAAGGCTTAATATTGTATTCAGCGTAATATTTTCTTATAAAAGCCGTTTCACAAACTTGTATACTAAAAGTAATGTGTCATTTTTAGGGGGAAAAAATTAATTCAAGTCATTGAGACTAATCCTTTATGGGGGAAAAATTTGTCATACTTCTTTGTGTTACATTATATCTTCCGTTTTTTAAGTTTACAAATTTGTGGACTAACTTAAATAATCGTTTTTAGGATACTTAAACAATATATATATATACTTTTTAATTATATAATTTTTTTAATTGACATTGTAATATAGCTTTTTTATTCTTTTTTTTTTTCTTAAAAGGGTACTGTAGAATAACTTATGTCACAAATACTACATCCTTCTTTAGTTAAATATGTTTCACTTAAGACATGACAAAGTGTCTTAGAAACATTTCATTTTGGAGTTAAGTGATTAAACAAGAAAAATATTATTTATAAAAACACAACACATAAGACCAGTGACTGAGAGGTTCTGGTTTTAAAGCTACTAGACGTTTGGGTTTAAACTTCTCTCGCGCTCGTCGACCTAACCGTTCGGAGTTTTCTTCGAACCTTGTCAATACGAGTTAGCCCTTAGAATGACCCCTAGAGTGACCTATATCCCTAACGCAGATAATCGGTTTTAACAAATAACCAACCATCCACAACACATAAGACATTTTAGATCATTTTAGATCATTCCATTTAGTTAATAAGTGATTTAACGTGCAAAATATTATTCATAAAACATACAATAAGAGAATTTTAAAGAATTTTTTCTTTCAAATGAACAATTTTTAGTGACTATTTAACTTATTAAAGAGAGCGGGTATTTTGTTTAGAGTTATACGATTAAAATAAATTTTCAATAGATTTGACTTTATACAACCAACATTTAAAAAAAAAAAAGGGAATGGAATCTAGTTTTTATAAAGTAACGTTTTTCAATTTTACAAATACTTCACACCCCGTCTTTTCCCCCCCTCTTTTAGTAGACTTTACATACATAAGACATAAAAAGCGTTTTAGAATACATCATTTAGAAATTAAGTGGTTTGATAAATAAAATATTATTTATAAAAGCAATAGATACAAAAGTAATAAAGATTTTTACTTACAAATGTACGAACTTCTGATAGGTAAGACTTTCTAAATCATTGTGCAAGAATTAAGTGGTTATTGAACTTATAACATTATAGGATGAAATAATCATGTGACGTATTTTTAAACCAATAAAATGTCAATATTTTTAAACCAATAAAATGTCAATATTTTTAAACCAATAAAATGTTAGTATTTTTTACACGAGCGCCCTCTATTACTATATAAATTTCAATGAAACGAGTTCATAACATTCTACTGTAACCTGGTATCGTTGTAATAGGTTGTATTTTTCGTTAAGTTAGTTTTCATTTAAGTTATTATAGAACGAGTTATGAATTCTTATGTTGGTGACGTAACCAACTTGGAGTGTCAACACTCATCACCAAAGTTAAATAATCAAGAGATGGATTCTACACTTTTATCCAAAGAAGGACTCGTTTCGAATTATGAAGTGAAACCCACCTCATCAGGACTAAAGAAACAGAAGTTACCCCATGTGTGTAAGACGTGTAACAAAGCATTTCCTCGAAAATTTAACTTAATGTTTCACATGAAATGTCATTTAAAAGAAAAGTCTTTTCGTTGTGAGGTGTGTGCTGAAGTTTTTTCACAAAAGAGTGATATACGTAATCATCAAAAGATTCACAAATTGCCCAAACAATACAAGTGTAGTGATTGCAACGAGATATTTTCAAGAATGACTGACTTATTGAAACATAAGAAGACTCATAAGATTCGTAAACAACAGTCATGTACAAAGTGTAGCGAAATGTTTGATTGTGAATCAGATTTAGTACAACATTGTGATACTTTTCATAAAGTTGTGAAATCACCCTATTCAAAAGATTTGTTATTTGAAAAAGTGAAGCATTTTAAAAGACAAAAGGATGTGCGAAATATTTATACTAAAACTAACCATTGTGTCCAATGAGATGAATCAAAAAGACTTTCGTTCATTTTTTAACAGTGTTCGATCAGATGTTTTAAACGAATTAAATTATCAATTGCAAATGAAAAAGTCAATAAAATGGTATGCAGCCGTTAAAGTGGATGTATATCGTGAATCACAGGATGGTGACTTAGAGAGAGCAACCCCCTTTTTCCTTTCCAAAAGTGAACTGGAATTAACAGAACAAAACATACATGTACATGTTGAGAATGCCTTTCTAAAGATGTACAACGGCTTTGAAGATTTCACAGAACGTGTGTTTAATTGGACATTACAAAAAATTTTGAAATTAGAATTGATTACAGCTCAATATGACAGGCTTATTTGATTTGTATTACTTTAAATGATTAATAAATAGTTTTAATATGAAAAAGTATAGTGTTTTTTTTTTTTTTTAGTTGATGTAAATTACTTTGAACAGTTTGACAATGCAACATAAACTACTGTTTAACATTTTGAATGTCTTAGACAAAATGGGAATGAATTTGTTGAAATTATGTAAAACATGATGAAATAAATGTGATGTATTTATTATATGTTACTTAAACTACAAGAGAAATGATTGGAAATGTGTTATTTTAAATCTATGATACTTTTAATCACTAACAAAGTAAGACGTGACGTTATGAATCATCGATGGGTTTTCCTTTGAATAGGCATTAATCTTACTTATTGATAAGAAAGTTGAATTTTTCTCTTCGTTTAAACAATGACACTGCATGTTTTGATAATTTTCTCTCAACAGTCAACATCAATGTTTTTAACCTAGTTAAGAAAATTTTTAACTTAAACCGTCACTGAGTTTATCCTAGATAAGTAAATTTTTATATTTAACCTACATATAAATTAAATGATTAACTATAACCATGACTGTTTTTAAAATCTAGATAAGTAGACGTTTTTATGAAACACATCCAGTGTTCTGCTGACTTTTATCGAGATTACATCAGTTAGTGAAGCAGATTAAATTGTATAAAAATATTTTATGAAATGAATATGCGATCCCACGAAGAAGTGTTTCCACCTTCAAAGCGTCCACGCTTAGAAAAAGCTATGGAAAAATCAAATACTTGTGAGAAGGAGTTAAAAGACCCAAGATTAAAACTTTCTAAAATGGACAATGACTGTGTAACTATATCACGTGATATCTCCTCTACTAAGAACTTACCAGATGTGAAACCTGAGATCGCTATGAATTTTCAAACTTTACTGGTGGTTACGATGCAACATCTTTCGAGAATCCACATCAAGAGTCAGTTTTTGCCCAGGACTATTTAAATACATTTTTCAAAGACATGAATTTTGAAAATTTAGATTGTTCTACCCCCTTAACCTCGGTAAAGGATGAACCCTTTCAAGAACCTACGAATAATATCTTACAGACTACTGTTAAACATGAGATGAACGAGCTACAAGCAAACAGCCTTTCGCAAGCAAGTGGTGAAATACAAAGCATCACTACACCTACCTACATTTGCCACTAAAAGTGACAAATTATACAATTCCAATGTGTTTCACAAAGAACTAAGTGACTGTTTCTACTTAACTTTGAAGTTAAAAAATAAACAATATTCTATACATATACGAGAATTTAAACGCAATGTATCTACTAATGAAGAAATCCCAACCAAAAACGGAGTTAATATGGATATTCATAGCTGGTATGAGTTTCAATATAAAATCCTTGCATTTAATTTAAGATACAAAAGTGCATCCTTTGTTTCTAATAACACGATTTTAGTGTTAAATCAAGATTCTATGATGAGAATTAAAAATTTGAAGAATTTTTCTCATGTTGACTTAAACGAACAACAAATGGAAAAATTAAAAGAAAGTACCTCACACTTAAATACTGTACTTTTACAACATATGTACACAAAACTATTACCCTTTCTCATTAAACAGAAATGTGTGGTGAGTAACAGATCCACAGAAAAAGAACCTGTGTTATGGTCTAAACTTAATACGTGTATCGAGAATAATATGGTAACAATACTTAACCAGTTGTATGAATGTACAGGATGTATTTTTCGACATGCAAGTCAAAGCCTTCACTCATGCTTCGCATTTAATAATAAGGAAAAATTTAATCAACTAGGTGAAGCTTTGTTAATGCTCATCGATTTCGATTATGTAATTTCAACGTTTTTGAATGGAGTTTATAGTGTTAGTGAACATTTTTTACATAAGCTTCATGAACAAACTGTTTATAATGAATTGTTTAAGACAAAATAAATGATTTGTTTTGTTAAAGATCTGTGTGTGTTTATTTCTACAAAGTGTCTCTGTGTGAATTTATTAGTTTTTTATCTAATCGAACTTTTAAGTGAAGAGATGTAATTTAACTTTTTTGTATATTCCAATTCAAAAATTTCAACAATTGCAAAAAAGATTAAACTATTGAAAAAAAAAATATTCACGTTAGAAAAAAATTTTGAAAAAATTATTAGTTAACAAAAATAAAATAAAATAAAATAAAATAAAATAAAATAAAGTTAACAAAACAGCTTAAAAACATTAAAGTTAACAAAAAGTTTATAAATGTTAAAAGTTAACAAAAAAAAATAAGTTATGTTGAAAAGTTAAGAAAACAATGAAAAGTAAACAAAAATATAGTTTTTAAATTAAAAATTTTTAAAGTCTTCAAGTTAATCAAAATTAACTTTTTACTTTTAACTATTGAGAGACTATGATCTAACTGTTTATCCTCGCAACCAACTGGTGCATATCAACTATATACTCTATATCTGCATATGCGCAGAAAAACATAGACATTTACACTAACGAATTTAAATTTGTTCGACTTTAAATTCTTTGCCAACTTTTAAGTTTAATTACTATACACAACTCGATTACCTTTCCCACAAAACACCTTTCAGAAACAAAACAGAAATTAACACTTACCGAAAAACACGTCAACTTCTTGTGCTTGCTTTCACTCAACTAACGCTTCTCCCTTATCTTTGCTAGGGGGCGCTGCAATCGCCGCTAGAGGCATTAGCAGTCTTCCGGTGTGTGATAAGAATAAACTTTAAATCCAACTTACACTCGCTCAGTCATTCTTGCTTCTCTCTACCTTGCTAACAACCGTTTGCTGCTGGCTCATTGTTTGGTTGTTTAAACTTGTTGAATGACGTCATCATGTGTTTGTCTAAACTTGTCCAGGCTTGTTTTTATGCAGTACGTCTATTTAGATGAGTCATCACTCGCTTATCTTGGTTGACTTGTCCAAACTTGTTTTTGTGTTGCACGTCTATTTGGGTGAGTCATCGTTCGCTTATCTTGCTTTACTTGTTTGAACTTGTCTAGTATCCACCACCTCATGTCTTTTGTCATAGCTTGAATATACTTTACACCAATCACTTAAATATAAAAGTCTTGTCACAAACTTTGATGAAAATATTAATTTTTTTTTTTACAAATTATAAAAATTTATAAATTTTAATTTATAAATTTCATCAAATTCTTATTTTTCTGATACATTTACTATGTAATTTTCGTTCAAAAATATGGTAAAGCCCGATTTTAAATCGAAGTCTAAGATAAATTCCCCAAATTTGTAACATTTTAACACTAATAATAAATATTGTAAGCACCCAGTACATACAAGTTTTGTAAAAATAATATTACTTATAGCTAACTCGTTATGTCCCATGATACAAAACTTCAATATAGCTAAAATCAGTGTTAAACGAAAATCTAATCACGTGTATTTATATACTATTTTGAAATGCAAAGCATTATATCTAAACGAATGATATGAGGAGTAGTTAGAATAGTTCTTGTATTTTTGTTAGTAAAAAATTTATACACATTATATTAAAAGGTTGCAATATTCAACACATGGTTCACCATATTTAAAAACGATTCACCATGATTTAAAAACTTAGTAACATATTTAAATTTATAAATTTAAATTAAAAATACTTAAGTATTTATAATTGTTTATTTATAAAAATATGTTTTAATTTAAATTTATAAATTTAAAATATGTTACTAAGTTTTTAAATCATGGTGAATCGTTTTTAAATATGGTGAACCATGTGTTGAATATTGCAACCTTTTAATATAATGTGTATAAATTTTTTACTAACAAAAATACAAGAACTATTCTAACTACTCCTTATATCATTTGTTTAGATATAATGCTTTGCATTTCAAAATAGTATATAAAGACACGTGATTAGATTTTCGTTTAACACTGATTTTAGCTATATTGAAGTTTTGTATCATGGGACATAACGAGTTAGCTATAAGTAATATTATTTTTACAAAACTTGTATGTACTGGGTGCTTACAATATTTATTATTAGTGTTAAAATGTTACAAATTTGGGGAATTTATCTTAGACTTCGATTTAAAATCGGGCTTTACCATATTTTTGAACGAAAATTACATAGTAAATGTATCAGAAAAATAAGAATTTGATGAAATTTATAAATTAAAATTTATAAATTTTTATAATTTATAAAAAAAAAATTAATATTTTCATCAAAGTTTAAGTAAGTTGTGACAAGACTTTTATATTTAAGTGATTGGTGTAAAGTATATTCAAGCTATGACAAAAGACATGAGGTGGTGGATACTAGACAAGTTCAAACAAGTAAAGCAAGATAAGCGAACGATGACTCACCCAAATAGACGTGCAACACAAAAACAAGTTTGGACAAGTCAACCAAGATAAGCGAGTGATGACTCATCTAAATAGACGTACTGCATAAAAACAAGCCTGGACAAGTTTAGACAAACACATGATGACGTCATTCAACAAGTTTAAACAACCAAACAATGAGCCAGCAGCAAACGGTTGTTAGCAAGGTAGAGAGAAGCAAGAATGACTGAGCGAGTGTAAGTTGGATTTAAAGTTTATTCTTATCACACACCGGAAGACTGCTAATGCCTCTAGCGGCGATTGCAGCGCCCCCTAGCAAAGATAAGGGAGAAGCGTTAGTTGAGTGAAAGCAAGCACAAGAAGTTGACGTGTTTTTCGGTAAGTGTTAATTTCTGTTTTGTTTCTGAAAGGTGTTTTGTGGGAAAGGTAATCGAGTTGTGTATAGTAATTAAACTTAAAAGTTGGCAAAGAATTTAAAGTCGAACAAATTTAAATTCGTTAGTGTAAATGTCTATGTTTTTCTGCGCATATGCAGATATAGAGTATATAGTTGATATGCACCAGTTGGTTGCGAGGATAAACAGTTAGATCATAGTCTCTCAATAGTTAAAAGTAAAAAGTTAATTTTGATTAACTTGAAGACTTTAAAAACTATATTTTTGTTTACTTTTCATTGTTTTCTTAACTTTTCAACATAACTTATTTTTTTTTGTTAACTTTTAACATTTATAAACTTTTTGTTAACTTTAATGTTTTTAAGCTGTTTTGTTAACTTTATTTTATTTTATTTTATTTTATTTTATTTTATTTTTGTTAACTAATAATTTTTTCAAAATTTTTTTCTAACGTGAATATTTTTTTTTTCAATAGTTTAATCTTTTTTGCAATTGTTGAAATTTTTGAATTGGAATATACAAAAAAGTTAAATTACATCTCTTCACTTAAAAGTTCGATTAGATAAAAAACTAATAAATTCACACAGAGACACTTTGTAGAAATAAACACACACAGATCTTTAACAAAACAAATCATTTATTTTGTCTTAAACAATTCATTATAAACAGTTTGTTCATGAAGCTTATGTAAAAAATGTTCACTAACACTATAAACTCCATTCAAAAACGTTGAAATTACATAATCGAAATCGATGAGCATTAACAAAGCTTCACCTAGTTGATTAAATTTTTCCTTATTATTAAATGCGAAGCATGAGTGAAGGCTTTGACTTGCATGTCGAAAAATACATCCTGTACATTCATACAACTGGTTAAGTATTGTTACCATATTATTCTCGATACACGTATTAAGTTTAGACCATAACACAGGTTCTTTTTCTGTGGATCTGTTACTCACCACACATTTCTGTTTAATGAGAAAGGGTATAGTTTTGTGTACATATGTTGTAAAAGTACAGTATTTAAGTGTGAGGTACTTTCTTTTAATTTTTCCATTTGTTGTTCGTTTAAGTCAACATGAGAAAAATTCTTCAAATTTTTAATTCTCATCATAGAATCTTGATTTAACACTAAAATCGTGTTATTAGAAACAAAGGATGCACTTTTGTATCTTAAATTAAATGCAAGGATTTTATATTGAAACTCATACCAGCTATGAATATCCATATTAACTCCGTTTTTGGTTGGGATTTCTTCATTAGTAGATACATTGCGTTTAAATTCTCGTATATGTATAGAATATTGTTTATTTTTTAACTTCAAAGTTAAGTAGAAACAGTCACTTAGTTCTTTGTGAAACACATTGGAATTGTACAATTTGTCACTTTTAGTGGCAAATGTAGGTGTAGTGATGCTTTGTATTTCACCACTTGCTTGCGAAAGGCTGTTTGCTTGTAGCTCGTTCATCTCATGTTTAACAGTAGTCTGTAATATATTATTCGTAGGTTCTTGAAAGGGTTCATCCTTTAGCGAGGTTAAGGGGGTAGAACAATCTAAATTTTCAAAATTCATGTCTTTGAAAAATGTATTTAAATAGTCCTGGGCAAAAACTGACTCTTGATGTGGATTCTCGAAAGATGTTGCATCGTAACCACCGGTAAAGTTTGAAAAATTCATAGCGATCTCAGGTTTCACATCTGGTAAGTTCTTAGTAGAGGAGATATCACGTGATATAGTTACACAGTCATTGTCCATTTTAGAAAGTTTTAATCTTGGGTCTTTTAACTCCTTCTCACAAGTATTTGATTTTTCCATAGCTTTTTCTAAGCGTGGACGCTTTGAAGGTGGAAACACTTCTTCGTGGGATCGCATATTCATTTCATAAAATATTTTTATACAATTTAATCTGCTTCACTAACTGATGTAATCTCGATAAAAGTCAGCAGAACACTGGATGTGTTTCATAAAAACGTCTACTTATCTAGATTTTAAAAACAGTCATGGTTATAGTTAATCATTTAATTTATATGTAGGTTAAATATAAAAAATTACTTATCTAGGATAAACTCAGTGACGGTTTAAGTTAAAAATTTTCTTAACTAGGTTAAAAACATTGATGTTGACTGTTGAGAGAAAATTATCAAAACATGCAGTGTCATTGTTTAAACGAAGAGAAAAATTCAACTTTCTTATCAATAAGTAAGATTAATACCTATTCAAAGGAAAACCCATCGATGATTCATAACGTCACGTCTTACTTTGTTAGTGATTAAAAGTATCATAGATTTAAAATAACACATTTCCAATCATTTCTCTTGTAGTTTAAGTAACATATAATAAATACATCACATTTATTTCATCATGTTTTACATAATTTCAACAAATTCATTCCCATTTTGTCTAAGACATTCAAAATGTTAAACAGTAGTTTATGTTGCATTGTCAAACTGTTCAAAGTAATTTACATCAACTAAAAAAAAAAAAAACACTATACTTTTTCATATTAAAACTATTTATTAATCATTTAAAGTAATACAAATCAAAAAAGCCTGTCATATTGAGCTGTAATCAATTCTAATTTCAAAATTTTTTGTAATGTCCAATTAAACACACGTTCTGTGAAATCTTCAAAGCCGTTGTACAGCTTTAGAAAGGCATTCTCAACATGTACATGTATGTTTTGTTCTGTTAATTCCAGTTCACTTTTGGAAAGGAAAAAGGGGGTTGCTCTCTCTAAGTCACCATCCTGTGATTCACGATATACATCCACTTTAACGGCTGCATACCATTTTATTGACTTTTTCATTTGCAATTGATAATTTAATTCGTTTAAAACATCTGATCGAACACTGTTAAAAAATGAACGAAAGTCTTTTTGATTCATCTCATTGGACACAATGGTAGTTTTAGTATAAATATTTCGCACATCCTTTTGTCTTTTAAAATGCTTCACTTTTTCAAATAACAAATCTTTTGAATAGGGTGATTTCACAACTTTATGAAAAGTATCACAATGTTATACTAAATCTGATTCACAATCAAACATTTCGCTACACTTTGTACATGACTGTTGTTTACGAATCTTATGAGTCTTCTTATGTTTCAATAAGTCAGCCATTCTTGAAAATATCTCGTTGCAATCACTACACTTGTATTGTTTGGGCGATTTGTGAATCTTTTGATGATTACGTAAATCACTCTTTTGTGAAAAAACTTCAGCACACACCTCACAACGAAAAGACTTTTCTTTTAAATGACATTTCATGTGAAACATTAAGTTAAATTTTCGAGGAAATGCTTTGTTACACGTCTTACACACATGGGGTAACTTCTGTTTCTTTAGTCCTGATGAGGTGGGTTTCACTTCATAATTCGAAACGAGTCCTTCTTTGGATAAAAGTGTAGAATCCATCTCTTGATTATTTAACTTTGGTGATGAGTGTTGACACTCCAAGTTGGTTACGTCACCAACATAAGAATTCATAACTCGTTCCATAATAACTTAAATGAAAACTAACTTAACGAAAAATACAACCTATTACAACGATACCAGGTTACAGTAGAATGTTATGAACTCGTTTCATTGAAATTTATATAGTAATAGAGGGCGCTCGTGTAAAAAATACTAACTTTTTATTGGTTTAAAAATATTGACATTTTATTGGTTTAAAAATATTGACATTTTGTTGGTTTAAAAATACGTCACATGATTATTTCATCCTATAATGTTATAAGTTCAATAACCACTTAATTCTTGCACAATGATTTAGAAAGTCTTACCTATCAGAAGTTCGTACATTTGTAAGTAAAAATCTTTATTACTTTTGTATCTATTGCTTTTATAAATAATATTTTATTTATCAAACCACTTAATTTCTAAATGATGTATTCTAAAACGCTTTTTATGTCTTATGTATGTAAAGTCTACTAAAAGAGGGGGGGGGGGGGAAAGACGGGGTGTGAAGTATTTGTAAAATTGAAAAACGTTACTTTATAAAAACTAGATTCCATTCCCTTTTTTTTTTTTTAAATGTTGGTTGTATAAAGTCAAATCTATTGAAAATTTATTTTAATCGTATAACTCTAAACAAAATACCCGCTCTCTTTAATAAGTTAAATAGTCACTAAAAATTGTTCATTTGAAAGAAAAAATTCTTTAAAATTCTCTTATTGTATGTTTTATGAATAA
This sequence comes from Maratus michaelseni, assembly GCA_963931845.1. Taxonomy (NCBI): domain Eukaryota; kingdom Metazoa; phylum Arthropoda; class Arachnida; order Araneae; family Salticidae; genus Maratus; species Maratus michaelseni. The sequence continues at coordinate 332,667,846 of OZ007593.1, read as the reverse complement.
TATTTTGCACGTTAAATCACTTATTAACTAAATGGAATGATCTAAAATGATCTAAAATGTCTTATGTGTTGTGGATGGTTGGTTATTTGTTAAAACCGATTATCTGCGTTAGGGATATAGGTCACTCTAGGGGTCATTCTAAGGGCTAACTCGTATTGACAAGGTTCGAAGAAAACTCCGAACGGTTAGGTCGACGAGCGCGAGAGAAGTTTAAACCCAAACGTCTAGTAGCTTTAAAACCAGAACCTCTCAGTCACTGGTCTTATGTGTTGTGTTTTTATAAATAATATTTTTCTTGTTTAATCACTTAACTCCAAAATGAAATGTTTCTAAGACACTTTGTCATGTCTTAAGTGAAACATATTTAACTAAAGAAGGATGTAGTATTTGTGACATAAGTTATTCTACAGTACCCTTTTAAGAAAAAAAAAAAAGAAAAAAAAAGCTATATTACAAGTCAATTAAAAAAATTATATAATTAAAAAGTATATATATATATTGTTTAAGTATCCTAAAAACGATTATTTAAGTTAGTCCACAAATTTGTAAACTTAAAAAACGGAAGATATAATGTAACACAAAGAAGTATGACAAATTTTTCCCCCATAAAGGATTAGTCTCAATGACTTGAATTAATTTTTTCCCCCTAAACATGACACATTACTTTTAGTATACAAGTTTGTGAAACGGCTTTTATAAGAAAATATTACGCTGAATACAATATTAAGCCTTGTAATTTAATTCAATAACAAAAATGCGTGGGTGTATAGCTTATATTTACATTTTTTTAAATCACTTTGCTTTCGTTTTTAAAATGTATAAACACGTTTTTTTTCGTAACAAAACTCTATTTCGAATATAATGTTAATACAAGAAAGAATTAGGTATACTATCTTCGTCAATTTCTATAAATAAAATTTCGTATAGAAAGTAACAATTTTCCCTCTAAATTATTATTTCGAATATTGAAGTGATCTGTTGACAGAGTGTTGTGAAAGAAATGTGTTTGTAAATTAAACAAATAGATGTAATAGCATTCATATTAAACCAAAACTCTCGAATTACTCAATAGCTAAAGAAAATTTCCTGCAGTTCATTAAAACTATGATAAAGATATCTCAATACATGTCTGAAGTCCCCATCTCTTGCATTTAAAGAGATAACATTACAAGTTCCCACTAGCACAGTGGATAAACACATTAATCTTCCACATAGAAGATAGTGGGTTCAATTCCTACCTGTTCCAGCGTTGAAAAATAATTCTTTTAATGAGCAATTACTTCTAAAATTGGTGTCACTAAAAATTAAAATGATAGAAAAAAATAATTTATAACGGTTTAAGAATAAATAAAATTCAAAACACTAAAAAATAAATAACATCTAAAAATAATTTAACCCTCTACAAAGAACAAAATGTATGTGTATAAAACTATACTTTCCTTATCACTCACACCTTAATAACGTCCGGTCTTACAAATCACCTTTCCTGTTCGAACACGCTTCCAAACATCCTGCTTCTTGATAACCATTAAAAAAAAAAAAAAATAAATAAACATGTCTAATCCCGTTTCCGGTCTTACTTCCTGTGACGTTTCCAGTCTTAAATTAAATTTCATGCTAACTTTTATAAAGTAAAACAAAGTCAGAAAGATTTCCATTTTCTTTCATGTGTTAGTTAGCAAAAAAAAAATTTTTATTTCAAGTTAAAAAAAAAAAAAAAAAAGATACATTTTATGTTAAATTTTTACAAAGTAAGAAATAATTCCATTTTTATTTCAGGTTAGCATAAGCCCCCCACAAAAATAAGCCCTCCCACTCTCTCCCTTATCGCATTCACTTCCTGTCGGGTTTCCGGTTAAATTTCCTGTCTACACTTCCTGTCTCAACATGCCTGTTATCCCCACCTGCGACTTCCGGTGTCCACACCTGCCACTTCCGGTGACCTTCACAGAGCACAGAACTTCCGGTGCCACCGTGCCACTGGCGCAGAACTATTTATTATCTACTACTGTCAAATAGTGTGTAACATTTTCTGGATATAAAAGAAACGTTTACGTAAATTCAATGTAACCACATAATTAAACTCTTAGCTACGTCAGGATTCCAGACCATGTAACAGGGTTCGTATAGTTTTTCCGTTTTAATATCACAATTTCGGAATAATTATATTCGTGTTATTTAATCTCAGAATTTCTGTTATATCAAATGAGTAAAATATTACTATACAATAATACTGGTGTTCAAATTAAAAAACCGTAAGAAATCTGTATACATTCAATCACGTATGTACGCAATGGACATTGCCGTAAGAGGTTAATCAAGATTTTGGAAAGCTTCAGTTATTCTACGGAAAGCATTTCTAGAAAGACAATTGAAAAGTAGCAAACAGGAATAAAGTTTATTGAATCGTGTCCGAAATAAAATTCCTTTATTGTCCTGAAATTTCGTAAAAAACATCAAAGTTTCTTCTCAGAGTTTCATAAGATAAAAGAAATGTTTCAAGAATCGCCAGTAATACATTGAAGGATACATTGAATTTTTGTAAACGTTTCTCATAGTAAGTAGGAAACTTTTATTCATTTTTTTTTAAATTGACGCAGGAATCCTACAAGATAATTAGTGAAACGTGAAATAGTCAGTAAAATAGAAAACAAAACTTGTTAAAATTTATTTATTTCTGTATGTGAGAGCCAAAGAGATTATATTCAACATTTTGTTTTTCAAAAAACATGTTTAAAAAAAAGCAAAAAATAGAAGTAAATCCAATTCTTAGAATTATATAACGTTCAACAGTCATTCAGCAAAAGTCTGCTATAAATAGCCTGAACTCTGTTCACATTTAGACAAAACATATAAATTCTTTTAAATACTTTGCATCCATCATAAGGAAATCACAAAACTTCATAAGGAAATCACGTCCAGTAAAAGTCTGCTATTAATAGCCTGAACTGTTCACATTTAGACAAAACATATATATATATATATATTTAATACTTTGCATCCATCATAAGGAAATCACAAAACTTCACAGGGAAATCACGTTCAGTAAAAGTCTGCTATAAATAGCCTGAACTGTTCACATTTAGACAATATATATATATATATATATATATATATATATATATTTAAATACTTTGCATTCATCACAAGGAAATCGCAAAACTTCACAGGGAAATCACGTTCAGTAAAAGTCTGCTATAGCCTGAACCTGTTCATATTTAGACAAAACACATACATAAATTCTTTTAAATACTTTGCATCCATCATAAGGAAACCACAAAACTTCATAAGGAAATCACGTTCAGTAAATGTCTGCTATTAATAGCCTGAACTGTTCATATTTAGACAAAACATATATATATATATATATTTAAATACTTTGCATTCATCACAAGGAAATCGCAAAACTTCACAGGGAAATCACGTTCAGTAAAAGTCTGCTATAGCCTGAACCTGTTCATATTTAGACAAAACGAAAACACATACAGAAATTCTTTTAAATACTTTGCATCCATCATAAGGAAACCATAAAACTTCATAAGGAAATTACGTTCAGTAAATGTCTGCTATTAATAGCCTAAACTGTTCACATTTAGACAAAACACACACACACACACACACACACACACACACACACACACATATATATATATATATAAATACTTTGCATCCATCATAAGGAAATCGCAAAACGGGAAATCACGTTCAGTAAAAGTCTGCTATAGCCTGAACCTGTTCATATTTAGACAAAACGAAAACACATACAGAAATTCTTTTAAATACTTTGCATCCATCATAAGGAAATCACAAAACTTCATAAGGGAAGCATGTTCAGTAAAAGTCTGCTATAATATAGCCTGAACAGTTCACATTTAGAGAAAACATATATATACGTATATATATTTAAATACTTTGCATCCATCATAAGGAAATCACGTTCAGTAAAAGTCTGCTATGAATATCCTGAACTATTCCCATTTAGACAAAACACATACATAATTTTTTTGAAATACTTTGCATCCATCATAAGGAAATCACAAAACTTCATAAGGAAATCATGTTCAGTAAAAGTCTGCTATAAATAGCCTGAACTTTGTAAAACTAAAGAAGAATATTACTTTTTATATTTTTTGAGTTTCTTTCTGAACCAATCGGTCACTTTCTGTTTGATGTTTTTCTTTACCCCGTGACTTATTTTCTTGTTCTCTCTGTCAGATGGTTCATTTTCGATAAGACATTGCCAAGGATCACACTTGTCTCTGCTGTCTCCATTAACAAATTGCTGTACCGATGGTGACGAGTATCGACTTGAAGCTTTCAGAGATTTTTCTTCAGACATACGTTTGACTTCATCAAGTCTTGATTTCATAGCTGTTTCTTCAGCTGATTGCAAGTGGCTGTTTTATCAATCTGGGGACTCATGTCATACTTAATCTGGACTATACCAGCTCCTGCCTTTGCCGTTCTTACTTGCTGAACATTATCCTTCCTTTTACCATTAAGTTGTTTGTCATCGACATTTGAAAAAGGATTTATAGTTAGAGTATCTCATCCCCATGACAATAAATCATTTTTTTCAGACCTAAACGGATATCCCCCTTTTGACAACAAATTATTTTCTTTTTCAGATCTAAAAGGATTTCCACCCATTTTCAGAAATGGATGTTTCATGATATCTTGCACAGAGGGCCGTTCTTCAGGTCTTAACTTCAACATCGATTTAAAAAAATCTAATGCTTGTTCTATATCTCTCTCTGATATGCTGGAGTATGGCAATTAGCTCCTCATAAAATACTCGAAATTTTGCTTTTTCAAAGCTTTCTGAAGAATTGGCCTCACGTGCGTCGACCAAGACCAGTTTTCATCAGTATACTTCATCAATTCCATCTGTGGCCAGTGACCTGTTAACACATTAAGAGCCATCAATCCAAAAGAGTACACATCATATGGCACTCCTTGTATATTTTGAGATGTTGCGGAATCAAAGCATTCCGGAGGCCGATAAATCAAAGGACTACATATTTTTGAGAGGCTTTCCTGTGTGATTTAGGCCGGAAAAATCACAAAGCACTACCCGTTCATCATCATCAATCAACACATTATCAGTCTTCAAATCACAATGGCATAAGCCTGACGAGTGCAATGAAATCAATCCCAGCAATGTGTCAATGCTCCATAATTTCAATTTGGTTAGTCCATTTATGTCACTTCTAAGCTGATCGTTGTGAACAGCTTCATCCGATGCTTTTGGCAGCATAGGAGTAATATACAATTTAACGTCTGGTTTGTCCATAATCAATACATCTAAAACAGGAAGAATATTTCTGTGACTCAACCACGGCCACACTTGATCTTCAACCAATCGGACATTTTTCTTTTCCACAATCTTCATGCAACAACTTTTTTCTGGGGAGACAGTACAGCAATAACTGATGTGAACCCACCTTCACTAAGTGGTTTTAAATATGTGTAATTTTTCTGTTCCAAGAAACCAATGACTGCGTCTTTTATATTTTGACGAGACATTTTTTTTTTTTTTTTTTTTTTTTTTTTTACAAAGAATAATTAAGGAATGAGATTTTTCTTCTTTTATACATAAACGATTACCGAAAAGGTGAAGGTTTTTCAGCAAGGAAAATACTTAGAATATAAAGATTTTCACATAATATTAAAGATAAAGTATTTTTTCGCATGTCTTACATTCACAGATTATAGAGGAATGAACTTTTTTTTAGAATGTAACAATAGAGTTCAGGAATTATTTGTTTTAAAGTATTGTTGTGATTTTGTTTTCTTTTTTTTGTTATTGTTACTTATCAATTACCAATGTAAAAATAATGCAAGAAGCAATAAAGCAAGAAGCTTTGTCGCTTCATCGTTATAGTGTTGCATCATGTGTTATTATTGTGTATATATACATATATATATAAATATGAAAGTTAGATTTGTATATGTATCATAGTTGCAGACATGCACATGATTAGCCTCATATAGTAAATTTTGTCATTTACGATTTTTGAATTTTAACGATTTTTAATTTATATTCAATGCAATTTTTAGAGACTTTTCCCATTCCGTGTCGATTTTTTGTCATTCACGAAATAATTCCGATTACAATGTTCTACCTCATTAATGTAATGGAATATTTAGTGATTTCAAATGCGATTTTCAATGTGATTTTTAGCATTCTTTCGAGTCCCACGGCGATTTTTCGCAATTCGGAAAAGGAATTTGATTTAAAAATTTTTTCCTAATATAGTAAATTTTTATCTCCGTGATTTTTGAATTTCAGCGATTTTTCATACGATTTTCAATTCGATTGTAATTCGATTATTAATTCGATTTTCGGTGATTTTTTGACATTTGGAAATGGAATTTGGTTTCAAATTTGTAGCCTAATATAGTAAATGATTTTTGAAGATTTTTGAATTCTCCGAGATTTTTGAATTTTAACGATTTTTAAAGCCATTTAAAATGCGATTTGTAGTATTTTTTCGAGTTCCAGAGCAATTTTTTGATATTCGGAAACGGAATTTGATTTCAAATTTTTAGCCTAATATAGTAAATTTTTTTCGGCTCGATTTTTGAATTTTTAGCGTTTTTTTAATGCGATTTTCAATGCAATTTTTCGACATTTGTAAAAGGAATTCTGTTTCAAACTTTTAGCCTAATATGAATTTGGTTTCAAACTTTTAGCGTAATATAGTAAACTAGCAAGCTTCGCCCGCTACGCTCGCTGGTCGGGTTTTCCCAACTACAGAGATCGACCATTGCACCTAAATAATCCCAACAGTTATCTAATTGAAAATGTAAGTCCCATAAAAATCCGTTTAGTAGAATGTGAGTTATAAGCGTTCGAAATGAAATACGATTTTGCATTTTATATATCTATTAAATAAAAATCAAGCACTCGTGACATCATAATTCACTTTTATTTTAACAGAATAATAAGGGTACTATAGTTACAAATTATATATAATTTGTAACTCGTGCTATAGCCGGTACATACGTTGCAGTTATCATTACCTTTTTACGCGTGAAGGTTTCGCTGTGGTACTCCATTGTGAAATTTGGTAATTTTTGAAATTCAATAGGCATAATCGTTAGATTAGAAAAGCGGTATAATCATTAGATTTGAAATTTAAATCAAGAAAAATACAATTTTTTAACTTTCTAACGCAGTTTGTCTAACAATTTTCTGACAAATACTTTTCGAGCAATTAATTTTTTCAGTAACTTCAAATGTTTCATTTTCCGAGATTAATCTGTGGCAAACGATTAGCGAAAAAGCCAGTCGTCAGCAACGCGTAGCTTTTTATTAAACATGATATTCTCCTCAGCTTTTTTTAAATTTTAGTGATACTTTATCCGATTTTTTGACATTCGGAAAAGGAATTAGGTTTCAAACTTTTAGCGTAATAAATTAATTATCTACTGTGCGATTTCTGATTTTTTAGCGTTTTTTTTGCATTTCACGGCAATTTTTTGACATTCGTATAAGGAATTCGATTTCAAACTTTTATCACTTTTCATTTTGTCTCCATCTTTTTTTGAAGTTTTGCGATTTTTAGCGGTTTTTTTTTTCGTTCGATAGTGATTTTTTAACGTTCGTAAAAGGAATTCGTGTTTCCAAAAATTAACCTCATATCATATAGTTCAATTTGTCATCAGTAGTGTATATTTTAGAATTTGGAGTCTCCTGCACGGCACGGTGGAGGAGACTGTGGCTGTGGAGATCTGTGCTAGTGGAGGAGGGTACCCACGGACGTGTTCGGAGGCGCCTGAAAAGTGCCCCCATGAAAAGTTCCCCCATTCGTCATTTTTACGTCACAGCAGATGGGGGTAGATTTCCAGTCATAGAGAATTTTACTTTCGTCGAAAATTGGAAAACTTCCCCCTGAAAAGTTCCCCCAAATCAGAAGGGGGAAGTTTTCCAGTGAGATGGGATTTTCTTTTCACTGAGATCTTGAAAACTTCCCCCATGAAAAGTATCCCCGTACGCCATTTTGACGTCACCACAGATGGGGGCAGATTTCCAGTCCTAGAGAGTTTTACTTTCGTCGAAAATTGGAAAACTTCCCCCATGAAAAGTTCCCCCAAACTAAAAGGGGGAAGTTTTCCAGTGCCAGGCAATTTCTTTTTCACTGAGATCTTGAAAAGTCGAAAATTGGAAAACTTCCCCCATGAAAAGTATCCCCATACTTCATTCTGACGTCATAGCAGATGGGGATACATATCAAGGGGGAACTTTTCCACTGCTAGAGAATTTTCCTTTTACTGAGAGCTTGAAATCCATCCCCATGAAAAGTGTCCCCATATCTCATTTTGACGTCACAATATAGGATCACATATCCAATGCTATAACTTTTCTACTATTATATAAAAAAAAACAAGTCATTAAATATCCATCATCAATCTATAACATTAATAACTAGAAATTAAAAATTAATTTTTTGAAGGTATTTCATGTTTTTGGCAAACATTTCCGTAATAATTTGACATCGAATTCCACTATAAAAAATATACAGATTTTTTACGCTTGGTAGAAATCACAAACAAGCGAATTTTTTCAAAAATACATAGTTTTTTTTTTTAAATCTTTTTTAAGGTAATGCAACTAAAAAGAAAAAAATAAACATTATTTAATTTCTTATTTTAGAATTTAAAATTTGATTTCTCAACGCATAATCGTAAATTAATTAAAATTAAATTACTATTTCATAAAAAGCTTTTTTTTTTTTTTTTTAGAATATAAGTAACTTTTATGGATAGCACCAGATTTACAGGTATATTAATAAGAAAGAAAGGGGGTGCTTCAACTAACTCATTAACCACATGGTTTCCAAAAATAATAAACAGATTAAGAACTCTTAACTTTTATGCAAATTTTGTGCCAGTGATAATCCTTTTACAACCAAAAGGTGTTGATATTAATTACCACATGTTTTCTTTGCTTTAGCAATTAAAAATAATTATTTTAACTTCCGTAAAGGTGCGCCTGTTGTCTTTCTATTTAAGTTGCTATATTTCTTTTTTATAGAATTTCTTCTAAACTCGAGCATTTAAATAAAAACAAAGTCTAAATTAATCTACTTTAAAGCATTATATTTACATTATATTTATACATTATTATTAAGAGTGAATGAAATTGGGCTTCAGTACCAAGCGTGAATACTGCCTTTAAGATTTCACACAGTTTTCATGTATCCAATTATTTATCTCATGTTTAATATTTTCTTACGTTTTTGTGGCTATAATTTGAGAATATGTAATGTGCTAAGTAGAATAATTTAATTAAAAGTAAATTATTTCTGTGAAATACTTCATTTGGAAATAGCATATTTTGCCGTAATAATTCAGAGGAAAACAAACATCGCGAATATAACAGTTTAGAAATTGTTACATAATGTATGCTTAGTTTTATTATTATTATTATTATTATTATTATTATTATTATTATTATTATTATTATTATTATTATTATTATATTATTATGCTTTCATTTTATTTTATCTATCTCGTGCTTTTAATGTGCATATAGTATGTATAGCACTTATACAGCAGGTATGTCAAACTCGTTTACCGCCGCGGACCAAATTAAGCGTTATATACAAAGCCAAAAAAAAAAAAAAAAAAAAAAAAAAAGATAATATTATTACCATTGCACAGAATAAAATTTGTTCGTATAAAACACATCCATGTTAAAGAAATGTGCATGTAAAGTTCAAAAGTAAATAAAATTCATAGCTTGTTTTATCTTATTTTTCGAAAAAATACTCGAAATTGCTTTCTATCAACCGAATCAACTGAATTTAATTTATTTTTTTTCTAATTTGTATTTATTTTGCAATTTGGTTGTGCACGATGACCTGTTAATCTTTTACCTAGCAAAGAAATAGCTGCCAATCTTCCGTATTTTTTTCCAGTGAAAAAGAAAACATATTTCGAATAAAAAAATTTCTTTAAAAATTTGTGTTTTGTATCTATGCTCTACTTATTCTTTTTTATTTTCATTTATTAAATACATTTTCTGGTTTAACGTATGTTGACTTGAAAAATAACAAAAGGTTGGCCGCTATACGCAAAGAAGCCGTACAAAAGCGCGCTTGTTCAAAAAATGTCCACTCCGATGTTTTTCTAATAATGTTTGGCAACATATAAAATAAAATACATTTTCTTTTTGAAAGTTGTTTTGTCAAAATAATAAATTCTATTTAAAAATGCTAATCATGGCCGGATTAAGGGGGGGGGGGCTACGGGGCTGCAGCCCCGGGCCCCAATCCGTCAGGAGCCCTCGTCAACAGCTTAAGTTTTATCAAAATTTTGTTTTAAAAATTACTTAAATTTCTAAAAGAAAGAAAGAAAAAAGAAAATTTTTGCTTCTAAAATGAAAAAACTTTTTCTGAAATAACGAGATAAAATCGGGTTTCAAGCGTCATCACTTTTTCCTTTTGCAATTCCAAAACTTCGAAGTACGATTTAAGGGTAGTCGTCACTCCCTTGAAAACACCCGATAGTTATTGTTAAACTTATGGCCAGGTTGCTTTCAAATTTCTCGTTTAAATTTAAATACTTTTAAAAGATTTTTTTTTTTTGCATAAGATATAGCTGAGGTCGATCCGTAATATGACGATTTTTTATTTTTTCGATTTCAGTTGCAGATCTGTTTAGTAAAGGTATTTTCACTTTCGGAACCGGTTTTGAAAGTGAAAGTACCTTTATTAAAAAAAGCTGCAACTAAAATATCAACCTCAGCCATCTTATGAAAAAAAAAAAAAAACTTTTCAAAATATTCAAATTTAAATGAGAAATTCGAAAACAACATGGCCATACGTTTAACATTAGCGAGCGGGTGTTTTCATATTCTTTTACTATTTTTACCCTACTTTTGCCCGATACCAAAAGAAGAAAACATCTTTACTATTTTCCGCTTCTACCACCTAATCTCAAAAAACATGTGCACGCTCAGGGGAGGAATCTTGAATTGTAAGGTCTATGTGTGCACGGCATACGATTTCTTAGAAATTAGTACAAGGTCAGGACCCCCCCCCCCCCCCAATGCCTAACATCCGACACTTCCCAAGGGCAACCCCCTCCCCAATGACATGACCAGTATCTTTCAACAGTATTTTGCGTAAGAACTGAGAACCATTGGCCAGTGCATTGAGAATCATCTCTGTCTGCCTCTCCTGTATAAAAGTCTATGGGAAAAAAAAAAAAAAAAACAGACAGATAATCAAAATGAATGTTTTGTTCGTAAACTTTTATTTTAATATGATAAGAAGTAGATTTTAGGAAGTGTGTTTGCTTCCCTTTTCCTTTATCTTTAATGTTTTTATTTAATACTAAGTAAAGAAAAGCGTTTATTTAATTGAGAAAAATGCTTATCCTTGAGTATGAGTACATTTAACTTGTAGAAAACCATTGTTTTTACTGCATGTGTTTAGGTGGCTTAAAAAAAAAGAAAGAGAAAAAAAGGTTAAATAATATTACACCTCTTATGGGTTCGATTGTTTGTGAAATATTTTTTATCGCCATCTTTTATCTTGTCAATTTAAGTTAAGTTGATTAATTATGAATTTCATTATTTAAATGGCTTTACACACATCCTTATTTTATTAAAATTCCCATATTCATATATAAATTGTTTCTTTTGTGCAATTTTTACTAAAAATCAATACGTATGGGTTAAATTCTTTAATATACTCAGATTAATTTGTTTAAGGCGGTTCTCAAATTCCCTGCTCAACAACGCGAAACTACCTGACGTGTTTTCTAACTCATTTTTAAATGTAAAGGCATACAATTGGAAAATCTGACTATTGGAGGGATTTAGGATCGAAAAGCGTTTTACATTTTTTGATAAATATATTAAGTTATAAGAGATTCTTGTCAAGTGACGACAAGTTTTAATTTTTTCTCGTGCTGCTGCGTCCGGAAATTTGATTTAAAATGCCATCTTTGACAGTATTTTCTAAATGAGCTTCTGCCTTTTCCAAAATATGTAAATCGCCATTCGATTACATGGTTTCTGAATAAGAACACTTGCCAATTTCATGCGTTTCCGAACAAAAATGAATCAGAAATGTGTCACAAAGTAACTCCTTTGGATTTGAGAACAGCCTTAATAAAATTAATCATATTTTGCACATAAATTGACATATTTCAGTCAAACTGGAAAATTTTAGCATATATATATATATTTAGATATTTTAATTCATTCTCAAGATATAGATTCCACTAGAAAAGTAATTTTTTTTAAAAGTTTGAGGTGTTGCATTTTTTTTAATCAGAAAAAAATTGCTTTTTGTAATAAAAGTTTTATCTCACATTTATATTTTCTAACAAAACTAGTGGGCTCTGCTCCCTTCGAGCTACGCTCACCAACTCCCGTGCATACCCCGCAGAATCGAAAAACACGTTAATTGGTCTAAAAACACGCTAATTTTTTCTATTTTAAAAAGATTATCCGATTACGGAAGACTGATTGCAATGAATTTATTTAATAAAATTTCATATATTTTGCACAAAAATTGACTTGTTTTAGTCAAACTGAAAAGTTTTAGCATGCATATTTATAACATTTTGCTCATTGTCAAGATATAAATTTAACTTAAAAAGTAAATTTCCTAAAAAGTTTGAAGTGGTCCATTTTTTAAAATCAGATTTTTTTTTTTTTTTTTTTTTGTAATAAAAGTTTAACTCACAGTTACATTTTCTAACAAAACTAGGAATTTCCGCCCCCAACGAGCTACACTTCCCAAGACTTCACAGGTTCTACAAACACAATGATATAATCTGTTTTAAAAAGATTACTTGATTACGAAAGATTGGATGATATTAACACGACCAGTAGTGATCTTTTATAATCGGGTATCTATTCATTTCCCTTTGACTTGAATATTCCCAGGGCCGCATCCACCGCTGTCGCAACTGCTGACGGTCTAACTGCTGGAAGATTTTTTTCTTTTAGACGCTATAAGAAAATAGTTTTAAATATATATATATATATATATATATATATATTATTATTATTATTTGGAGTTTTTAAATACAATGCAAATTTCTTCATTAAATGCTTTACACACATAATAACTTAATTGTTTTAAATTTTCCTGTCATTTTTAATATTCGCGTGTAAGTATATTTTACAAATGGAAAATGTTTAGAAATATTACTTGGGCTTTATAAACATCTAGCACCAGAGGTAAAAAACGGCTTTTTGGAAAAAAGAAATAAATATCCATTCAAGTAATAAAATTTTGGATTAAGGGAAAAAAAAAACATAAACATAAAATTAGACACTATATATATATATATATATAACCATTAATGAAACATTACCGTAACACCATATATATATATATTCGACACAGCATTTCATAATGTAATCACGTAATATATATATATATATATATGCCTTCAAAAGAAGGTTAAATTGCTGTGCATAGTTTTTAATCCTATAAAATTTATGTAACTGAATTATATTCACCGATTTCAATATTAAACAGAGGCACTTAAAATAATTATTCGATTTTAAAACTCTATGTTTCACCATGTTTATCATACATTTCTCTATAAAACTATCATTTTTCATGTTTTTCTGTCAATTACAATACTCAAACATTATAGATAAAGATTCTCTAGACGCTTAACATTTTATTACGAGGATCTTGGCGATATTTTAAAAATAGAAATGAAATATTTCTCGGAATGTATTAGAAATGTAGATATCCAATGCTGTCAAGATGCTGTTAATCAATGATAAACAATTAATATCTGTTTTCCCAAATGTACTGCATATTGCAATTATAGTATATAGTAGTACCGCTTACAAACTTTGAAGCAGAATGATCATTTTCCAAACTAAAATTAATAAAGAACAGACTATGATCGTTTATGCTGGAGCCCAAACTTAGCGGTTTAACACTAATGTCACTAGATAATGACATAACAGAACTGTTTGCATTTCATGATGCCCTGCAATCACTTGGAAATTTAAATACAAGGATTTTTTTTCAATTAACTTAATTTTTAGTAATGAAAATCTAATAATAATTAAAAAAAGCTTAAACATGTAATTAAATTTATTTATATCAATAAACAGATGTATTGAAATTATTTTTAATGTATTCAGTTTTTATACGCCTGGAATATTTCTATTTTTTTTTAATGTTTATAAAGTATTTGTTAATTGTATATGTTTAAACAAACTAATTAAGAGCACTATTGAAGATAACAAACAAACAAACAAACAAACGCTCTTGATTAACAATATAAATATTTCCATTTTTAAAATTTGTATTTCAGGATTAAAAAAAATAATAATAAAAGGTGTGTGTGGGGGGGAGGGGGGATAAATATTCAGTATCGTGGGAAGGGGCACAAAATTTCCAGTAGCAGGGGAAGAGGGGGGGCAAAATGTCCAAAATAGCCCCGGGCCAAAGAAATGCTTAATCCGGCTCTGATGCTAATACTATCAAATGACATGATGAAATTATGAAATTTGCTCTGAGGTTGAAGTTTACTCAGGTGCTTTTATTAAAAATGAAAACTCCAAGTACTTTGTCTATTGGTGGTCTTTTAATAATTCACATTCATAATTTGTCAATTTAAAATGAAAATGCTTACCTTGTTTAACATTTCGTAATTAACAGTTAAACTTTTATGATGGAAAGCCGTCAAATTTTTGTATAAGAAGGTAGATCCGGTTATATTCGTTACCAATATTATCAAGATATTTTCTAAATTGACGATGATTAAGCATGTGCGTACGAATATGATATAAGTTTATAAACATGTATCCGGCTTTTATAAATCGATCCGGCTATACAAAATACTTTTTAGCAATGGTACTTTTGCTTATAGTATTTTCAAACTTCTTTAACTGTTCTGCGCATCCTTTCTTCCATTTCCTAGTAAATGATTTGGAATCACGGGATATTTAATGCAATAATTATTTTATAAAGTAAATGTATTTTCTCCAATAGGCTTGGTGAAAGCACTCTCTTTTAAGAAGTGTCAATTTCAATTCTGACAGTTTTTCTTTCTGATGTTTGGCCAGATTTTTAATGCTTTGTCCTGTAGCATCTCTTAATGTTCCATTCTTTCGAAACTCCAACAATGTTTGGATATCAACATATAATTTCAGTTTTTCTTTTAATATAATGGTATTGTGAATCAACTTAATTTTTTTTTTAATGTTTATTTTCCGTCAATCATATATATTCATACTGGTAGAGTTTAAACTTTAAAAAAAAATTCCTAGGTTGTTTATCAGTATGTTATTAAAATATGTGTAAATCGGTAAAAAAAAAAAAAAAAAAAAAAAAAAAAAAAAAAAAAAAGAAAATAAAAGAAAGAAAGAAAGAAAGATCAAGCAGGTTTCATTAACAATGACACATTTACTAACCTAAGTAATGAAAATAATTAAAGAACTTAAATCCAAAATATTTTTGTAAAACAAGAGTGGAGAAACTAGATGACATGACGTATTCGGGGGTTTTGCTTCAAGCACAAAAGTGATAATTTATGTCATTTCGAAAGCAAATCATTTAAAAGCCACTTAATTTTATACTTTGATTTAAAAAAAAGTTGTAACTGTTCTTAATTAGCCCGAATTTTATTAATTTTTACTATACATTTCTTATTATTTAATAAATATAGCATGTGTAAAATTGAAGAGAGTAGTAAAACAAGTTGGAAATTGTACGTCAAACGTTACAAACGAGGTGCGTTCGTACTATAAAAAAAGTCATAGTTCTATAAAAGTTATAGTTCTATAAAAGTTATAGTTCTATAAATATTCAGATCTTGATGATTTTTAATTCTGTGAAATGAATTATATCGTCTGCAGATTAATTTCTGTAATAAAATAAGTTTCTCGGTCGCTTGGCGATCAAACTTCGAAAGCTCCTATAAAAAGAAAGCACCGATTTAAAAAAAAAAAAATCAAATTTCTTAATAAATGTTTTTATTAATATTTTCTGAAGTTTTGATTCAATTTTTTAAAAAATTGAAATGTCGCGATAAAATTCTGCAAAGATAATATATCTTAAATTTCAAACCATTCGGTTGGGTAGTTTTTGCGTTGCTATATGCAGACGGACGGACAGACGGACGGACCAGACGACGACAATAGGTGCTACGTATTTATATAATTGCGAACGCACCTAATAAAGCAATAGTTTCGTCATAAAACACATAAATATTATAAGAAAAATACTGCAAAAAAATTACGAATCTTTAAATTTTTAGACTCGAGATTTCGCACTTTGTTACATTCCGATTAGTTAACTGTGTATCTGCAATTTCTTGGAGCTGAGCTACATCTGTCTATATACATCAGTTATGCCAAATGAGCGGATTTTTTTTTTTTTTTTTTTTTTTTTTTTTTTTTTTTTTACTACCACATTTTGAAGAAAAATATTTCCCTTAATTAATGACGAAATAAATAAGACAAAAATTACTATTAAAAAAAGTGGTAGCAATTGTGAATAAAAAAAGCAACTGGCAATACTTACATACATATGTTTGCCATCTCTAAGACTATTTGGTGTAAGTGAGTTCCTCAAAAATGTATTTTCAGCATGCGTGTTCGAGCAACTGAATAAATGCCAAAATAAATGCACAGGTAAAATGCCAAAGGCTTGGCGGGCCACAGAGAAGTTGTCGGCGGGCCAGTTGTGGCCCGTGGGCCACGTGTTTGACATACTTGCTTTACAGGGACACTCAAAAGAATTCCATTACAAAACGGTCTATGGGGAGAAATCGTTTGCGGTTTATTTTATAATGTTTCAATATTTGAAACATACTGAAACAAATATACATCACTGAGGTGCATTACAAGAGGCTTACTATAGAATATTGTGTGTATAGCATTCCTCCTTCATTTACAGTGTTACGGTTGGTTTCAACCAATTTTTTTTTAATCTACATTAATTATTTAAATCACTTTCTCTACATTTATTTAAAAGCACTCTTCTTTTTCTGTTTCTAATAAAAATTTAAATAAATAAAAGTAATTGTAATAATAATAATAAAATCAGTTTTTATTTTTTCTTCTTTCTTTTTGCAAAGTAAATTCAACGTTTATAGTCTAGCTTTGCTTCCTGTTTTCAAATACGAAAGATAAATAGCAGGGAGGGAGGTTTCTCAGTAAAAGACCACACATAGTGTATTGGGCAGTCGTGTACGTTTTCTCCCATACCCTTGAATCATGTGTTGTAGTCACCTAGTCTAGTTTTGGTTAAAAGAAAGACCGTCCGCCCTGTATAGGAATTACGTTATCTTATGAGTGTACTATATACGCAATTAGGCTTTGTAAGCTTACGACAGGCTTCAATGAGCTCTGCTATCAGGCGGATAGCTGGCGCCCAGGTCAACAGAGGCTCACAGGACCCCCTTCAGCACACGCCATGGGGGTGAAACATGGCTGCCTTCCCCCATGAAGCGGCTAGCAGGGTGGAACGACAGGCTGGTGCCTTCAAGGAGAGTCCATTTTCCCTTTTGTTTCCATTCCCGTACCCCTGGCAGAGTGGATCGGTCCCGTTTTTCAAGCAGCGCGGGAGAATGAATGTTTACGACACTTGTTGCTTGGCCGATATACCTCTCGTTTGGCTCGTAAGGATTCGACTTATTACGGAGCTCGAAGACTGGCCTGTGGGCTGGATCGCGAAGTTGTTGAAGGCGGACAGGTGTCTGGAAGATTTTTTTTTTGAGAGTGGGGCATTGATGGCCCTACATTAATTATCGTAAATCATGATGTTATGATGAAAAGAGGCTATAAGGGCATTTTCGAAGTAAGGATCTGTATCTGATAGAGGGCGAATGAAAAGAAAATATGTTTGACCCATCATGTAGTAGCGGCGTTCCTAGAAAAAGTGTTGTCTTGTGTTGACTTCTTAAGCGGCGGTTGTTATTGATGCCTTGACGAAAAATGAATTAATGATTAGACGAGCATCATTTCTGGAGATGGGGCATTATTAATCCTAGACTAAGAAGGCTGGCGTGACTAGCTGAGTAGACTTGCCCGTTTTACAAGGTATCGGTGATGTGACGACGTTTTGAATCGGGAATAAATCAAAATCTCCAAGTGATGTATGGAGTAACGGTGTTGACTCGTAGAGGCAGCTGAAAAGAATAGGTTGATAAAAAAAAAAGGAGATTATGGCAAACTAACGTATATGCAAAGAAGTGTGCCCACATTGACGGTAGTAAATATCAAAGTATATTGTAAGTAACACATATTTCTTCTTTATTACATGTTGTCTACTGTTGTAATATTTATAAATACCTGGAGAAACAAAAAAATATAATTATTGGTATTTTAAGATGATTAACATGTAACCTTTTTGTTTATGATTGAACGACATTTGAATTGTTGGTTTGTTAATAGTTTAAGATTTATGATATTTAATTGAAAATTAATCAATAACTAAATTTTGAAAAGTTGATCCATCTTTAAATCATGGTATTGTGGTAATTTTAGGGGTTTTGCTGCTTAATGTAAAGTGTTATAATAAGTAATTTCAGTATTTTTTTTTTTTTTTTGATCAACTTTGTTATTGTGTTATTATTATATTTTGTTTGAGAACTACCTTACTTTTATAATTTTTAATTATTCAAATAAAGAAAGTTTTTGTTTATTCTCAAATATGGTATGTTTTTCTTTATATATAATTTTTAAATAATTAATATTTTTATTATTACAACAAACCTATAAGAAGGAATTAACCTCTCAGTAAGTGTGATTAAAAATATGAAAGCTATAATTTTGCTAAATTAATACTTTTAAATTTCTTAAATCTAAAATTCATAGCAATAGTTTAAATGAACATTGATTGGGGTTTACGTAAGGTTATTAGATGTAATTATTGTTCCTATCTCAGTATTGAATATACTGATAATTGTTGCTAAAGTAAAATTAAGTCTAATTTTATAATTGATTAATTTAATTTTTAATTATCCTTTCTTTGTAGTATTATTCAAAACAAACAACAAAATGGTTGTTTTTTAACAAAAAAAAATGGGGTTTTCAGTTATTTTATACCACTATACGATTCTTGGCTAACCGATCTGATCTTGTTCAGAATCTCCATTGTTGTTCTAAAATTTTAGTACATCATCATATCCCTATTCTATTAACGGATTTAACTCTTTCTCCTTTTGGTCCTCATATTGGAGGAATTTCAGGTTGTCTGCATTTTTCCAAATTATATGATGATTACACTTTTGTTAATTTAATGTGTATGGAGATTTGAGCTTGATCGGGTTGGAGTGGAGTTGGGTATTCTTTATGCAATTCAGTATGCTACTTGATTTAGAAATCTGTTGCCCCTTACTACATTTAATATTGTCTTAAAATGATGAGTTCAAAATTATCATTGTTGTATTAACCTATTCGGATTCTTAAGTTTTGATATTTTGATTAGTTTAATATAATTTGCTTCCTTTCCCATGGCAACAGATTTCAGTGGAGCTAATCAGGGTATACTTATTTTTTTTTTAAATATTTAATTGTCAAGTGAAGATTGAGTAATAAATGAGCTTTTTAAGTTTAAGTAAGTTGTGTTTTAGAAAGAACCCCAAAACCCACAACAAATGGAGCCGTAACAATTCGGTCTCTGGGTTATTGATTTTTTTTTACTTGTATGTATTTATGTATCAAAGAGCAACTGGGTGTTTTTGCAATTAAAATTTTATTTATATGTTCAAGTGTAAAAAGAGGTCTAGGCTCTCTCTCTGTGCTAGTAAGCGACAATTCCCAGTCAAAATTATGTCTTGTGAGCATAACCTTTTCTTATTTACAAAAAGCATAGTCCTGTACTTAAGTTTTATGTATTTATAAGGTTTTCCTTTCCCCTCTCTTTTTCTCATTTTTAAGTTGTTCCCCCCCCTTTTGTTCATTTTTTTTGGTTTGTTTGTCATTTTCTAACTCTAACTATGGCTGATAAGCACTCGGAAGCAATTGCCACTATTCAGCGAAAAAATGCTTTAGTGGATAATTTGTCTAATATTCCCCCATTCAATGGAGAGGCCAGCTCAGTCTGCTTCTCAGATTTTTCTGAGAAATTTGAGAGTTTTTCAAAATTATTCGACTGGACTGAGGAGGAAAAGAAGTTTGTTTTACTTGCTAGACTTTCAGGAGCTGCTTCTAGGCGAATAAAAATTCACAAAGCAAAAACATCTGATGAGCTATTAAAAATCTTAAAAGAGAGTTATACTTCACAGACCACACCAGATGTTGCACTCAGTCACTTTCTAAATTTTAAACAGCCACCCAATATGAGTGTTCAGGAGTTTTATGACAAGGCATATGATATGTCATTAAGAGCCCTTGTAATTGAAGGTATCCAGGGTGAAGTAGTCGATAAAAGCCGAACGGCTCTACTACACTCCATGCTGTTGAGCAATCTTACACCAGAAGTGCGAAAGGGGGTAATTGCGAGAAATCCACAATCCCCAGAAGAAGTTCTCAAAATTGCACTTCTGGAAGAAAAAGCTTATAGAAGCATTAACCCTTTTTACAACCACCGCGAGGAAATTCTCAACCCAAATTTAACCCAAAACCTACCCTGTGCTGCAGTTTTTCAGCAAGATAGCTCACAAAAGAAGGAGATAGACCAGCTGAAATCACAAATTGATGTTTTAGCAGCAAAGATAGACAGTTTAGTTGATCTTAGGGCTAGGGATATGCAGAAAAAAAACCAAGAGGTAAGACCCGTAACCTGCTATAAGTGTTCCGTACAAGGCCACTATGCCAGAGATTGTCCACTAAATTTTGTCGACTATAATTTTAGAAGGGGAGGTGGTCAAAATTTCAGGAGCCGTGGGCAAAATTATAGAAACAGAGGTGAAAATCCTAGAGGGAACCACAATCAGCGAGGCGGATATAGGGGAAGAAGAGGTGGTTATTACCAAAACAATAGGAGCACAGCTGCGAACAGAAATGAAGAGCAGGCGGTAAATAACACCCCAGTAGCTAACAATGAAAGTGAGGCTTTAAACTAGTAGTGGCCGGATCAGATGTGGTCAAGTCGATCCCCAACAGGCCCCTGGACCCCCCAACTGTGTATAGTATGTTTCAGCCCCAATCATATACATTACCAACTGCAAGAATTTACATAAATAAAGTTTGCCTGAATGCATTATGTGACACTGGTTCTGCAATTAATCTCCTGAGTGGTACGGATTGTAACTATTTAGAGAATTTTGAAACGGAGAATTGCAATATCCCCATTATGACTGTCACCGGTGAGAAAGTTCACCTAAATAAGAAAGTATTTTTAAAATTTGTTTTTGATAATGTTCAATGTCAAGCTGAATTCTATGTAGTGGAAGGTAAATTAGCAGAGGAATTTAATATGATTTTGGGAATGCCATTTTTGAAAGAGTACCGGGCAAGTATAAATTGTGATACAAATGCTGTCGCTCTTAAAGTGCCAGTTTCAGGCCAATGTAAACAAAGCGTAGAAACCCCAAGTAATACTTCAGGGTGTAATACTTGTCTTGCTACTAATTCTGTAAATATTTCTAACTCTGTATATAGTGTAAATTCTAATAATAATTGTATAAATAATGATTGTGTTAAAAATAATTCTGTAAATATAAAATGTGTCAACAAAGTAGGGGAGAATTCAAAAAGTAGTAATGCCAATAGCCCTCCTGAAAATTGTGCATGTGAGAAAGTTCATGACTCAGTTAATATTGAAAATGGGAATCATAGTAGTGAAAATATGGTAGTTCAGGACCCGCAGTTGACTAATATGGGAAAAGATGTTGAGATAATCATTCAAACTGAGTCAGATAAGGAAGTTAAAAGTGTTGCGCAGAACTTTTGCATGCAAACAACATCAGGCGGTAGCTCTGAGGGTAATAATACTGAAAATTTTTCAAGTATTCAAAGTGTCGGCAACATTCTTTCAGCAGCGAGTCAGGTAACTCAGGGTAATTTAGCTGAAGAGACTACTGAAATTTGTAATATTGATGAAAGTGAAGATTTGGTAAGTATAGAGGATAAGGTACCTGAAGTCGAGGAGGAGAGCAATGAAGATAGCAGTAGTGATAAAACCAATAAAAATAAAAATATAAGTTTCGCTGTGTTATGTAGCAAAATTTCAATTCCCCCGCAGTCAAAAATGTTAGCTCAGGTTAAAAGCTATAAGGAAAATTTTATTAAGGAGAATGATATTGTTATGTTAGAACCTTTGGCGAAAAATTTAAATCAAGGTCTCCTTACCTCCAGAGCCATTTGCACTAAAGAACATGGCCTATATATCTCATTTGCAAATTTTTCAGACAATAGTATTCATTTAAATAAAGGAACCTTTGTTGCCAAAATTCAAAAATGTGTAGACCAGTCAAATATACCCGTAACTGATAATAAATTAACCTATAATATAAATTTGGCCCCTCCAATTGGTGACTTTGATCACGCTGATCTCACTTGGAGCTCTGAAATTAATTTAGATCATTTAGAACCCCCATTAAAACTTAAAATGCAAAATTTTCTAGACAAAAACAAAGATGTATTTGCAGCATCGGTCTTAGATTTACCCGGCTGTGATACAATCCCGCATGAAATTAACTTAACTTCAAATAAACCAGTTAAAGGCAAAGCTTATAGAGTCCCCTACAAATTACGTCAAGAAATGGAAGACCAACTTAATACTTTGTTACAGGCGGACATAATTTCCCCTTCCATGTCTGAATTTGCTTCTCCGGTTATTCTGGTTCGGAAATCAGACGGTTCCTATCGACTTGCTGTTGACTACAGAAGACTAAATAAAAATCTTGTTAAAGATGCTTATCCAATACCTAACATCACCGACTCGGTTGATGCTTTAAGCGGGGCTAAATTTTTTTCAACGCTAGATTTAACTAGTGGTTTTTTTCAACAGGTTATTCGCCCAGAGGATAGGCATAAAACTGCAATAATCACCCACAAGGGACTTTTTGAGTGGACCCGTAACTGTTTTGGGCTCTCAAATTCAGGTAACAGTTTCCAAAGACTTATGAATGCTATTTTCGGTGATTTAGGCAATCTTGGAATTCTTGTTTATATCGACGACATTGTAATTGCCTCCTGTGATGTTAATTCTCATTTTGAGAAGCTTAACATGGTCTTTGATAGGTTAAGACTGCATAAACTTAAACTTAAGCCCAGTAAATGCACTTTCCTTTCGAATAAAATACAATATCTAGGTTTTGAGATTTGTAGTGGCCAAGTATCACCTATCAATAAAAATATTGCCGTAATAGAAAATTTTAAACCTCCAACTACCCGAAAGGCTGTTAGGTCATTCATTGGAACTCTATCTTTCTATAGGAGATTTATACCAGATTTTACTAAGAGAGCTAAAAATCTAATCAACTTAACGAAAGAGACAGGAAAATTTTCGTGGAATGAAGATGCACAGAAAGAATTTGAAGACCTTAAAATGGCTCTTATTTCAAAACCATGTCTTGCACTCCCTGATTTTGAGAAAGAATTCCACTTATATAGTGATGCCAGTGGCGAAGCATTAGGGGCAGTGTTATCACAATTAGATGAAAATAACATGCTCCATCCTGTTGCCTTTGCCAGCAGAAAATTGAAAGATGCTGAGACCCGCTACTCCACCACTGAAAGGGAATTACTAGCTTTAGTTTGGGCTACTGCCCACTTTAAATGTTACATTGCTAATACCCATTTTTTCATCTATACAGACCATGCACCTCTAACATTTATGTTAAAAATTCACGACCCTACATCTCGCATGGCTAAATGGATCTGCACTCTCTCAGACTTTAATTTTACAATCAAGTTTGTTAAAGGTAAGTGTAACAGTGTCGCAGACTTCCTTTCGAGGTATGTCAACAATGATAACTCCAATGATACTGTTAATTGTAATTTTTGTATACAAGTCGAAAAGGAAGTTACTTTTATGCCTCATTCCAATCTACTTGAAAAAATTGGTGAATTACAAAAATCAGACAAGAAATGCTGCGAGATTGCAAGAAAACTAGACCAAGGTGTAGAAATTGCTCCTAAATACATGAAATTTTTTTTTAGAGATGACATTTTAGTTTGTGAGGATACGAGGGAGTCAGCTATTTTGAATAAACCTGTAAAGTTAGTCGTGCCAAAAGAATTGGTTACTCAAGTTTTTGCACTAACACATGAGTCCCTAGCGGCTTGTCATCAAGCCTTTCAAAAGACCATTGATCGCATTCGTGAGCACTTCTATTGGCCAGGAATGTCGTCAGATGTCAAGCATCTAGTGGAGTCATGTATTAGTTGCCAGCAGAAGAGAGCTTATAGAGCGAACCAGCTCGCCCCTCTGCAACGTATGCCGACCCCCCAGTTTCCCATGAACAAGGTTCATTTGGATCTCATTGGACCCTTACCACAAACTTTTTCGGGAAATAAGTATATTGTCGCATATATAGATTCATTTACTAAGTGGCCAGAAGCATATGCGGTTAGTTCAACCACTTCAGATGTCATTGCGGACACTTTAGCTGACTTCATCTCACGCTACGGAGCACCCTGTTTTATTACGACGGACAATGCGAAGAATCTAATTTCAGATGCGATAGAGCACGTATATAAAATGTTTGGTATTAAACATATTAAGACCTCATCTTATCACCCGGCTGGCAACTCGCAAGTGGAGAGACAGAATCGTACTCTTAAAAATGCACTTTGTCACATAGTCAACCAAAATCAATCTGACTGGGACACTAAACTAAAATTTGCGCTACTAGCTATGCGTTCAGCTGTCCACTCATCAACTAAACTTAGCCCAGCTGCAGTTATGTATGGCAGAAATATGAAGCTACCATATAATCTCTTTTCTCAACCACCTTCTTTTAATTATAATGATGCACCCTCTTTTTGTGAACTCTTAATCCCAGCTCTTCAAAAAGTATACACTGAAGTACATAGTAATTTAATTAAAGTTTCTGAGCAGCAGGAAAAATACCGTGAAAAGACAGCTGTTGATAAAAATTTTAAAATAGGAGATCTTGTGTGGTTATTTACACCCACAGTCGCCCCTGGTAATACAAAAAAATTAAGCAAGCAAAATAATGGTCCTTTTACTATAATTGAGAAGCTAAATGAAGTTAATTTTAAAATAGCGCTAGTTGCTAATCCCAAAAATTGTCAGGTTGTCCATGTTGACAGGTTGTCTTCCTTCAAAGACAGACTCCCCATCTGGTCCAGTGAACCAAAACAAACAATTGGCCTGGGATCGACTGAAAACGTGACCATCGATTCACCACACCAACCGCGCGATTCTCCTCCTGTACGCAGATGCAAGCGTAACCGATTCATTCCCTGGGCACCATATGATAGTAACCGCGCACCAGCAGTAGTGAACGTCAACAATAGCGAAACTCCGGTAGCGCCAGAAGTGGAGGAAACAGACAGCGACGCGACTGAAATCATAAATCCCTCTCCCCCACCTCCCATTTCTCCGGAGGTTGCAGCGGCAGAGAATAACGTGATGTGCGTAAATAAAAATTTAGCAACGGCAGAAGGCAGCGAGATGCGCGTAGGTAAAAATTCAGCCACGGCAGAAAGCAGTTCAGCTGCTGCGCACAGCGATTCGCGCAGGTCTCGTTCATCGATTCGTCCAGCTGCTAAATCGAATAGAAGTAGTCGTTCAATATCGATTTCTAGAACCGACTATTCGCTACGGGATAGAAGAGACCGTCCGAGTTATAAATACTAACTATTTTTTTTCGTTATTCAGGCATTTTTATCAATTTTACCTTGTTTATTTGTATTTATTTATAGTTTAGTTAATGTGTATGTATATTTAATTATTTTCTTGGGCATTTTAAAACGGAACTTAGTTTTTCTAGCGTATTAAAGGTTTGTTTTGGTTGTGTTTTGATACTTTCATGTAGGCATTTTTAACCCTTTTTATGCTTATACTTAAGGTTTTTGTCTGTTTTATGGTAGATTATGTGGTATATACCCGTCCACACCCAGTTTTCGTAGATTTTGGGTGTATTTTTGCAAAAAAAAAAAAAAAAAAACGAATGTAATTTTTGTTACTTTAAATTTTTTTTAGGAGGGTATGTTTGGTTACCCTTTTGCCAAAATTGTTCTGCGTTTTCCCTTTTTAAATGCATCTGTGTTTTGTATATAATCTTTTAAGTGTGGGTTTACTTTAATTAATGCACTTTAATCAGATGGATTTATTATTTACTATGCAATTTGTGGGTTTATTTGAACTTTTAACTTTAAGGAGTGTGGACCCTTTTTCTTTTTCTTGTACATACTGTCTCATGTACATGCCTATATGTTGTTGTGTGTGGCTAAAAGTGCTAAAATTAACTATTTTCTTTATTCTACTTCCTATTTTTGTGGAATGTGTGTTTTCCTTCCTGGTGACATACGTCACCACCCTTCTTTTTAAGTTTTTGTGGAATGTTTTCCCTGTAGTGCCCAAAAGGCCCGAAACTGCTTGTGCTATAAGTAGCACAGAGGCAGAGATACTCTTCCCCATGCACATTACTTGTAAGTGCATTTGTAAAATCTACACAGTGAACCGAATCATTGGACTTTTCTCAAAAACAACATGGCTTCTTGTAGAAAAATGTTATAAATGTGTGCGTAACTCCCTACCATGGTCTGTGATACCATAATTTGTGTCTTACAGATGTATATGTATATATTTTTTTTTGTGTGTCACCAGTTGCTCTTGTGTATTTTTGTATAATAGAATTAATATGTGTTTTACAAATTTCATTGACATTTACAGTGTTGTAACTATGATATTACTAGTACTTATTTACATTAATAGATAGTGTTGTAATATACTGTGATGCCAATTATTGAAGTTATGTATATAAGCAGTATAATGACAATTAATCAGTGGGCACTTCTCTTCTTTTTCGGCTAATTTTTTTTTCTCAAAATTCAATTTATGTATTATTTACAGTTCTGTTACCAGAAATTTCAGGTAGGATGCAGTTATGCGTAGGAATGACAGTAGTAGGGAAATGAGGTTTCACAGTCAGGTGGAACATGTGTTCTTTTACAGGTGCAGAGAATATCTTGGTCATTTTAGTGGTAAAATCAGCCTTGTGGTCCCTCCTCTGGTAGTACTCTTTTATGGTCATGTTTCAGGTAATATTTTAGGTAATGGTTTCTACGGATGTGCGAGCTCTGGTTGTATATATCCGGAATATATTGTCAGGGTGGTATTTCAGCGGTGAACTCTCTGGATCCCGTCCCGGATCGATGTATGATCTGTGTTTGTGGGTCAGTTTTTTCAGTGTTGAGGTCCCAGCATGCCATGTGGTACCCAGTTTCCTTTCATAAAAAAATAATTTGTTTTCTCAAAAAATTTTTTTTTAATTAGCCGGGGGGAGCAATCTTGTTACGGTTGGTTTCAACCAATTTTTTTTTAATCTACATTAATTATTTAAATCACTTTCTCTACATTTATTTAAAAGCACTCTTCTTTTTCTGTTTCTAATAAAAATTTAAATAAATAAAAGTAATTGTAATAATAATAATAAAATCAGTTTTTATTTTTTCTTCTTTCTTTTTGCAAAGTAAATTCAACGTTTATAGTCTAGCTTTGCTTCCTGTTTTCAAATACGAAAGATAAATAGCAGGGAGGGAGGTTTCTCAGTAAAAGACCACACATAGTGTATTGGGCAGTCGTGTACGTTTTCTCCCATACCCTTGAATCATGTGTTGTAGTCACCTAGTCTAGTTTTGGTTAAAAGAAAGACCGTCCGCCCTGTATAGGAATTACGTTATCTTATGAGTGTACTATATACGCAATTAGGCTTTGTAAGCTTACGACAGGCTTCAATGAGCTCTGCTATCAGGCGGATAGCTGGCGCCCAGGTCAACAGAGGCTCACAGGACCCCCTTCAGCACACGCCATGGGGGTGAAACATGGCTGCCTTCCCCCATGAAGCGGCTAGCAGGGTGGAACGACAGGCTGGTGCCTTCAAGGAGAGTCCATTTTCCCTTTTGTTTCCATTCCCGTACCCCTGGCAGAGTGGATCGGTCCCGTTTTTCAAGCAGCGCGGGAGAATGAATGTTTACGACACTTGTTGCTTGGCCGATATACCTCTCGTTTGGCTCGTAAGGATTCGACTTATTACGGAGCTCGAAGACTGGCCTGTGGGCTGGATCGCGAAGTTGTTGAAGGCGGACAGGTGTCTGGAAGATTTTTTTTTTGAGAGTGGGGCATTGATGGCCCTACATTAATTATCGTAAATCATGATGTTATGATGAAAAGAGGCTATAAGGGCATTTTCGAAGTAAGGATCTGTATCTGATAGAGGGCGAATGAAAAGAAAATATGTTTGACCCATCATGTAGTAGCGGCGTTCCTAGAAAAAGTGTTGTCTTGTGTTGACTTCTTAAGCGGCGGTTGTTATTGATGCCTTGACGAAAAATGAATTAATGATTAGACGAGCATCATTTCTGGAGATGGGGCATTATTAATCCTAGACTAAGAAGGCTGGCGTGACTAGCTGAGTAGACTTGCCCGTTTTACAAGGTATCGGTGATGTGACGACGTTTTGAATCGGGAATAAATCAAAATCTCCAAGTGATGTATGGAGTAACGGTGTTGACTCGTAGAGGCAGCTGAAAAGAATAGGTTGATAAAAAAAAAAGGAGATTATGGCAAACTAACGTATATGCAAAGAAGTGTGCCCACATTGACGGTAGTAAATATCAAAGTATATTGTAAGTAACCCATATTTCTTCTTTATTACATGTTGTCTACTGTTGTAATATTTATAAATACCTGGAGAAACAAAAAAATATAATTATTGGTATTTTAAGATGATTAACATGTAACCTTTTTGTTTATGATTGAACGACATTTGAATTGTTGGTTTGTTAATAGTTTAAGATTTATGATATTTAATTGAAAATTAATCAATAACTAAATTTTGAAAAGTTGATCCATCTTTAAATCATGGTATTGTGGTAATTTTAGGGGTTTTGCTGCTTAATGTAAAGTGTTATAATAAGTAATTTCAGTATTTTTTTTTTTTTTTGATCAACTTTGTTATTGTGTTATTATTATATTTTGTTTGAGAACTACCTTACTTTTATAATTTTTAATTATTCAAATAAAGAAAGTTTTTGTTTATTCTCAAATATGGTATGTTTTTCTTTATATATAATTTTTAAATAATTAATATTTTTATTATTACAACAAACCTATAAGAAGGAATTAACCTCTCAGTAAGTGTGATTAAAAATATGAAAGCTATAATTTTGCTAAATTAATACTTTTAAATTTCTTAAATCTAAAATTCATAGCAATAGTTTAAATGAACATTGATTGGGGTTTACGTAAGGTTATTAGATGTAATTATTGTTCCTATCTCAGTATTGAATATACTGATAATTGTTGCTAAAGTAAAATTAAGTCTAATTTTATAATTGATTAATTTAATTTTTAATTATCCTTTCTTTGTAGTATTATTCAAAACAAACAACAAAATGGTTGTTTTTTAACAAAAAAAAAATGGGGTTTTCAGTTATTTTATACCACTATACGATTCTTGGCTAACCGATCTGATCTTGTTCAGAATCTCCATTGTTGTTCTAAAATTTTAGTACATCATCATATCCCTATTCTATTAACGGATTTAACTCTTTCTCCTTTTGGTCCTCATATTGGAGGAATTTCAGGTTGTCTGCATTTTTCCAAATTATATGATGATTACACTTTTGTTAATTTAATGTGTATGGAGATTTGAGCTTGATCGGGTTGGAGTGGAGTTGGGTGTTCTTTATGCAATTCAGTATGCTACTTGATTTAGAAATCTGTTGCCCCTTACTACATTTAATATTGTCTTAAAATGATGAGTTCAAAATTATCATTGTTGTATTAACCTATTCGGATTCTTAAGTTTTGATATTTTGATTAGTTTAATATAATTTGCTTCCTTTCCCATGGCAACAGATTTCAGTGGAGCTAATCAGGGTATACTTATTTTTTTTTTAAATATTTAATTGTCAAGTGAAGATTGAGTAATAAATGAGCTTTTTAAGTTTAAGTAAGTTGTGTTTTAGAAAGAACCCCAAAACCCACAACAACAGGGTCACATAAAATTATTTTGTTAAAGTACTGTCTGTTAATAATAATGGTTGGAAATGCGTTTTCAGTTGCGTTTTTAAATGGAACTTTTTTTCCCCCTATTATACTTGATGTGTATAAATCCTATAGGTTATATACAGGGCAGCACAAAACATCTCGAATGCATTTGCGTTTATTGACGGAAATTGCCGATGGGCTATTTTCAACTGTGCTATGCGTATCCTAACTGAACTAAATTTTTGCATTCTATGTAGTATATATAAAAATCAGTAGATCATACACTGGGCTGCGCAAAATAGTTAGGATCGTTTTCCGAATACTGTTGGTAATTTCTAAAATTGGATTTTTAAATGTGTTATGCGTTTTCCAAATTGTTAACTTTAGCATCAGACTTAGACATTCTTAAACGGTAAAGATTTATATAAAAGCATTTTGGAAGTGTTGAAAAGTTTTACATATTCCATACTTAACGCATGATTTTTTTTTTTTTTTTTTTTTTTTTTTTTTTTTTTACTAGGAGACAGCAATTTAAAACCTCTGTCACCCCACCAAAACAGGAAAAATCTTACGAGCTTCATCTGTTGACAACTTATTAGAAATATTTCCAAATTTTTAAAATGTTTTTAATTAGTTGTTTGTTGAGACACAAAAACGAATCTAACTATTCGTTCTATTAATTTTTGGGTTTAATTTAACAATTTAGATTTCTTTATTATTAGTTTTTTAGAGTTTAACGTGTCTGAAAAAAGTAATAGAAATAGAATCTTATTTTAAACTCAAAAGGTCACTAATTCAAGAGATAGAAAAATGGTTTTCTAGTTTAAAAAATTGGAAAATTGTTTGAAAAATTCTTTTTTAGTTTCTAAACTAAAACTTTTATAGATTGTCAGAAATCATATGGTTAAAATAGACGTATCAGATAAAAAATAAGAAGTTGAAATTTATTTTCTATTTTTCTATTGAATAAGTTTCCATAAAATGTTATTATTATTAAAAAAAAAAAAAGCATGTACTAAGTTTCACATATGCTTTTTTTTTTTTTTTCTACAGATAATATTTGAGTTATTTTAAGATACATTATGGTTGATGTAGCTACATTGCTAAGCTAAACAAATGTTTATTTTTTTATTTTTTAGTAAGTTTTATATTAATTTCTGTACAAAATATTTTAGAATTATTCTTTATTCGGGACTCAAACTCTTCCATGAATATCTTACTTCTTTCTTTCTGTATCACCCTTTTTTTACTGTATAAATTTGACATAAAGAAAAACGAAATATAAAAAGTGCTTAATGTGTATTTATAATTCAGGAGAAAGGAAAAAGAAGCACATAGAAAGGACTAGCAATTTGAAGCCAAAACGAAGGGTTGACTTGATAATGTGTTAAAAAAATAAGACTATATCGTTAACTTTATAGTTCCAGATTTTTCGGAAAACGCAAATTAATAAATATAAAATAATGAATCAAGAGTATGAAGTATTGTTTTATTTTCCTAATTTTTTTATTTCCTTAATTTTAATTATTTTACGAGCATCCTGATTTGATTACTTTTATAATTTAAAAGAAAACTAAAATAACCCCATATTTATTTATTTATTTATTTATTTATTTATTTTTTGAATTGCCTTTCTTGATTAAAGTGGTTATCAAATTCCCGGCTCAATAACGCCAAACTTTCTTACTTCTTTCAAAACGTCATGGCATAAAATTGGCAGGCCTGACTGCTGAATGAACTGCGATTTGGAATCGAATGGCGTTTTCATTTTTTGATAAATAAATTACTTATTGAATTAAAAGCAATTGCTGTCACGTGATGATAGATTTTTTATCCTTTCGTGCGCCCGGAAATTATGTACAAAACATCAACTTTGACAGTATTTTCTGAAAGATCACCTGCCTTTACTAAAACATTGAAAACACCACTCGATTACATAATTTCTGAATAAAGAACACCTGCCCATTTCATGCGTTTCCGAACAAAAATTAATTCAGAAATTTGTCAGAATGTAGCTCCTTTGGATTTGAAAACAGCCATAATGCTATGCAATAAAGGGCTAATTTGTAAAACAAGTAACTAAAAAAATGCCATTACGAGATATTCAAGATTAAAGTTTTTTAATAAAGTAAAGAAAAATATAAACTATACTATTGTGATTGCTTCCTCTAAAATAGCTTATTTGTTAAAGACTGTATCCTCAGTTAACGTATGCGCAGCATATTTTGAATAATATATTTTATTTTATTGAATTTACGGAGTCTTCGTTTATAAAATTCACATCCCTGAATATCATGGCATATAGTGATTAAAAAATAAAACTTGCACGTTTTAAAGGTTGTCAGGCCAGGATGCAGTTTACATGAAAATGAGAAAAACATTTAAAAGTACAGTTACCATCGCCGCGGTGGACAGCCCTGCTCAAAGGCACCCACTCTGTCTGTATTAGATTACACATTTCAAAAATCTTAAAGATAATATTCTTTACTGAAAGCTGAATAAAATATTTCGATAAACTCTGCCAATTAATTCATAATATAGCCGATCTGGTTCGTTGCTCACATAAATAAGAAATAGAAAATGAATTAATGTTTTTCATGCTTTCATGTGTATGTTCCGTTCAGATAATCTTTTATATTTCTCAACTCTTTTACTGCAAATACGGTATTTTAAAAATATTTTCTTCCTTTTTTTTCTTTCGAAGAAAATTATATGACCGTTTAATTTTATAATTAAAAATAATTATAATTAAAAATATCTTATTACTTTATAGTGATGTTTCACTTTATTTATATCATATAGTATTTAAAAATGCATTTAATAATTGATGCATCTTTTATACATAAAGTTTGAGATACTAGCGAAAAAAAGATAAGAAAGACAGAAAACAAGGGGGAAAAATCGTTTCATATAATTCATAGGATTCACAGTTATTCACATTAAATATTCATATATTACATAAGAATATATATAAAAAGTTTGCATTATTTTGATAATATCGAAAAATCCATATTAAATAGAGTTTGAGTTTCAACCCAAAAAAAATTCATGGTTAAGCTGTTTCACTAAGTACTGACTATCAAATAGACTGTTTTCTACCCCGCCCGAGGCGAGGTATCTGTTTGCTTCACACAGCCCGTTCAGCGTCTTTTGTTAATGACTTATTGAGTGACCAGGCTATATTTCCGCTAACAATTCAAACGTATACAGAAGATGAAGAGTGGAAAACGGGTTTAGCACTCTGTACATTCTTCCTTTTATCGTGATTTTTCTCGGAACTAGAGCTCCTATTATAGGAGTCTTACTCGGAACCAGTTCCGGTATTTCTACCAAAATTTTCACTTATCATTCAGAAGAATAAATGAAAAAAATTTTATTCATTCAATTTTAACCAAGAACGAAAAATCATGCGTCAAGCATAGATTTTGTAACACTTTACAACACTTCTAAAATAATTTTACAAATCTTTACCATTTAACAACATTAAAAGAAAAATAAATACATTAATTAAGAAAATTATTTCATTCCCGATAATTAAAAAGGTTAATAATTAACTAACTATTTATCACATTTCATAGGAGACAATACGGTATTTTTTATTATAGGGACCTTGACATAACCCAGTCTTAAAAAAGTGAAATTTTTTGCCAAATAATCGCGAAAATAAAATTGCAACCAATGCAATAAGGAGGGCCAAATTAAAT
Source organism: Maratus michaelseni (assembly GCA_963931845.1). NCBI lineage: Eukaryota > Metazoa > Arthropoda > Arachnida > Araneae > Salticidae > Maratus > Maratus michaelseni. The sequence goes on along the minus strand of OZ007593.1, from coordinate 332,634,062 downwards.
CGTGGAAATAGACGAATTGGGTAAAAACAAATATCAATTTTACCTGATAAACAATTTTACTTTTAAGTCTTTGTGGAACGTTTTAACATCCTTCAAAAAAACCTTAATTGGAAATAGTATATGCTTTTTCTTTAAATTCAATTCTGCCTCCTTGGTTTAATGTATAGTTTTGAAACAAATCTTGTTTTCTAACTGACAGTATGTTGACAGGCACTTTTTGTTCTCTAGAATAAATTGATTCATGAAGTTTGTATATGTGAAAATATGTTTTTGTTTTTCGGAAAATTTACTGAAATCAAGATTTTGTTTTCACCATCTATTCAAAGTGAAAATAAATTCTGTTTTTCAGTTTTAATGAGAAAATGGTGTAAAAAAATATACTAATATGTTTTATTTCTCCTTTTTTATACACAAATATGGAGTAATTTCCTTTCCGTTTTTAGATAAAAAAAAAAAAAGAAAAAAAAAAGAAAAAAAAAAGAAAAGAAAGAAAAAGAAAAAAAATCTTGGAATCTAATTTAATTTTTTAAATTCTGAGAGTTTGTGCGACATACTCGGATCAAGTAAATCGAGCTGCGTTCAATAATCTAAGAGTAGTTGCGAAATACAAAAACACGGTCAGATTTTAATATAATAGATTCGTGTTCATTTTCCTTTTCTTAAAATTATGATGTGATTTTTAGCAGAAGACTCTCATCTGTATATAACGGATACTCATGCTTAATAATCAGTATAGATAACAAAACATTTAAAATTTTCGTTATAAATATGGCGTGAAACTCATCTACTTTCTATACTTACTGATCCTTGTATTATTAATGTAAGGAATTAATTCACACTCATTTTAAAACATATTGGAAAATTCCCGTTTTATTTCAAATATGAAGTCTCTTTTTCACCAGAGAAATCCCTTTTTAATGACATAATTCTTGTTAATTTTCTTTTCCAGGCAATTAATTTCAATACTGGCATAGGAGAAATTAAGTTATTTTAACGAAATAATATTAAATCTTTAGGTTTTATCAACAAAAATGGAACTGTTAACATTCGTCATTTTTTTAGGTAATCGAGTTATTTCTTAATAGTTTTAAGAAATAGTTTTAAGAATGAAATAACTATTTCTCGCTATCCATGACATCATTTTCGACATGGATAATTTTGCGGAGCATATTAATGACATTTGCTAACCATTTTCTTTTGAAACTTCTTTTTACTTTTTAAAAATTTAAATAAAAAATACGGTTTAGTTATATTAGCCGTGCGCAGACGGTAAAACGTCAAGTATTGTTACCATACAAAAGAAAAACAAGAACGAAAAATCATGCGTCAAGCATAGATTATGTAACACTTTCCAACGCTTCCAAAATAATTTTACGAATCATACTCTTTAATAAGCTAAAAGATAACATCTAAGTAATCCGAATACTTTTATTCAGCCCTGTATAGGATCTATAGATTTGTATATATACTACATAGGATGCTAAATTTTAGTTCAGTTAGGAAACACGTAGCACAGTTTAAAATTCTCCGTCTGGAGTTAAATAATACGGAAATGTGTTCCCGAACTTTTGTGCTTCCCTGTATAGGATCTACAGAATTTATACACACCACGTAATATACAAAAAGCGATTTAAAATTAAAATCGCGTTCCGTAACTTAAAACGCACTTCCAGGAGTTATTGTTAACATACAGTAGAGAATTCTTTTGTGTGTCCCTGTAAATGAATGATGACTGCTATACACACAATATTCTGTAGTAAGTCTCTTGTAATGAACCTTATATAAATTTCGATGCGTTTAAAATAGGGAAACATTATTTAAATAAACCGCAGACGATTTTTCTCCATAGACGTAATGTAACGGAATTCTTTTGACTGTCCCTGTAAAGTAAGTATAAGTGCTATGCACACCCTATTCCATATTAAACTTCTTTTAATGCACCTTAGTGATATATATAAATTTCAATGCGTTTAAAATAGTGAAACATTATTTAAATAAACCGCAAATGATTTTTCCCCATAGACCTCAATGTAACGGAATTCTTTTGAGTGTCCCTGTAAAAAAACTATAAGTGCTACACACTTCCGTTGAAATAGGGAACATGCTATAGATAACGATTATAACATATAAAAATTGCAGGGCAATCCGAGCATATTTACGGGAGTTAGAGCACGGACAGACGGCCAGACGGCCAGACAAACCGAAGTCATAAACACTTTTCAACTCACTGTAAAAAATTTCCAACCCTTTTCCGTTTCGTAAAAGATAAATTTCCTTTACGATACGGAAAACAACCGATAAAATATTTTTTCCGAATCACAACAGAAAGTTTTCCTACAGTCATAAAAATAATCTTTTTATATCGTATTAGTTTCCGAAATTAGGAAAATAGCATTGACCGGACTTACTGCGCAGTCTCGCTCTCTGCTGACGTATGAAAGGCGTGGCGTCACGTGATTGATAACAGAACATAATCGAGATTTTCGATGAAGACGACCTACGCCATGTTGTTAAATATTGGACAATTGTTCTACGTAGTTCTAACTTCGCAATGGTAAGTACTAAAATTTATGTGATTTTTAATATTTGGAATTTGATATGTCCATATATTTACAGTGCATGATTATCAAACCGAATAACATGTTTAAGGAGCTGCGTAGCCTGAAATAAAATGCATATTATCTTATTTCTCGCTCAGTTTATTTTTTATGAGAAAAATATCCCCAATCAAAAAAATATTTTGATGTGCCAGAAATTTCTAACTTAGATATTATCTTAATAAAAACTCAATTTTTGTAGACTGCTTTTTAAATAGTTTTTAACTTATTCTAAATTCAGGTACTTGTTTATTTGTTTAATTCTGTAAGGCATCCAGTGTTGAATTCAGGAGGTAGCCGGGGGAGGGGGGGGGGACATTCCTCTCTCCCGGAGCATTGAAATGGCCACCCCTTCTGAAGATTTCAGATTTTATGATTTAATGGTCAAAAAGTGCAATTCCCCCCCCCCCTCCCTCGGAACTCTATAATATGCCCCCAGGAGCCACAGAAATCCCTCTCGGAGAAAAATACCTGAATTCAACACTGAAGATATCAATAAATACCTATGATCTTAAAATAAATTCATGAGATTTTTCTGTGTTCGATGCCATATCAGAATCATATATTGTCTTTTTTTTCAGGTACTACATTATTATAGAATCAATTTAACATTTTAATATTTGTAGTGTATTAAAATTCAATTAAAAAGGAATGTCCATTAAATTGTATAATGTTGATTAAAAAATTGAGAAATGTATGTCAGGGTGCTATAACGAAATTTATAATGGTATATGGTAAAATAAATTTCAGTAGTCTTTTAATATCAGACAATATTTTAGTTGTGAAAAACGTAAAGTAGAATATGCTTAATACCTTGAGGTTGATTTTACCTATATTCATGCTGTAAAAGCTTGCATACAGAAGCTTTCAACTGCCCCACCCTGTATATTCAAATTTAATTTATTAAATTTTATTTTTCTCACATTATTTTGAAAATAAAAAATGACTTTTAATCTTTTCTAATAATTTAAAATAAATAGAATAAAAAAAGCAAACAGGGAATTTTTGTCAGTAGAGGTGGGGGGGAGGATTTATTTAAAAATATAAAGCTTCAATTCTTCATTTAAAAATTAAAAAAAAGAAAGAAAAAGAAAACCTGTAATAGCTTTTGTTACATTTCTGTATTGTTTTTCATCCTAATTTATATAAAAATTATCTTGTATGTGGGTTTCTAACAAAAAAAAATATCTAATTTGATTTTATTTCATATTTGTGCTTTCCTTTAACTAAATCTTGTCATGTATTTAAATGCACGTGTTAATACTGTGCAAATTTCAAGAAATAAAAAATGTTCAAATGAGTCATAATGTCAACATATAAATCATAAATGTTCTGAAAATTCTGCTATTTTTGGAGTTCACAGAACCCGAAATATCATTGTAATAGAATTTTTTTTTAGCTCACGGGTTATCAAAGCCGGACCCCCCCCCTCCCCCCGCTTAATTTACATAAATAGGTTTTTCATGCAGGTTGGGTTGGGTTGATTATTGACGGCCAATTATCTACACTAGGGATATAGGCCCGGGGGGAGTGCCCTTCGTGGGGGTCTTTCTAAGGGAACCTAATCCGTATTTACGCATGGATAAATCCACGGCTCGAAGAAAACCACGAAAACTCCGAACGATTAGGCCGACGGGCGCGATTGGGATCGAACCCAGCTTCTCCCGTCTACCAGCTTCGAGAGCACAACCTCTCAGCCACTGGTGGGGCCGGTTTTTCATGCAGAATTATCCGATTTTAAATTTTCAAATTTTATGTATATGTTCATTCTGATAATCCGATTCCTTGATTAGTTTTGGGGGTTAAACTGCTAAGTATAAAAGGGGGAGGGGGAACGGGGGCTGATTCCCAGTTAATTTATATAAATGGGTTTTTCATGCAGAATTATCAGTTTTGTTTCAAATTTTATACATAGGTTCATTCTGATAAGGCGCTTCCCTGATCAGTTTTGGGGGTTCATTTGTTAAGTTTACACGAGGGAACTGGGGGCTAATTCCCCCCCCCCCCCCTTAATTTTTAGATAATGTGTTTTTCATGCAGAAATATCCGATTTGTTTCAAATTTTGTATATAGGTTCATTCCAATAAGGCGCTTCTCTGATCAGCTTTGGGGGTTCAATGGTTAAATATAAAGGGGGAACAGGGGCGAATCCCCTCCCTAAATTAAATAAATGGGGTTTTCATGCAGAATTACACAATTTGCTTCAAATTTTGTATATAGCTTCATTGTGATAAGGCGTTTCCTTCATTAGTTTTGGGGTTCATTGGTTAAGTATAAAGAGGGCAACGGTCATTAATCCCCCCACCCCCTTAATTTAGGTAAATGGGTTTTTCATGCAGAATTATCTGATTTGTTTCAAATATTGTATATAGGTTCATTCTGATAAGGCGCTTCTCTGATTATCTTTGGGGGTTCATTGGTTAAGTATACAGGGCGGAACTGGAGGGCTAATCCCCCCTTAATTTAGATAATGGGTTTTTCATGCAGAATTATCCGATTTGTTTCAAATATTCTATATAGGTTCATTCTGATAAGGCGCTTCGCTAATTAGTTTTGGGGGTTCATTTATTAAGTTTACAGGAGGGAATTAGGGGCTAATCCCCCCCCCCCCCCTTTATTTAGATAATGTGTTTTTCATGCAGAAATATCCGATTTGTTTCAAATTGTGTATATAGGTTCATTCCAATAAGGCGCTTCTCTGATCAGCTTTGGGGGTTCAATGGTTAAATATAAAGGGGGAACAGGGGCGAATCCCCTCCCTAAATTAAATAAATGGGGTTTTCATGCAGAATTACACAATTTGCTTCAAATTTTGTATATAGCTTCATTGTGATAAGGCGTTTCCTTCATTAGTTTTGGGGGTTCATTGGTTAAGTATAAAGAGGGCAACGGTCATTAATCCCCCCACCCCCTTAATTTAGGTAAATGGGTTTTTCATGCAGAATTATCCGATTTGTTTCAAATATTCTATATAGGTTCATTCTGATAAGGCGCTTCCCTGATCAGTTTTGGGGGTTCATTTGTTAAGTTTACAGGAGGGAACTGGGGGCTAATCCCCCCCCCCTTAATTTAGATAATGTGTTTTTCATGCAGAAGTATCCGATTTGTTTCAAATTTTGTATATAGGTTCATTCCGATAAGGCGCTTCCCTGATCAGTTTTGGGGGTTCAATGGTTAAATATAAAAGAGGAACAGGGGCTAATCTCCCCCTAAATTAAATAAATGGGTTTTTCATGCAAAATTTCCCAATTTTCTTCATATTTTTTATAGAGCTACATTATGATAAAGCGCTTCCTTTATTATTTTTGGGGGTTCATTGGTTAAGTATAAAGAGGGGAACGGTGATTATTCCTTCCCCTTAATTTAGATAAATAAGTTTTTTATGCAGAATTATCCGATTTGCTTCAAATTTTGTATATAGGTTCATTGTGATAAGGCGCTTCCCCGGATCAGTTTTGGGGGTTCAATGGTTAAATATAAAGGGGAACAGGGGCTAATCCCCCCCCCCCCATCTCTAAAATAAAGAAATGGTTTTTTCATGCAAAATTACCCAATTTGCTTCGTATTTTGTACATAAGTTCATTGTGATAAGTCGCTTCCCTGATTAGTTTTGGGAGTTCAATGGTAAAGTATAAACGAGGGGAACGGGGGCCAATCCTACCCTTAATTTAGATAAATGGGTTTTTCATGCAGCATTATCTAACTTGCTTCAAATTTTGTATGTAGGTACATTGGTGAAGTATAAAGGGGAGAACAGGGACTAATTCCCCTCCCCCCCCTCTCAATTGAGAAAAATGATTTTTTAAAGCAGAATTATCCAATTGTTTCAATTTTTTTTATAAAAGGTTCATTCTGATAAGGTGCTTCCTTGATTAGTTTTGGGGGTTCAATGGTAAAGTATAAAGGGAGCGAAATGGGACTAATCCCCCCTTAATTTATGTAATGGGTTTTTCATGCAGAATTATCCGATTTGCTTAAAATTTTGTATTAGGTTGTTTCTGATAAGGCGCTTCCCTGATCAGTTTTGGGGGTTCAATGGTTAAATATAAAGGGGGAACAGGGGCTAGTCCCCCTAAATTAAATAAGTGGGTTTTACATGCAAAATTACCCAATTTGCTTCATATTTTGTACATAAGTTCATTGTGATAAGTCGTTTCCCTGATTAGTTTTGGGAGTTCAATGGTAAAGTATAAAGAGAGGAACGGTGATTAATCCCCCCCCCCTTAATTTACATAATTGGGTTTTTCATGCAGAATTATCAGATTTGCTTAAAATTTTGTATATAGATTGTTTCTGATAAGACGCTTCCCTGATCAGTTTTGGGGGTTCAATGGTTAAATATATAGGCGGGACAAGGGCTAATCCCCTTAAATTAAATAAATGGGTTTTTCATGCAAAATTACCCAATTTCCTTTAAATTTTGTATATAACATATGGGCTGAAAAGTTCCCGGTCTGGCACACAGATGGCGTTGCAATTGCCGAACCGATGCTTTTTTTTAGTAAATACTAACCTTTAAAAGGTAGCAGAAAAGATGTCATGATGATTCGCCGTGTGGATAAAACGTTAGAGTGGTTTTATTTGAACAACTTTGTTGATAAACAAAAAAAATGCATAAACAAGAATTTCAAGAATTGTATTTTGATGGGAAAAAACACTGTTCAAACAAAAGCTTGGCTTAATAAGCATTATCCGGACGCTGCGCCAGGTAAATCAAACATTATTGACTGGTTTGCTGAATTTAAACGTGGTCGTACGGACACCAGTGATGCACCACGCAAAAGAGGTGGTTACTCCGGAAAACATAAAAATAGTCCAAAAAATCGTTTTGGGGAACCATAAAGTGAAGTTGCAGGCGATAGCTCAGACTCTGAAGATATCCAAGAAACGTGTAGGTTTTATTTTGAATGAGCATTTGTCTATGAAAAAGCTGTTGTCAAAGTGGCTGCCGCGCGTGTTGACTTTTGACCAAAAACAACAATGAGTCAATGATTTAGAACACTATTTGGAGCTTTTTCGTTATAAAATTGTTATTTATTATTAAACTATTATTATTATTTATTTATTAAATTATTATTATTATTTATTTATTTATTAAATTATTATTATTATTTATTTATTTATTAAATTATTATTATTATTTATTTATTTATTAAATTATTATTATTTATTATTAAAGTTATGTTATTTATTAAAGTTATAAAGTCATAAAGTTTTGTTAAAAAGTTGTGTTTTCTTTATTAGACCGGGAACTTATCAGCCCATGTGTTAGCTTCATTGTGATAAGGCGCTTCCTTCATTAGTTTTGGTTGTTCATTGGTTAAGTATAAAGAGGGGGACGGTGATTAATCCCCCCCCTTACTTTAGATAAATGACTTTTTTATTCAGAATTATCAGATTTGTTTCAATTTTTATATATAGGTTCATTGTGATAACGCGCTTCCCCGGATCAGTTTTGGGGGTTCATTGGTTAAATATAAAGGGGGGAACGTGGTCCAATCCCCCGTAATTTGGATAAATTGATTTTTCATGCTGAATTATACAATTTGCTTCAAATTTTGCATATAGGTTCATTATGATAAGGCGCTTCCCTGATTAGTTTTGGGGGTCCAATTGCTAAGTATAAAAGGGGTGGAACGGGGGCTGATCCCCCCTTTAATTTAGATAAATGTGTTTTTCATGCAGAATTATCCAATTTGCTTCAGATTTTTGAATATAGGTTCATTCTGATAAGGCGCTTCCCTGATTAGTTTTGGGGGTTCATTGGTTAAGTATGAAGGGGGAATGGGGCTAATCCCCCCTAACTTAGATAAATGGTTTTTTCATGCAGAATTATTGGAATTTTCTTCAGATATTGTATGAGGTTCATTGTGATAAGGCTCTTTCCTGATTAGTTTTGAGGGTTCATCGGTTAAGTATAAAGGGGGGGGGAACTGGAGGCTAATCCCCCCCCTCCTTAATTTAGATAAATGGGTTTTTCATGCAGAATTATCCGATTTGCTTCAAATTTGGTATATAAGTTCATTCTGATTAGGCGCTTCCCTGATTAGCTTTGGGGGTTCTTTGGTTAAGTATAAAAGGGGGGAAAAGGGGTTAATGCTCCCCCTAATTTAGATAAATGGGTTTTTCGTGCCGAATTATCCGATTTTCTTCAAATTTGGTATATATTTTCATTGTGATAAGGCACTTCCCTGATTCATTTTGGGGGTTTATTGGTTAAGAATAAAGGGTGGAACGAGGGGCTAATCCACCTTAAGTTAGATAAATGGGTTTTTTATGCAAAATTATCTAGTTTGCTTCAAATTTTGTATATTGATTCATTGTGATAAGACGTTTCCCGCATTAGTTTTGGGGGTTCATTTGTTAAGTATAAAGGAGGGAATGGTGACGAATTCCCTCCCTTTAATTTAGATAAATGTGTTTTTCATGCAGAATTAACCGATTTGCTTCAAAATTTTTATATAGGTTTATTCTGATAAGATGCTTCCCTGATTCGTTTTTTTTTTGGGGGGGGGGGGGCTGTTGGTTAAGTATAAATGGGGAACGGGGACTAATTGTCCATTTTAATTTAGATAAATAGTTTTTTCATGCCGAATTATCCAATTTGCTTCAAATGTTGTATACCGGTTTATTTTGATAAGGCGCTTCCCTGATTAGATTTGGACGTTTATTGGTTAAGTATAAAGGACGTAAATAGGGGAGCTAATGACCCCCCCTCCCCTTTTTCTTTGAAATAAGAGTACAATATGCAAATAGTGTGAATAGCCTGTGAGCTCAATGCCATCAGTTTGACTGAGCACTTTTCTTTTTATTATTTTATTTCCAATTTAATGTATAAATTTTTTAAATTAATATACTTTTTAAAAAGTTAGTATCCAGCCGAATATTTGATAATCTGCTAAATCACTATTTGTTACATATCGTAAAATTATTGTTATGTTTTTCTACTATATTCCTGTGGCACCATTTTTTTTTCTTTTAATGCTGATTGTGAAATCCCATAGTAACCTATGTAAATTTTAAAGAAATGATAAATTCCGTTATACAATTATCAAAATATAGCTTTCACCAGCAGGAAACAGATGTCCAAAGCTGGTAGAGTACATTTTTAAAAATTTCCTTGATTTTTAAATTTTTTAAAAATTTTATGAATTTTGAATTCTTTATTCAAAGGAAAATTTTCAAATATTTTGTTCTTAAAAATACTTATCGCTGAAGACGAAGTGTCTCCTTAATCATTCTTTGCTCTTGTGCTGTTTTTTATCTTTTTAAATATACATGGTCACTAGCAATTAGTACAATAAAAAAAATTAATATTATTACTGTTATTATTACAGGATAATACTGCAGTGATCAATGTCGCCTTACAGCTAGAACAGATCATCCTTGCCTAATAGAGAATGAGGATGATAGAAAGGACGTCAAGGTGTTTTCGTATGTTGATGGTGTGACACTTTTTTCGGAGAAATGTTCAACTGAGTCAATTTCGTTGCTGTAGCATCCTACAGGGTGTTTAATTAAGACTGTTATCAGGCCGGAATCTAGGCAGGCTTTTTTACTAACTGCATCAATTCTGAAGGAATAAAAGCCAATAGCAATCATAGCATAAATACAGTGCTGTAATTTGTTTTATTAAAACATTTTGATTTATAGTTTTGTTGAAAATAAATTTTATTTTTCAGTATAAATGTTTGTTTTATTTTTTCTGTCTTTTGTTGTTAGCCAGAAAAAATCGAGTAATTTATATATTTTTTAAAAAATTGTATTTTGTCAATACGTGCAATTTAATGTTTGTGTAAATTAAATGCGCTTGATTTATTTTAATAAGTTTAAGTAAAAAAAAAAAAAATAGCACATACATATTTGCTAAGACCGATTTTTTATTGAATGCACTCTTATTTTATAGATATTTTTTTTGAATTATTTGCAATTTTTAATATTCTGCTATTAAGTGATCTGCCATTGAGGAATAAAAGACTCACAAACATTTATTTCTTTGTTATTAATCATGATAAAAAAATTTTTTAATCAATATACTTTTTAAAAAGTTAGTACTCAGCCGAATATTTGATAGTCTGCTAAATCTCTATTTGTTACATTTTGTAAAATTATCACGTTTTTCTACTATATTTCTGTGTCATCATTTTTTTCCCTTTAATGCTAATTGTGAAATCCCATGGTAACCTATGGAAATTTTAAAGAGGTGATAAATTCCTTCATACAATTATCAAAATATAGCTTTCATCAGCAGGAAACAGATGTCCAATACTGGTATTGTACATTTTTTAAAATTTCGTTAATTTTTAAATTTTTTTTAAAAAGTATTTTTATTTTAATTTATATTTAAAAAATATATATATATTAACTGACAACTGGACTTCCACTGTAAGTAAGTGCTTATATATTCCATATTTTTGCTTTTTTAATTTCTAAAGAGTTTATAAGTATTATTCACAAGTCCTTATTTTATTTCTTCAAAATATAATGCAGGTTTTAAGTTATCAAATTGGCTTTTGATAAGTTTATTTAGCTGATTCGCCAGATTGGTGTTATAACTTTTACTTCAATATAATCTTTTGTTAAAATATTGTATGCAAGTTACATGATTTTGGAAAGAATTTTTTTTAATTACTTTTTTTACAGCAATTGGTAAATTTTGGTATCTTTTGAAATCTAAGCATAGTTTCATTGCCAATTTCTTCAACGTTACCTAATAAGTTATAATACAGAAAGTTCAGAAATCTTAAAATATTTAGATCAATATAATTGAAATTATATTTCAGCACTATAATCTCAATATAAAAAAATAAATAATTGCTAAATAACACTTGTATAGTCTAACAATTTTTAATCAGAGTTCATTGATTTAAATCAACTTGATTTCAATCCTGATTTAAATCAACTGATTTATTTAAATACACTTTTTTTTTCAAATTTAGGTTAAGATATTTCATTATAAATATTATTTTTGACAACAATACATTGTAAATTTAAGGACTGGGAGAGACAGAACTCAAAATCCTTGCTTTTTGAATTTTATTTAAATCAAATATCACACTTAAAAATAAAAATTCTATTTTAAAAATAGAGAATCTCAGCTGAGAAATGTTAAAAGATTAAAGCATAAATTTATTTGTTAAAAAAATATGTACAAATCTTATGTGAATTTTTTAATACAAAAACATGGAGAGTTTCTGTGAGGATTTGTAAAACGTTAGAATAAATAAATATAGGTCAATCAAAAGTATATTTATTGTTATTTATGTTGATATCTCATGACTTCATTGTGCACATGTAAATAACAAATGGTTTGATATTCCAATGTACTTTATTTATGGAAAGATTCGGAAAATAAAGATTACATGGTTAGTAATACTCTGAAATGTTTTTATATATTTTTTAATATAATTTTAATTTTAATTACTTATAAATGTAAACTAATAAACAACTAAAGTTTTAAAATCTTTAAAAAAAATCAAACACCTGATATAAAAGTCCTTTTATTTTAAATTAAAAAAAAATCAAACTTTAATTCATTGCAAACTCTGTAATCGCTTATAAAGAACTCATAAAGCTGGAAAATTGGTATTTCTTTTCAAACATTTTAATAACAAAGAATAATTTTTTCAGATCCATTGAAATTTATACCCAGATAATCATAAGTATTTTTAATATATGCTCCAACTTCATTAAATGAATAGTGTATGTATTCTGTATTCCAGAGTAGTGTATATAATCTGGAATAGGTATATGTTTAAAGGAATACTGTATATAATCCAGATCTAGAGTAGGATGTTTAAAATTTCATTTTTTTTTTCTGAATAAAATTCTTACATTATCTTTTATATTTTAAGATTTTTAATCGAGAAATTTGGTCAAAACAAAAAGATTTAGCTTTTAGTAATGAAGAGTTTATATGCTTTTTATTTTATCAAAGGGGTAATTTAAGGTGGTATATATTTTATACAGAATAGGTCAATAAAAAGTATATTGTTAAATTGCAGTTAGTGTAAATAAGTGATATATAACACAAGACAATTTGTTTAATTTATTTCATGTTTTCAAAAGTAAAAGAGAATTCACATTTTCAAATTATATCATTTTCTGTTGCTCCATTTTTTAACTATATTTTTAACTGTTTATATGATTAAAATATTTCAAATTAAACAAGTGAATGAGTTTCTCTATATATTTTTAAATTCAAATAAATTTAAATGAGCTTTTCTAATTATTAATTTTAATGATTTAGTAAAGGTTATTTTACTTTAAAACGCGTAATTTTAAAATTGTATTTTGAATTTAAAAAAAAATAGCTGATTTAAATTTTAACAAAAAATGATTTTCATTTACTGAGCCTTTTTGTTATGTAATTTTCAGTTGAGCTTCAAGTTCAAAGTCTTGTACATTTTCAAATTGTATGGCTTCTGAAAATTGTTTATCATCAACGTATTTATTAGGGTTAGCTGAATTCTGTATATTCTTATAATTTACATGACTTCAAAAGTTTTTAGATTTACTTTATTATTATTATTATTTTATGGCGTTTTAGACAGGAGAAAAAAATTACCTTCCACATAAAAGATAAAAAATTAAAGTTTCAATGCTGCTCTATATAAATTTTCAAAATTTATAAAATAGTTTCTGGATTTTTTTGTGTGTGTGTGTGTGTGTAATAGCAGAAAAGCACCCAAATTGGGTTATAATAGTTAGGTGCAGCAATGTTCCTAGTTGGAAAGTGTCTCTGTGACACAAATTGGGTATAAAAAGTGACAAATTTGAAATATCATATGTATTTGAGGACAAAAAACATTTAATCTCCAAACTGTCACAGTAACAAACAAAGTTATTTTTCTGGAAACTGTCTTTTTAAATTTAATTAAAGAAAAAATAAGCTTAGAGGGTCATATTCATGCCGAAATTGTAGCAAATTCAATAGATACATCTAATTGGGGCATCATGTTTGTTTTTTTCAGTAAATGTTGCCCTATGATAACAAACTGGAATTCACTCAGTCAAGTAGTTTTGAAATTATGAAAATTTAAAGTTTGTAACTCCTAATCTGTAATCGTTGCAAATCAGACTGTAATGTGGGTAGTGTTTTAAGCATAACTTAAAAACTATTTAGCGGAATCAGCTGTGATTTTTGATTTTCATATTTGAAGTTTTTAGAAATCTATTTCTATTAAAATTAATTTTTTTAATTAATTTAAAAATATATTTTTTTTATAAATTAAACCATAAAATAAACCATAATCTATAATTTTTTAATCGAAATAGATTTCGAAAAGCTTCAAATAAAATATATGAATATAAAATTATTACGTCAAGTATTGAATTGTATAAAAAAACTCCACAAGCTGTTTAACATTAGGAGTTCCAAACTTTAAACTTCATAATTCTTAAACATTTTGACCAAGTGACTTCCCTTTTGGTATCCTTGAGAAAAAGTTACCGAAAGAGGCAAATATAATGTCAAAGTTAGATGTACATATTGAAAAGTTCGGAGTTTTGTGCAACTTAAGAACGAAGACGACCCCATAAGATTGTTTTTTTTAAGGCGTAAATTAAAAGAAGTTCTCGTTTTTTAAGGAGGGGCGGTCACTATTGTGATTAAAAAATGTTTTGTATGTTCTTTGTTTTGGATATACAGCAATAGAAAGTCTTTCCAGCATCAATAAAACTTCAATGTTAGTTGCATACACTTCATACGCATGCAACATGTCATATACTTGTGCTGCACCCAATGACATAAGTGTGGGTTTTAAATATCCAGTCCAAATTGAAAATATTTTGTTCCGTTTTTAATATCTTATTTAACAGTTTTTTGGCATCCCCTAAATATTTAGTGCCTGGGGAAATCATCTCCCACACACACTTCACCACTGGCTACACCTATGTATATTCTGGCACTAATAAACTGGCATCTCGTACAGTCCACTTTGCTATACAGACAACAGATGAAAAGGTTTGTTTTGGGCACTATTTGGATTTTCTTTTATATCGCTTAAAATATATTAATTTTTTTTTCCCTAGGAAACATATACACATATTCTAAAGAAAATAAAAGTATATTATGTATTTTATGAACATAAAATCCATTTCATTGTGTACTTTTTATTTATTTATACACTTTTCTTTTACGAGAATTACTTCTTGTTTATAAAGATACTTCCCTAGCATTCCTTGTATAAAATACTTATTTAAAAAAAAAATGTAAACACCCATGAGCTAAACGTATCAGTATACTTGTAACAAATAAATAAAATTTCAAGCTGATTCTGAATTGTAAAGAAACTTTTGTTATAAAGAGTAGGACCAATAAGAGATGAAAATATTGCTTTTGGACACTGTTTTGATTTCCTTTTATCTCAATTAATTATTATTAAGAACTTTTTTGAATACATACATACATTTTAAGTATTTTGTTATCATAAAATGCATTACATGTAATGCATTTTATGATAACAAATACTTAAAATGTGTGTATGTATTCAAAAAAGTTCTTAATAATATTTAATTGAGATAAAAGGATATCAAAACAGTGTCCAAAAGCAATATTTTCATCTGTTAATGTTCCTACTCTTTAAAACAAAAGTTTCTTTACAATGCAGAAAATTTTCCGATCATAATGAAAAAAAATTCCGTAAAGCAAAGAAAAAGTTTCTATTCTACACAGGAATTTTTAATTTTTTCATGATTAGTTTACTGACTGATTCGGAAAAGTTTCCTTTTTAAAACGGAATACTTTCTGTCTATTCTACCGTTCTACCAAGACATTTCTTAGTGTGAATGGAAAGTTTTCCTTTTTAAAACGGAATACTTTCTGTCTATTCTACCGTTCTACCAAAACGTTTCTTTATGT
Organism: Maratus michaelseni; assembly: GCA_963931845.1. Classification (NCBI taxonomy): domain Eukaryota; kingdom Metazoa; phylum Arthropoda; class Arachnida; order Araneae; family Salticidae; genus Maratus; species Maratus michaelseni. The sequence goes on along the minus strand of OZ007593.1, from coordinate 332,618,603 downwards.
GAATGGAAAGATTTCCGTAAGACCCAGGAATTTATTCTGTGTCTAAAGATTAGTTTCTGAATCAAACAGGAAAACTTTCCTGACGGAAAGAAAAAACTTTCGTTTTTTTTCGTTTTTTTTCCCGTGTTGGTTCGGAAAAGTTTCCTGTACTTATACGGGCAACTGGAAATCCTATTCCTACCGGAAACTTTTCCGAATTTTTTTTTACAGTGTAGGTTGGAAAGTGTTAAAAGAAAAAAAGTGAAGAAAAAACCCAAGATCATTTTATTTCCCCACTTTATTTTAGATGAATATCCGCTTTATTTTAGATGAATGACGTCATATTCGCCTGTTTCCTATGGTTACGCATATTGAGACCTTGTATTATTATTGTTGTGGAGTTTTGGGGTTCTTTCTAAAACACAACTTACTTAAACTTAAAAAGCTCATTTATTACTCAATCTTCACTTGACAATTAAATATTTAGAAAAAAATAAGTATACCCTGATTAGCTCCACTGAAATCTGTTGCCATGGAAAAGGTAGCAAATTATATTAAACTAATCAAAATATAAAAACTTAAGAATCCAAATAGGTTAATACAACAATGATAATTTTGAACTCATCATTTTAAGACAATATTAAATGTAGTAAGGGGCAACAGATTTCTAAATCAAGTAGCATACTGGATTGCATAAAGAACACCCAACTCCACTCCAACCCGATCAAGCTCAAATCTCCATACACATTAAATTAACAAAAGTGTAATCATCATATAATTTGGAAAAATGCAGACAACCTGAAATTCCTCCAATATGAGGACCAAAAGGGGAAAGAGTTAAATCCGTTAATAGAATAGGGATATGATGATGTACTAAAATTTTAGAACAACCATAGAGATTCTGAACAAGATCCGATCGGTTAACCAAGAATCGTATAGTGGTGTATAATGACTGGATATTTTTTTTTTTTTTTTTTTTTTTTTTTTTTACTTTTTAAAATAAAACAATTTTGGTGTATATTTTAGAAAAACAATGTTTTTCTTGCAGAACTGCTTTCTGCCGTGGCTGAATTTTTACCTACGCGCATTTCACTGCCTTCTGCCGTTGCTAAATTTTTATTTACGCACATCTCGTTATTCTCTGCCGCTGCAATCTCCGGAGAAATGGGAGGTGGGGGAGAGGGATTTATGATTTCAGTCGCGTCGCTGTCTGTTTCCTCCACTTCCGGCGCTACCGGAGTTTCGTTATTGTTGACGTTCACTACTGCTGGTGCGCGGTTACTATCATATGGTGCCCAGGGAATGAATCGGTTACGCTTACACCTGCGTACAGGAGGAGAATCGCGCGGTTGGTGTGGTGAATCGATGGTCACGTTTTCAGTCGATCCCAGGCCAATTGTTTGTTTTGGTTTACTGGACCAGATGGGGAGTCTGTCTTTGAAAGAAGACAACCTGTCAACATGGACAACCTGACAATTTTTGGGATTAGCAACTAGCGCTATTTTAAAATTAACCTCATTTAGCTTCTCAATTATAGTAAAAGGACCATTATTTTGCTTGCTTAATTTTTTTGTATTACCAGGGGCGACTGTGGGTGTAAATAACCACACAAGATCTCCTATTTTAAAATTTTTATCAACAGCTGTCTTTTCACGGTATTTTTCCTGCTGCTCAGAAACTTTAATTAAATTACTATGTACTTCAGTGTATACTTTTTGAAGAGCTGGGATTAAGAGTTCGCAAAAAGAGGGTGCATCATTATAATTAAAAGAAGATGGTTGAGAAAAGAGATTATATGGTAGATTCATATTTCTGCCATACATAACTGCAGCTGGGCTAAGTTTAGTTGAAGAGTGGACAGCTGAACGCATAGCTAGTAGTGCAAATTTGAGTTTAGTGTCCCAGTCAGATTGATTTTGGTTGACTATGTGACAAAGTGCATTTTTAAGAGTACGATTCTGTCTCTCCACTTGCGAGTTGCCAGCCGGGTGATAAGATGAGGTCTTAATATGATTAATACCAAACATTTTATATACGTGCTCTATCGCATCTGAAATTAGATTCTTCGCGTTGTCCGTCGTAATAAAACAGGGCGCACCGTAGCGTGATATGAAATCAGCTAAAGTGTCCGCAATGACATCTGAAGTGGTTGAACTAACCGCATATGCTTCTGGCCACTTAGTAAATGAATCTATATATGCGACAATATACTTATTTCCCGAAAAAGTTTGCGGTAAGGGTCCAATGAGATCCAAATGAACCTTGTTCATGGGAAACTGGGGGGTCGGCATACGTTGCAGAGGGGCGAGCTGGTTCGCTCTATAAGCTCTCTTCTGCTGGCAACTAATACATGACTCCACTAGATGCTTGACATCTGACGACATTCCTGGCCAATAGAAGTGCTCACGAATGCGATCAATGGTCTTTTGAAAGGCTTGATGACAAGCCGCTAGGGACTCATGTGTTAGTGCAAAAACTTGAGTAACCAATTCTTTTGGCACGACTAACTTTACAGATTTATTCAAAATAGCTGACTCCCTTGTATCCTCACAAACTAAAATGTCATCTCTAAAAAAAAATTTCATGTATTTAGGAGCAATTTCTACACCTTGGTCTAGTTTTCTTGCAATCTCGCAGCATTTCTTGTCTGATTTTTGTAATTCACCAATTTTTTCAAGTAGATTAGAATGAGGCATAAAAGTAACTTCCTTTTCGACTTGTATACAAAAATTACAATTAACAGTATCATTGGAGTTATCATTGTTGACATACCTCGAAAGGAAATCTGCGACACTGTTACACTTACCTTTAACAAACTTGATTGTAAAATTAAAGTCTGAGAGAGTGCAGATCCATTTAGCCATGCGAGATGTAGGGACGTGAATTTTTAACATAAATGTTAGAGGCGCATGGTTTGTATAGATGAAAAAATGGGTATTAGCAATGTAACATTTGAAGTGGGCAGTAGCCCAAACTAAAGCTAGTAATTCCCTTTCAGTGGTGGGGTAGCGGGTCTCAGCATCTTTCAATTTTCTGCTGGCAAAGGCAACAGGATGGAGCATGTTATTTTCATCTAATTGTGATAACACTGCCCCTAATGCTTCGCCACTGGCATCAGTATATAAATGGAATTCTTTCTCAAAATCAGGGAGTGCAAGACATGGTTTTGAAATAAGAGCCATTTTAAGGTCTTCAAATTCTTTCTGTGCATCTTCATTCCACGAAAATTTTCCTGTCTCTTTCGTTAAGTTGATTAGATTTTTAGCTCTCTTAGTAAAATCTGGTATAAATCTCCTATAGAAAGATAGAGTTCCAATAAATGACCTAACAGCCTTTCGGGTAGTTGGAGGTTTAAAATTTTCTATTACGGCAATATTTTTATTGATAGGTGATACTTGGCCACTACAAATCTCAAAACCTAGATATTGTATTTTATTCGAAAGGAAAGTGCATTTACTGGGCTTAAGTTTAAGTTTATGCAGTCTTAACCTTTCAAAGACCATGCTAAGCTTCTCAAAATGAGAATTAACATCACTGGAGGCAATTACAATGTCGTCGATATAAACAAGAATTCCAAGATTGCCTAAATCACCGAAAATAGCATTCATAAGTCTTTGGAAACTGTTACCTGAATTTGAGAGCCCAAAACAGTTACGGGTCCACTCAAAAAGTCCTTTGTGGGTGATTATAGCAGTTTTATGCCTATCCTCTGGGCGAATAACCTGTTGAAAAAACCCACTAGTTAAATCTAGCGTTGAAAAAAATTTAGCCCCACTTAAAGCATCAACAGAGTCGGTAATGTTAGGTATTGGGTAAGCATCTTTAACAAGATTTTTATTTAATCTTCTGTAGTCAACAGCAAGTCGATAGGAACCGTCTGATTTCCGAACCAGAATAACCGGAGAAGCAAATTCAGACATGGAAGGGGAAATTATGTCCGCCTGTAACAAAGTATTAAGTTGGTCTTCCATTTCTTGACGTAATTTGTAGGGGACTCTATAAGCTTTGCCTTTAACTGGTTTATTTGAAGTTAAGTTAATTTCATGCGGGATTGTATCACAGCCGGGTAAATCTAAGACCGATGCTGCAAATACATCTTTGTTTTTGTCTAGAAAATTTTGCATTTTAAGTTTTAATGGGGGTTCTAAATGATCTAAATTAATTTCAGAGCTCCAAGTGAGATCAGCGTGATCAAAGTCACCAATTGGAGGGGCCAAATTTATATTATAGGTTAATTTATTATCAGTTACGGGTATATTTGACTGGTCTACACATTTTTGAATTTTGGCAACAAAGGTTCCTTTATTTAAATGAATACTATTGTCTGAAAAATTTGCAAATGAGATATATAGGCCATGTTCTTTAGTGCAAATGGCTCTGGAGGTAAGGAGACCTTGATTTAAATTTTTCGCCAAAGGTTCTAACATAACAATATCATTTTCCTTAATAAAATTTTCCTTATAACTTTTAACCTGGGCTAACATTTTTGACTGCGGGGGAATTGAAATTTTGCTACATAACACAGCGAAACTTATATTTTTATTTTTATTGGTTTTATCACTACTGCTATCTTCATTGCTCTCCTCCTCGACTTCAGGTACCTTATCCTCTATACTTACCAAATCTTCACTTTCATCAATATTACAAATTTCAGTAGTCTCTTCAGCTAAATTACCCTGAGTTACCTGACTCGCTGCTGAAAGAATGTTGTCGACACTTTGAATACTTGAAAAATTTTCAGTGTTATTACCCTCAGAGCTACCGCCTGATGTTGTTTGCATGCAAAAGTTCTGCGCAACACTTTCAACTTCCTTATCTGACTCAGTTTGAATGACTATCTCAACATCTTTTCCCATATTACTCAACTGCGGGTCCTGAACTACCATATTTTCACTACTATGATTCCCATTTTCAATATTAACTGAGTCATGAACTTTCTCACATGCACAATTTTCAGGAGGGCTATTGGCATTACTACTTTTTGAATTCTCCCCTACTTTGTTGACACATTTTATATTTACAGAATTATTTTTAACACAATCATTATTTATACAATTATTATTAGAATTTACACTATATACAGAGCTAGAAATATTTACAGAATTAGTAGCAAGACAAGTATTACACCCTGAAGTATTACTTGGGGTTTCTACGCTTTGTTTACATTGGCCTGAAACTGGCACTTTAAGAGCGACAGCATTGGTATCACAATTTATACTTGCCCGGTACTCTTTCAAAAATGGCATTCCCAAAATCATATTAAATTCCTCTGCTAATTTACCTTCCACTACATAGAATTCAGCTTGACATTGAACATTATCAAAAACAAATTTTAAAAATACTTTCTTATTTAGGTGAACTTTCTCACCGGTGACAGTCATAATGGGGATATTGCAATTCTCCATTTCAAAATTCTCTAAACAGTTACAATCAGTACCACTCAGGAGATTAATTGCAGAACCCGTGTCACATAATGCATTTAGGCAAACTTTATTTATGTAAATTCTTGCAGTTGGTAATGTATATGATTGGGGCTGAAACATACTATACACAGTTGGGGGGTCCAGGGGCCTGTTGGGGATCGACTTGACCACATCTGATCCGGCCACTAATAGTTTAAAGCCTCACTTTCATTGTTAGCTACTGGGGTGTTATTTACCGCCTGCTCTTCATTTCTGTTTGCAGCTGTGCTCCTATTGTTTTGGTTATAACCACCTCTTCTTCCCCTATATCCGCCTCGCTGATTGTGGTTCCCTCTAGGATTTTCACCTCTGTTTCTATAATTTTGCCCACGGCTCCTGAAATTTTGACCACCTCCCCTTCTAAAATTATAGTCGACAAAATTTAGTGGACAATCTCTGGCATAGTGGCCTTGTACGGAGCACCTATAGCAGGTTACGGGTCTTACCTCTTGGTTTTTCTCCTGTACATCCCTAGCCCTAAGATCAACTAAACTGTCTATCTTAGCTGCTAAAACATCAATTTGAGATTTTAGTTGGTCTATCTCCTTCTTTTGTGAGCTATCTTGCTGAAAAACTGCAGCACAGGGTAGGTTTTGGGTCAAATTAGGGTTGAGAATTTCCTCGCGGTGGTTGTAGAAAGGGTTAATGCTCCTATAAGCCTTTTCCTCAAGAAGCGCAATTTTGAGGACCTCTTCTGGGGATTGTGGATTTCTCGCAATTACCCCCTTTCGCACTTCTGGTGTAAGATTGCTCAACAGCATGGAGTGTAGTAGAGCCGTTCGGCTTTTATCGACTACTTCACCCTGGATACCTTCAATTACAAGGGCTCTTAATGACATATCATATGCCTTGTCATAAAACTCCTGAACACTCATATTGGGTGGCTGTTTGAAATTTAAAAAATGACTGAGGGCAACATCTGGTGTGGCCTGTGAAGTATAACTCTCTTTTAAGATTTTTAATAGCTCATCAGATGTTTTTGCTTTGTGAATTTTTATTCGCCTAGAAGCAGCTCCTGATAATCTAGCTAACAAAACGAATTTTTTCTCCTCCTCATTCCAGTCGAATAATTTGGCAAAACTCTCAAATTTCTCAGAAAAATCTGAGAAGCAGACTGAGCTGGCCTCTCCATTGAATGGGGGAATGTTTGACAAATTATCCACTAAAGCATTTTTTCGCTGAATAGTATGGCAATTGCTTCCGAGTGCTTATCAGCCATAGTTAGAGTTAGAAAATGACAAACAAACCAAAAAGAAAATGAAAAAAGGGGGGGGGGACAACTTAAAAATGAGAAAAAGAGAGGGGAAAGGAAAACCTTATAAATACATAAAACTTAAGTACAGGACTATGCTTTTTGTAAATAAGAAAAGGTTATGCTCACAAGGCATAATTTTGACTGGGAATTGTAGCTTACTAGCACAGAGAGAGAGCCTAGACCTCTTTTTACACTTGAACATATAAATAAAATTTTAATTGCAAAAACACCCAGTTGCTCTTTGATACATAAATACATACAAGTAAAAAAAAATCAATAACCCAGAGACCGAATTGTTACGGCTCCATTTGTTGTGGAGTTTTGGGGTTCTTTCTAAAACACAACTTACTTAAACTTAAAAAGCTCATTTATTACTCAATCTTCACTTGACAATTAAATATTTAGAAAAAAATAAGTATACCCTGATTAGCTCCACTGAAATCTGTTGCCATGGAAAAGGTAGCAAATTATATTAAACTAATCAAAATATCAAAACTTAAGAATCCGAATAGGTTAATACAACAATGATAATTTTGAACTCATCATTTTAAGACAATATTAAATGTAGTAAGGGGCAACAGATTTCTAAATCAAGTAGCATACTGGATTGCATAAAGAACACCCAACTCCACTCCAACCCGATCAAGCTCAAATCTCCATACACATTAAATTAACAAAAGTGTAATCATCATATAATTTGGAAAAATGCAGACAACCTGAAATTCCTCCAATATGAGGACCAAAAGGGGAAAGAGTTAAATCCGTTAATAGAATAGGGATATGATGATGTACTAAAATTTTAGAACAACCATAGAGATTCTGAACAAGATCCGATCGGTTAACCAAGAATCGTATAGTGGTGTATAATGACTGGATATTTTTTTTTTTTTTTTTTTTTTTTTTTTTTTACTTTTTAAAATAAAACAATTTTGGTGTATATTTTAGAAAAACAATGTTTCTGAAAGAGGAGAGTTAAAGCTTAATTTAACATTTTATGAAATTAAATTTAATATTACTGTTTCACTTATTAATCTATCCATCCTTAAATCAAGATCAAAAATACGATTGTATAACATTGAGTGAACTTCAATTTATGTTCATTAAAACAGTCAGTTATGAATTTAAACTTAAGAAATTTTAAAGTCCTAATTTAATAAAGTTGAATTTTCTCTCCCTTTTTTTTTTTTTTTTTTTTTTTAAATTATCACAGAAAGGTTAGGCCATTCTTATAGGTCTACTGTGAATATAAAAAATTAATTATTTAGAGATTTATACAAAGAAAAACATACCAACTTTGATAATAAACAAAAAAAAAAAAACACAATTTATTTGAACATTTAAAATAATGAAGCAACTAAGTTATCAAAAATAATCTTAATAAAACAATATAACAGCTGATCTTTTAAGTTGAAACCACTCACTGGTTACTTTTAAATTACACATCATATTTTTAAAATTACCATCATATTACCATTTAATGGTCGTTCAAACATACAAACATTATATATTAACCTACAGACTATTTCTGTTCATAATGTTTATTCTTATTGAAATTATCCAAAGATATTCATTTCACTTTTAAACTCTGGTATAGCAAACATATTTTTTTTTTTTTTTTTTTTTTTTTTAAAAGAGGTACAAATAAATAAAAAGAAAAACTATGCAAATAGTACTTACAACAGGTAGAGAGTTCTACAATTTTAGTCAATGGGCACTTAGGAGCATTTCCTCCTTTTTCAAAATCTGATGAAGCACTTAAGCTGGAGTATTCAGGCTGGGGAAAAATTCAGACGTGGTTTCAAGCTAACATTCATCAATCCTCTCATCTCACTGCATCACTTGCCATCAACTACTAGGTCCATCATCTAGTCCGGAGGGGAAAATCGTTCTACGGTCCAGAACTTCACCGTCGGAGTCAGTAATTTCACCTTCCTGAAGCATGTGTTTTATTCGAAGATAGCCATCACCGTAACTCAGAACACTACGACTTCTAACGACCGGTTTAGTTCAATATCTATGATCACTTCTGATGGTTAAGAAGTCATAATCTTGGAGCGCCACTACGCCAAAAAAAAAATAGGCTACACATATCTTCTTCTTAATTTCTCGTTAACAGTTATAGATCCGCAATTCGAAAATGCCCTTATAGCCTCTTTTCATCATAACATCATGATTTAGGATGGTTAATGTAGGGCCATCAATGCCCCACTCTCAAAAAAAAAAAAATCTTCCAGAAACCTGTCCGCCTTCAACAACTTCGCGATCCAGCCCACAGGCCAATCTTCGAGCCCCGTAATAAGTCGAATTTTTTTTACGAGTCAAACGACAGGTCTCTTGGCCAAGCAACAAGTGTCGTAAACATTCATTCTCCCGCGCTGCTTGAAAAACGGGACCGATCCACTCTGCCAGGGGTACGGGAATGGAAACAAAAGGAAAAATGGACTCATCGTGAAGACTACAGCTTGCCGCTCCACTCTGCCGGCCGCTTCATGGGGGAAGGAAACCATGCATCACCCCCATGGCGTGTGCTGAAGGGGGGTCCTGTTAGCCTCTGTTTACATGGGCGCCAGCTATCCGCCTGATAGCAGAGCCAATTGAAGCCTGACGTAAACTTACAAAGCCTAATTGCGTGTATAGTACACTCATAAGATAACGTAATTCTTATACAGGGCGGTCGGTCATTCTTATATCAAAGTCAGACTAGATGACTCCAAATTTTCCACCTGTGCAGTCTACTGACAAAACATCCCTCCCTTGCTGTCTGCTTTTCGTATTTGAAAAACAGGAAGCTACGTTAGACTATAAACGTTGAAATTACTTTGCAAAAAGAAAAAGAAAGAAGAAAAAATAAAAACTGATTTTATTATAATTATTACAATTACTTTTATTTATTTAAATTTTTATTAGAAACAGAAAAAAAGAGTGCTTTTAAATAAATGTTGAGAAAGTGATTTAAATAATTAATGTAGATTAAAAAAAAAAAAATTGTTGAAACCAACCGTAACATTATCAAAAACTAAAAAAAGTACGTTTTATTTCTAATATTATTTTATCTTATTTTTAATTCTTTAATTTTTTTATTTCATTTTCATTTTTCATTGAAAAATTTTCAGTTGAAACTAAATTGTTGAGTAAAAATTATTATTCCGGGTTTTGAATTAGTTTTCGCAGCGATAAAGTACTAGCAACGGTAAAGTAAATTTAACCATTTTAAAATATTATACGAAAAAATTTCCATTTATTCTCTATAAAAATAATGAAATTTTGAATTATTAAGAAAAATATTTGAATAAAATAAACAAAAACCAGCCTATGTTCATTTGAGGGTTTTTATCAACCTATACGCAAAGTTACAGGATCATTAAATGTTCCATTTTGACGCTGGCTTCAGCCTAACATTTGAACACAATCAGATTTATAATATTATTAGGATTAGGATAGGATGTAAAGAAGAACTATTTTTAATTTCTAGTTATAGATTTTATAAATTTATGATGGATATTTAATGACTTGGTTTTATGTAATAGTAGAAAAGTTAAAGTTCAGTTTACTATTTAAATTCGTTTCAATGGGTTATTAGTAGTTCGAAATAATTTATCCTTTTAAAATAAAAATTCAAAACCGTGAAAATGCATTATGATCCAGACAACTGTGAGAGGTTGGGATCTTAGACCAAGACCCCGATTGTTAACCGGTTAACGCGGCACTGCATCCAATGTCTGCTTTGCCAATAAATTGTAGTATTTATGAGGATTTTATTTTAATGTGGCTCGATTTTTTTTTTCAAGAATTACAGCTGTTGAGAATAGGCTCTTCGTTTTCGTAAAATGTTAAAAATGAAAAAAAAAATGAATAATAATAACGATTTGTTCCTAGTCGCTTTAAATTGAAAAAAAAAAAAAAAAAAAAGCAAAGCCCTGAAAAAAATTGCCTTTGCCTCAACAATCGTAGAACAATTTGTTAAATATAGTTTTTCTTAAACTATAAATAGGCTTAAAATTACACAATGTGCTAAATACTTAAAAGATGACAGAAATGTTGAAAGAAAATGTTTATAATTATTTTAATTCACAGTACTTTCAGGCATAAGCATATCCGCCGTCAGAGAATACAATAAACCAATTAAATTTTAAAAAATATATTTTTATCATCTTTTAATTAATCAGCACATTCTATAATTTTAAGTCTAACTTTTAAAGATGAATTTAGCATTCTATTTATTTATCTATTTGCTCATATAAATGGGGTATCACAGATTAATCAATTAGAAAAAAATAGTAATTTTGTTACAAATTCTGTTCAAAAATCAGATTTCTTATGTATTTTATGGTCTACTAAAAGTTAAAATTCCATTTATATTTTTGAAGCTAATGTTCGTTTACAACAATATAATTATTTATTTGTAAGTTTGTTGTACACTAATGACATAGTATCTTTTTTAGTTTGTTCTTAAGATTTGTTTACCTTTCAATTAATATGGTTATTTTTTTCAAAAACACAGTTTTAAAGATAATAATAAAGAAGTTGATAGTTGATTTCAATTCTAAATTCTGATCTGCTGATTCAAGAACTAGGACTTCCCTCAAAGGGATTAGTCTGAGTGATATTGCTGAGAACATAGGGTTAACAATTACAATATAAAGAAAAAGAGCAAATTAAATGATAGAATTACAAAATATCATATATAAATTCATATACACTGTTAAAAAAATAGAAAAGAAGTACCGTTCAGCAGATGTGTTGTCATAATTTTTTTTTTTAAATGTGGCAAAGAATCTCATTTTCTTAAGCGCGTATTGCGCAAAACTTGCGGGAAAAAAAAAAAAAAAAAACGCCGGATCTTTTAAAATGCCAAGCTTTTTAAAGTTACGTAATTGGATTTGCAGCCAATAGATTATTCTATCAAGCGTGGCTTAACACAAATTTAATTTCATTGTTGCACCTTTTTTGTGTGAATTAAAAAATTTTCTCCCTTGATTATATATCTATTATTTGTATAAATGTTTACAGAAACTCTTACACTTCAAACCACATTGATACCATGCTTTGCTACAAACCAGATTGCAAAACTATAGTCTAAATTACTATTAAAGTAAACAAAAAATCTTTCGATGACTTCTGTAAAATAACTTTTACATTAAATCTCCATATCGGCAAAATTGAAAAATTATATATATTTCAAAGTTAAGCTTAACAGATACTTCGTGATTATTCTCTAGGAGGCTCTGCCCCCTGTGCCTTTACTGCGCCAATCCGCAGACCTTTCTTTTGCCTGTCTGCCTGTCTCTCCACAATCTGTCTGTTTCCCTATCCGTTCTTCTGCCCGTCTCTCTAACCGATTGTCTATCTCTCTACACATCTCGCTACCTGTCTCTATATTTCTCTACTGGTCTCGCTACCCGCCAATCTAATTCTCTAACCGTCTGTCTATTCGTCTTACTACTTGTATGTCTAGCCGTGTCTCTATCCACTCTGCTACCCATTTGTCTATCTGTCTCACAACTTCTCTATCTGTCTCTCTACCCGTCTGGCTATACGCCTCTCTACTCATCTTCTTACCCATCTCCGTACCCATCTACTGTCTCTCTACTCGTCTGTATACCCGTCTCACTATCCGTCTGTTTTTGTACCCGACTCTTCACCCGTCTCGCTATCAATCTCATTACCCGTCAGTCAACTCGTCTCTGTACTCATCTCTCTATTCGTCTCTTTATCTACCACGCTACGCGTCTCACAACCTTTCTCGCTACATTCCAGTCTACCGGTGTCGCTACCCGTCTCGAGACCCATCTCGCTACCCCTCTGTCAACCCTCTTTTTACCTTTCTCTCTAGCCGTCTGTCTATTCGTTTCGCTACCCGTCAGTCTACCTATGTCGCTACTCGTCTCTCTACCCATCTCACTACCCGTTTGTTTACTCGTCTTTCTACCTCTCGAACCTCTTCCAAATATTTAAACAATTCATTTTATATCCAGAAGCCGTTTATCAGTTATTAAATGCAAACAGAAATAATTTATCTAATAAGTGTAATCAGATGCAATTTTTTTAAAATACATACATAAACCTGAATAATAATTCATCAGTTTTGTGTTCATAGTTGTTTATATCATTTGACAGTAAATCTCAACTTCTTAAATCTGAATTGTCTCAAGCTTTTTAAAAAAACCACAAGGTCTGTATAACTGCAAAGTACCCTGAGGGCTATATTAGCTACATGTTATTAAGTTAAGTGAAAGTTTCGTTATTGCGTTTGCAGCCAATTGCGTATGTCAGAAAGCGTGGCTTAACGTCATTTTAAATTCATTACTGTAACTTTTTTCTTTTTTTTTGGGGGGGGGGGGGGGTAGGGGGAGAAGGGTTTCAAATATATACATTTAAATTAAAACTTTTGCCTCCATGCCATTAGTGTTGTTTGTATTATTAACTAATACCTTGTAGACCGAGCTTCATTTGAAACAAATGTAAGACTTCTTCCACAGTTTTTTTAGGAGAAACTTTCGTAATTGGGCCCAAAGCCAATCGGAGCATTTAATATCATTATTGTAACTCTTATATAGAGTTAAAACAATATTGTTGCTATCTTTACTCTTGTTTGAGACCAGCCTTGCCTGTGTATCTGAATGGGGAAAGTTTCGTATCCTATGTCGGTTGGCGAAAAATTTTTTAAATGGTGCCAAAAGGTAGTTTTAGCATCTTACAAAATTTTTCAAGAGAGCGGTAAAACATGTTTTTCAAATATTTACAAACATACGTTTATTAAAGCATATTTTTGCACCATCTTAAAAATTTAATCACGATTCTAAAATAAAATTTTATCGCCATATTCGATATTTTAATAAGTAATGAAAATACATAAACAAACTTATTTAACAAACCTAAGATGCATTTTTGTGAAAAATAATTGTTATTGTCAGGGGGGTAAATTGTAAACAATTAATAAACGGCTAGTAAATAATAAATATCATTTAAAATCTAAAAATGGAGAAGTGGTCCGTATAAAAATACAAAACATAACATTATACGCTTGATATATGTAAATATTTTTTTATTTTTTAATATTTCCGAAGGCACAGATAAAAAGGTAAAAATCACTTTTCCAAATGCCAAATAGAAAATATACAAAATAGAATGCCAAATATAAAAAATAGAAAAATATCTGCAAAAAAAAATAAGATTTAGAAAAAGTAAGCCAAATCCTGCAGATCCCAACAATCCCATCGAAAAACTTATCACCAAAAAAGAACTCGCGAAATCTTACGGCACAGGAGATGGATTTTTCCCTCTGAATGCAGAATATTGGTTTATTTTCTTGTACGATGGGTGATTATAATATAATTGTTTCATTTCACATACTACATACCGTTTGATATATTGGTACTTTTATGTTATCCTGGCGCAGTTGATAAATCGCCAAATATTGTTCCTATAACATTTTCATATTGAATTCATTTCATTTAAATATAAACCTTTCACTCATTTAATTTAAAATACATGCCTTTCATTAATCCCATTTAAAATGCTAAAAAGAGAGAAGAAAAAGAAATAATGCCATAAATCGAAACCTTTTATTTAAACACCAAAGAATTTTTTTTTAAATTTACACACGCGAAATAAAAAAAGCTGCTATTGCTGAGATTTGCGCCAAATCTCTAATACCAAGTCTACCAAGTTATTGCGGGGTTTTTCTTTCAAACAGAAATAAATCCAGATTAATTTTCGATTTCTACTAAATTGAAATATATTTTTATTGTGCTGAATGTTAGTGCGTGCATATTTTTTTGCTCCATGTACTCCATGAACTTTTCAATTCCGATTGTCTACGAAAATCTCCCGCCGGTAAAAATGACGTACGCACAAAATTTTAGTGACGTATGTACTTTAATTGTGCTTTTTTATCTATTTTTTTAATATAATTTCCAAACGGTTTGACATTTATTCTTGGTAATAAATAGACGTTGTTGTCACCTTTATAGGTACCTGCTGTAAAAATTTGAACGAAATCCGTTAAATATTTTTTGAGTTATGCTTGACGAAAGGTTTTAATATCCATCGTAGCTATATATGGGGCAAAGTAATACTGCGCTGTGTATGAGTCTTCGTTGCACTCAGACAATTATTTGTTTTTGTGTCAAATTATTGATATTGGATATTTGATTTGGAATATTAACAAAAAAAAAGAGAACAAATTCTTATTTTTCCAAAAAAAAAAAAAAAGTAAAAAGCTTATGTGAATTTTTCATTAAGATTCACATTTGATGCTCTACTCAACAACAAATATCATATGCACACACTTTCCGCGAACATAACAAAAATCTTTGTTTTCGACGAGTTTCCATGAACCTTCTAACAGATTATGCTTTGAGCAATATTATATCACATTAATACTTAAATCCTTTTTGTCCGCCTAGTATGTGTTTGAGAACCGAATATGAAAAGTAAGCAAGATACTTTTACATTACGCACTAAATCTCTTCTGCGCATTTCTTCAAGTCCGTATAATAATAATTCACAGTAACAATAGTAACTAGACATAAAAGAGAAACACATTTCGAGTGCCAGATATTCAGCTCTCGAAACAAGTTCTAGCATTGGATATGTGACCCTATATTGTGACGTCAAAATGTGGTATGGGGACACTTTTCATGGGGATGGATTTCAAGTTCTCAGTAAAAAGAAAATTCTCTAGCACTGGAAAAGTTCCCCCATGATATGTATCCCCATCTGCTATGACATCAGAATGACGTATGGGGACACTTTTCATGGGGGAAGTTTTCAAGATCTCAGTGAAAAAGAAAATTACCTGGTACTGGAAAACTTCCCCCTTCTGGTTTGGGGGAACTTTTCATGGGGGAACTTTTCCAATTTTCGACGAAAGTAAAACTCTCTAGGACTGGAAATCTTCCCCCATCTGTAGTGACGTCAAAATGACGTATGGGGACATCTTTTCATGGGGGAAGTTTTCAAGAACTCAGTGAAGAAGAAAATTACCTGGCACTGGAAAACTTCCTCCTTCTGGTTTGGGGGAACTTTTCAGGGGGAACTTTTCCAGTTTTCGACGAAAGTAAAATTCTCTATGACTGGAAATCTACCCCATCTGCTGTGACGTAAAAATGACGTATGGGGGAACTTTTCATGGGGGTAGTTTTCAGCGCTCCCCGTGTTCGTGCTGACGTGTGGTGGTAGAGATGGAATGTCTACTGTAAGACGAGATGATTTTTCGAAAATTTTGGATTTTAATCGGAAGATTTAGAAATTTTAAAGCATTTTTTTTTCTTATAGTACAATGATAGTTTAAATGTATTTATGTGTAGAGAATTAGAATTTTTTTTTTTATTTACTGTTTTGACAAGAATTTTTTGGACTCAGAATATTTCCGATTAATTTTTTTTTTTCGTGGGAAATTGTGTGTGCTCTAACGATATGTTGGTTCAAATAATTTTATTTTGGAGAATTAGAATTTTTTTTTTCAATTTTTCGAAAATAATTTTGAGAGCTTAGAAAAAAAAGGTCCATATATATGTATATATATTGTTTGCTTGTTTGTGTGTGCAAAATGTGTGTGCTGTAGGGTAAAATGGAATTGTTGCGGAATATTTTTTTTTTTTTTTTTGATGAGGTGGAATTTTTAAATAGATTAATTTATAATGAAACACAAAGTGCTGATTTCAGTACGAACACATCCATATTACAACAGTGGACTAGTACTTCCATTTTTGCAGAGAAAAAGTGTACACATAGCAGTGTACATAGTTGGATAAACATCACTAATTTACTTTGAAGCCAACATCCTGCAGAAAAAGGGACAGCTTGTCATCACTTTCCTCCTTCCATAGAAAAGAAATAGCTTTTAAAATGGATGCAATCGTTAGCACAGCTCCGCTCTGTATCGGAATCGTAAATGGATCAAAGTTTCTCTGCAGCAATTAAATAGCTTCTAGTTCGGTGATATTTAAAAAAAAAATGAAAATTTTAAATCTTAATCTTTCTTTGCAGATATAAACTTCCTTATCTAAGTCACTCTGAAGAGTTTGTATTATTTTATAATATAATATTTTCATTCTTCTAACAGAATTTGTCGTCATTTTTAAAGCTGTACGATTCTGTTTCTTTTTTTTTTTATTATTCCACATTTAACTCAGATGATTTATTAAAACAAAACAACGTTTACGTTTAATTTTATAATTTTGTCTTAGAATTAAAACAGGATCTCTGAAGTAAAACTTGGAAGTAAAACAGATTCCTTATTCCGAATATCAGTAAGTTTATTTTCATCTGAATCTTTGTAAATATTGGAAAAGATGTGTATCTCAGTTTAAAATATAATAAGAGGGGATGTTGACATTTCAACAGAAATTTAAATATTCACATCCTCGGCTTAAGTTTTGTCATTGCTTTGCCAAATTGTTACAAAATACAACACCCACAATGATGTCAGGAATTCTTATCTCAATATTCTGTAACTGTTTTGGACACTCGGCTACACATCTAACTTTACCCTTTTCATTTCCAGAAATTGTTCTTAATGCAATTACATTGTTTTTTCAATTTGTATTCAAACTCTTACAAGCATCCTCGCGTCCACACCATCGAGTTGTTCATAATAATTTTAATGTCATACTTGCTGAATCAAAAACAAATTCAAAATTGTTCCATCTTTTAATATAATATTCAAAGTAGTTGTATAACACAAGATTAATTTTAACACAATTATTCAAATTGGTAAAGAAATCATACGAGTTGTAATTTTCCAACTGAACGAAAAATGTC
Source organism: Maratus michaelseni (assembly GCA_963931845.1). Lineage (NCBI taxonomy): Eukaryota > Metazoa > Arthropoda > Arachnida > Araneae > Salticidae > Maratus > Maratus michaelseni. The sequence continues at coordinate 332,601,140 of OZ007593.1, read as the reverse complement.
GCAGGAATTGCTCCGTTAAAATTACGAAATTCTCTGTTAATATTACATTTAATTGCAGTAAGTATTTATGCATTGTAAATTTTATACAATATTGATCGTATTTTGATTCATTCTCTATTAATATTAATTAACAATCTGCCATGAAAATGTTTGTTAGTAAACTTTTGGAGATACATTATTTTATGCTATAATATTTTCCCTTTAGAGTCTTTTTAAAGCTCAATACATAATAACGAATAGCAACATATGCCTGGAAATTGAAAAGAATTTGTCTATTGTTAAAATCGGAGTTCTGGATTAACTGCACAGTGTTTTTCGATTCCTGATAATCCGAAAATTTGAACGACAAACTCTTCAATATTCCATGCCTTCGTCGTATGAACTATGAACTCGTCTTATTAACATATTCAGACAAGACTATTCAACCCAACTTAATTGAAATTTTCGAGGCAGGGTGAGATTAAGGTATGAGTACACGGAGCACAGGCTTCAGACATGGAGTACACTACCTTCGAAAGGACTTATTTCTGTCATAAATAAGGCAAAAATTACTACTATAACCAGTTTTTTGACGCTTACTATTAAAAGAATGAAAAGAAAGGTAAAAAATATGGTTTATATGAATGATCATAAGTAACTTCAGTAAAATCTTATGAAAAAAATGTACCCATCTCAATTATTTTAATGCATTGGATACTTATATGTTTGTCAAGAGGAACTGCGAATATTCCACTTTGGGAATTTGTGTAATTTTTTTTTATGGTTGGTGATCTTGAAGTGTTGGTGCTAAAGTAGTGTTGTCCATGTCTAGGAGATGTCGTTTAGTTGATTCGTTAAGATGACGAGCAATCTGATGGATGGAAATAGGATTATCACAAGCTGGTACTGCTTGTGTGTGAAAATCGTCTTAATGTGTCTCGTAGTGTGGTCCAAATGCTCTGAGATCAATTTTAATCCAAATATTCAGTATCAAAAAAACTTGTTCCAGACCGCTCATGGGTTACAACCCCTGTACAAGATCGCTTTCTAGCTCTTTTGGCCCGAAGGAGTAGCATCACTACTGTGGCTCAGCTCATTTCAGATCACCGTGAAGCAACAGAGATGGCAATACCTGCGATTACTATGCATAGACGTCTTCACAATTAAGGACTGTATGTAAGACCACACGTTGTGTTTGGACCTCTTAACCGACAACACAGAAGTGCCTATTTATGTTTACCAAGAGAGCACTTTACCTGGAACACACAACAATGGGCTTCCGCACTCTTCACAGATGAGTCCCGGTTTGCTTTGGAGAGTGATTCAGATCGTGTATTGATCTGGAGAGAACACGGCATCAGATTCTACCTATGTAACATTGTTGAAAGACACAGTTATAGAGGAGGTGGAATCATGCTTTGGGCTGGAATATCTCTTTTGGTCACAGTAACTTCCATGTGCGCCATGGAAGAATTCTGACTGCTGTGAAATATCGGGACGAGATCCTTCCTCCGTTTGTCATACCGTATGGTGGTGCTATTGGTGATGAATGTATCTGGATGGTTGATAATGTCCGATCGAATTGAGCTAGAGTCGTTGATGAATATCTAGAAGATCAAGGTTCGAAACGAATGGAATGACCAGCACAATCTTCGGATTTTTATCCTATAGAACAGCGTTTCTTAAACTTTGTGATCTCTCGAACCCCTTTTTATGTGATATGCATTTTGCCCCCCCCCCCCCAACAAAATTTTTCTTAATATAAGATAAGAAATTATTTTAATAGGTATACACCTTATTTGTATTTCATTACACATATTCTATATTTATTAACGGTGTTGCAAAAATCAGCTGCATTAATAAAAAAAATAATTATAATATTCATTTTAAGACAGGTAAAAAATCGTACCACTATTTGCTATGAGAAGTATGCTGCTTATATTTTGCTACTAAATGTGCAGCATCTCGTTCAATGTTTAAATAAGTCTGGTTCGACATGCAGTCGATTTCTACAGTTGTTCTTTATGGGTACAAGGTGGGAGAAAGTCTCATCACACAAATATGTGATGCAGAATGGAAGTAATTTTTCAATGGCTTGAAAGTAATTTTCATGAAACCATCGTATGATAATTCCGAATATTTTTCCTGTTTCATATCAACGTTTTTATTTCACTAATATCTTGGAAATTAGTGAATTAATTCCCTCATCCACTAACTTTCTAACTTGGAGGGGGTAAAATAAAGTCTGAAAGATTTTTTCATGTACTTCAGGAGTATGACAGAATTTTTGATAATATCAGGGGAAATTGTATCTCCAGACATTTGTAAGAAATCGAATAATGGTGGAAATGATGATTCAAATATTACTTTCAAGTTGATTTGCCCACAAACCATTTTTGTTGTTGTTGTTGTTGATTCTACTTTGATCTGGACTTTGAAAATGTGTACCAAAGTTCCTTTTAAGCTGAAATTCAGTTCATTCAAAAAAATAAAAATAACCGTCAAATACGCTACCTTGACAAGCCAAGAAAAATCATTGAAACGATCATTCAAATGGAATTTGGGGTCCATTAAAAGTAGTCTTACTTCCTCACGTAAATGCAAAAATTGCAGTTTAATCCTCGTGACAACTACCTAATTTCTGTATGCAAAAATATATGTTTGCGTAGACTCTAATTTATTAGCACATTATTTTAAAAATCATGACTTCAACAGACAAACCTTGATTTAATTTACTATTGAAACAATTTCATTGAATGCAGTCTCAAATCTACAGGTTTTTTTTTTACTGTTGTATTCACCGTGACTGCGACTCACGGTGAATACAACATTATGTTCAAACAACATGTTGTGCTTTAGCTTTAACCAAGCTGATAAAGCCATTAACAGTTTCTCGAGCCTCATCTGTAATACTTATTCCGACACATCTTGAAGTACCAAATTCATTTCTTTGTATGAAACTGTTTAAACATGTGAATAGCGCTACACTTGTTGCGTGAGTTGCAAGGGATTTGCAAAACGAAAAATTGTCACACATCTTACCACCAAATTCATAATGAACGAAAGCTATTAAACTTACAGTATTAGAAATGTCTAAACTTTCATCTAGTTGCAATGCGAAAAAAGGACTGTTTTTTTACATGCTCAATAAATCGGTTCTTAATATTTTCTCGCAGATTACCCCGGAGCATTGAAATGTCCCCGCTGACAGATTTGAGGTTTTATGCTTATTAATGATCTAGAAGTTCTAGTCCTCCAAATCTTTCCCTGAGCAACAGAAATTCCTTCCAAAGAAAAAGTCTGAATTCAACATTGGGCTTGAAGACCCCCGGTTGTAAGCTCACGGACCCCCAGGGGTCCGCGGACTACAGTTTAAGAAACGCTGCTATAGAGCATCTTTGGGACTGTCTCAGCAGACAGGTGGCTGCCGTAAGTCCTCCTCCAAAGTCGTTAAATGAGTTGGAACAAGCGTTGCTCCATGTATGGGAATTGTTTCCCTTTCCAGTGTCCGACAACTTAATTGACAGTATGGAAAGTCGATGCCACAAATTCATTACAAGTAGGGCCGGACACATGCCTTATTAAAATCAGTTTATTTTTTTTTTTTTCCCAAAAAACTACTATTTTTTTTATCAAACTTTTGCAAAAAATGCAATTTTTTATTTGTAAATCATGCTTGATGTTAAAATTAAGTAAAATTCGATAAATAACTCTTTAAAGCACAATTCTTCTAAAATTCATGTTTTTATCTTCATTTGTTTTCAAATTAGACACAAAAGACTGGTTGTACTTTAACTTTTGGAGGCCCAGTGTAAAAAATCTATTGGAGTTTTTAATTCAAAAGGCTTTTCACATATTTTCTGTACACACGGCAATATGCTCTGTAACCCAGGAAGCCCCGGTTGGATCCCCTGGTTATTTTAAAAAGCTACCATATCAGGTAGTAATTCTTTTTAACATATTACCAATGTTGAAAAATATTAATGACGTTGATTCATCTGCCTATCCACCCGTCCCTGGCAGCCTAACTTTCGCTAACATGCTTAGACTGAAATTTAAATATGTCATGAGATCATTATAAAATTTTTCCAATTGAAAAAGTTTGTATCGCCTTTATAGTTCTTTTACAAAGACACAAATTCCAGATAAATTTACGGTTTCTTGTTTAATTTGCGTTAAAATGATGATAATCTATTTCAAACAGATCAAAACTGATGTATAATATGTATATCATATTGATTTACTACAGCTTGTTTTCTATTGCAAACGCTGTGCGTAACACTTATAACTATTTTACAAAGAGTTACAAAACAATTCGGATATATTGCGATATTATGGGACGCCAATTCTTGAAGTGTGTTTTAATAATGTCAGACTATTTCAAACAAACCGAAAGTTGCATATTTTTGCGATGTTCATGATATGTCATGCTCACACGACATTTAAAGTTTATTGTTGTTTCACAGGGGCATACAAAAAAATATGTTATATTTTTGTTTATCGGATGTAAATTGACTTTAATTACATTGCACAATTTTAGATAATCGACACTTATATAATATTAGAATATTACTTTGCAAGGGAGAAAATTGAAAAAAAAATCATATATAGAGCAGCTAAAATGTTCAAAAAGTGAAAAAAACTTTATAAAACAAATTACACATACATAAGACTATTCGGTCAGTTTGAAATTTTGTCCCTTAAAATGATGTATATGTCGTAGGCTAATTGGGAAATCCGGCTCTTTGCAAGGAGCCGGTCTAATTGGAGAATCATTTCCCTTTTCCCAATCAGCCTGATGTTTTTCAGGCTTATTACAAAGAGCGTAGATAGCGTTAGGCTAATTGAAAAATGACCATACTTATTTAGAAAATGACCAGTTGTTTGTCAAAATATGGTGTTGTATCCAACTCGAACCTGAAAATTCCATTCGAAGTCGACCCGAACCCGACAGAAAAATTCCATCGGACCGTAACCCGATCCTAAAAGGACAGAATTATTTCCTTCGAGTCGGAACCCGATCCGAACCAGAAAACTCAATTTAACCCAAAATCCGACACGAACCCGACAAACAAAAACATTGAACCGTAACCTGATCCAAACCCGACAAAATAAATTCCTTCGTTTCGCAACGTGACCCAAACCTAAAAATTCGATGTTAACCAGTAACCCAACCCGAACAAGACATAAAAATTCCACCGAACCGTAACCAGATCCGAACACGATAAAATGAATTCCTTCGTCTCGTAAACCGACCCGAATCCGAAAAGTAATAGTTAAACCGAACCAGGAGAAAAATTCCATCGAACCGTAACCCGATCCGAACCCGAAAAATAAATTTCGTCGTCATGCAACCCGAACCGAAACTGAAAATTTAAGTTAATCCAAAACCGACCCGTACCTGAAAATTTAAATTAACCCGAAACCTAACCCAAACTGAAAATTGAAGTTAACCCGAAACCCGAACGCGTCAAAAATTTCATCGAACCGTAACCTGATCCGAACCCGGTTAAATAAATTCCTTCGTGTCACAACCCGATCCAAGCCAGAAAATTCAAGTTGATCCAAAACTCGACCCGAACCCGATAAAAAAATCCATCGAACCGTAACCCGATCCAAATCCGAAAAATAAATTTCGTCGTCACGCAACCCGAACCGAAACTGAAAATTTAAGTTAACTCAAAACCGACCCGAACTTGAAAATTTAATTTAACCCGAAACCTAACCCAAACTCAAAATTGAAGTTATCCCGAAATCCGAACCCGTCAAAAAATCCATCGAACTATCACCCGATCCGAACCCGACAAAATAAATTCCTTCGTGTCACAACCCGATCCAAACCAGAAAATTCAACTTAACCCGAAACCCGACCCGAACCCGATAAAAAAATCTATCGAACCGTAACCCGATCCGAACCCGATAAATTAAATTTCGTCGTCACGCAACACGATCCAAAACTGAAATTTTAAGTTAACCCAAAAACCGATTTCAACCTGAAAATTTAATTTAACCCGAAACCTAACCGAAACCTGAAAATTAAAGTTAACTCGAAATAGAAAGTCGAAACGCAACCCGACCCGAAACTGAAAATTTAAGTTAACCCGAAACCCGAACGCGTCAAAAATTTCATCGAACCGTAACCTGATCCAAACCCTGTTAAATAAATTCCTTCGTGTCACAACCCGATCCAAGCCAGAAAATTCAAGTTGATCCGAAACTCGACCCGAATCCGATAAAAAAATCCATCGAACCGTAACCCGATCCAAACCCGAAAAATAAATTTCGTCGTCACGCAACCCGAACCGAAACTGAAAATTTAAGTTAACCCAAAACCGACCCGAACCTGAAAATTTAATTTAACCCGAAACCTAACCCAAACTGAAAATTGAAGTTAACCCGAAACCCGAACCCGTCAAAAAATCCATCAAACCATAACCCGATCCGAACCTGACAAAATAATCCTTCGTGTCACAACCCGATCCAAACCTGAAACGAAGGAATTTATTTTGTCGGGTTCTGATCGGGTTACGGTTTGATGGATTTTTTTATCGGGTTCGGGTCGGGTTTCGGGTTAACTTGAATTTTCTGGCTTGGATCGGGTTGTGACACGGAGGAATTTATTTTGTCGTGTTCGGATCGGGTTACGGTTCGAGGAAATTTTTGACGGGTTCGGGTTTTGGGTTAACTTCAATTTTCAGTTTCGGGTCGGGTTGCGTTTCGACGTTGCGTTTCGAGTTAACTTTAATTTTCAGGTTTGGGTTATGTTTCGGGTTAAATTAATTTTTCAGATTCAAATCGTTTTTTGGGTTAACTTAAAATTTCAGTTTCGGATCGGGTTGCGTCACTACGAAACTTAATTTGTCAGGTTTGGATCGAGTTACGGTTCGATAGATTTTTTTATTGGGTTTGGGTCATGTTTCGGGTTAACTTGAATTTTCTGGTTTGGATCGGGTTGTGACACGAAGGAATTTATTTTGTCTTGTTCGGATCGGGTTACGGTTCGATGGATTGTTTTGTCGGGTTCGGGTCGGGTTTCGGGTTAAGTTCAATTTTCTGGTTCATATCGGGTTGCGTGACGACGAAAATTATTTTGTCGAGTTCGGATCGGTTTACTTATCAATGGATTTTTATTTCTCTGGTTCGGGTCGGCTTTCGGGTTAACTTCAATTTTCAGGTTCAGGTCGGGTTGCGAGACGAAGAAATTTATTGTTTCGGGTTCGGATCGAGTTACGGTTTGAAGGAATTTTTTTCCTGGTTCGGGTTGGGTTTCGGGTTAACTATTATTTTCAGGTTCGGATCTGGTTATGGTTCGATGGAATTTTTATGTCTTGTTCGGGTTGGGTTACTGGTTAACATCGAATTTTTAGGTTCGGGTCGCGTTGCGACATGAAGGAATTTATTTTGTCGGGTTCGGATCGGGTTACGGTTCGATGTTTTTTTTGTCGGGTTCGTGTCGGATTTCGGGTTAACTTGAGTTTTCTGGTTCGGGTCGGTTTGCGACTCGAAGGAATTTATTTTGTCCTTTTAGGATCGGGTTACGGTCCGATGGAATTTTTCTGTCGGGTTCGGGTCGACTTCGAATGGAATTTTCAGGTTTGAGTTGGGTACAACACCATATTTTGGCAAAGAACTGGTCATTTTCTAAATAGGCATGGTCATTTTTCAATTAGCCTAACGCTGTCTAGGCTCTTTGAATGAGTCTAAAAAATGTGAGGCTGATTGAAAAATAAATGACAATATTCCAATTAGCCTAACGCTGTCTAGGCTCTTTGCAGTAAGCCTGAAAAACATCAGGCTGATTGGGAAAAGGGAAATGATTCTCCAACTAGACCGGCTCTTTAAAAAGAGCCTAGGCTGTTTGCAAAGAGCCGGATTTCCCAATTAGCCTACGACATATATATAAGATCTCATAGAAGTATTCGGATCAAATTGTTGTATTGAACAATTCTTTTTTGAAGTGCATTTTCAATGATATACGTTTTCTAGTTTTACTAAATTTTGTATAACATATGTAGCTCTTATACAGAGGTGTCCAAAACAAAAAACAAAATAATAATGTGTGAAATTTATTACAGTTACAAAAATTAAGAATTACTCTATCGCGCATGTACAACTGTTGTTATAAAAGTTATATAGTTTAACATGCATTCATGAACATAATGAGAATAATATATTGGCCAATAGAGGTCGACCTTAATGAAGATTTTATAACATATTTTTCGTAATGCTTACATGTGTATAAAAATCTATGTGTGATGCATGTAATTTATTTTCTTTCTTTCTTTCTATAAGAAAATGTAGGAAAGCAAAATAAATCAAAAATTTGTTCATAGGCGTAACTAGTGGGGGGGCCGGGTGGGCCGTGCCCACCCCAGGTAGTTCCAGTGCCCACCCCAGAATTTCAAGTTCACGTGAAAATTTTGACTGCGATATGGTCAAAATTTTAATTTTCAAATATTTGATTGATTATACCAATAAATTATACTATATATTTCTGATCTGAGAACTAATGTCACATTCCGTAGATTATTCCTCTGAGGTGTGCACACATATGTAAATGTGTGTGTGTGATGTATAAAAGAAGCAACAGACAAAAAAAATCCTATTAGTCTTTTACATTCTTTGCAACAGTTATATGACCCGAAACTCTATAGGGTTCCAAAAGGAACAAAGTGAAATATTATCTGAAAGCTCTAAATCTGAACGAGAGTTTTCTTTTTTATCACGAGGTGATGGGGGAAAAATCAGTTCCAGATATCCAGTTCCGTATTCTTTTCAACTAAGTCAAAAAATATCATCTGCTGTGGTGAGAGCCGATGAGAGAGAGAAGGGGATAGTGGGGGGGGGGGGGGCACAGGTGCCCGAACGGTTTATTTTTCTTACAAAATAATGACCAATTTAAAAAACAGGATGTAATTGACAAATTACTGATCAATTAATTGTCTGAGTGATGAAATACGGCAAAAGTCGTAAATGAGAACATCATCGCAGGGGGCTTTACTTTGAGGGTTAAGATAGGGAGATTTTTTTGCAATTTGACTGCGGCTGTAAGTGTGTGGGATTATTTCCCTTTTCCAAGTTTGCATGCGTAATTATCAGTGCGCAAATAAATTCTGTAGTTTTGGAAATTTTTGTTTGTATTGCTGCATGCTGCTTCATGGATCGAGGCTCTTTGCTTCATGTTTCTGAATGTACTTTTTGTGAATAAATTTTTCCTTAACAATCTTTGATATTCTTAATAAATAGAAGGGCTTAGTGAAATAAGATGTTACGTAACAAAGATAAAATTCTGAGACAATTTAAATGAAAGCTTTTAGTTGCAATTTTTATTTTATTTTTGTTCTTGTACCTTGTATTTAATAAGTTAACGAGTAGTACTAAGCTCTCTCAGAAAAACTTAGCAACATTTAATTTTCTAATATAAAAATTATTAATAATATTTAAGTTATTTTTATTAAAATATTAACTTTTAATAAATTATATATCAGATTTTAAAGATTAACTAGGGGGCCTACCCCCTGCGAGCTACGCTCGCCAACCCCCGCTCAGACTTCGAGGCCTCTAAAAACATGACAGCGTGCTTTGTTTTAAAAATATTGATAAATCTGTAATTGGGTTGTCATGCTTTTAACGTTTTAATGGGGGCATTTTTTTATTATCATGGCCTCATACACAGCTGTTGCGACAACATTAAGAACCACGGTATTGAAAAGTACTATGTTATAGACATTTTCAGTAACAGGTTTTAATTTTCTCTCTATTTTAGTGCACCATCATGCATATTTTCATGTTATTTTAAATATGTAAATTATTTATTTTAATTAATATGTATATACGAATTTTCTAATAATTATTTATCATACAAAATTAATTAAATACCAGATGGCCCGTGCGAAGATTTCGCACTGAAATCTAATATTTTTTAGGTACTTCTCTATTATTTCGTCGATCACTTTTCATAACAAAAAATTACCGCCAAACTGTAAGATTAAACGCCAAAAATGCAGTCGCATTTACTTGATGTCAGAATCATTATGCGTGTTTGTTACGTCATCTAGTGGTTTTACATTCGACATTTGCGTGTATTTTTCATTATGTTTTACTGATTTGGTAGTTATTTTATTAATTAAAATAACAATTGTGTCCTTAAATTCTTATATATATATATTTTTTATATTCCAATGGCAACGTTCTCCCGTTTATTTGGCGATAGTTTTTTGTTATGAAAAGTGGTCGACGGGATAATAGAGAAGTATCATTTTTTATCAATATGTAATATTTATTAGATGCAGGTTTAAACTTCTAAAGAAAAAGCGAGGATAAAAATATCTGCAAACAACATTTAGTTGTTAGTCAAGCCAGAATATCATCTAATTTATTCCATCAAAGTTAGACTGAAAACTGATCCAAGATTGCTAAAGGCACGCGCGAGAAAAAAAAAAATAACAATCGTATTTTGACTGCATTAGAGGATGACGTCATCCGCTTCGGGAAAAACATGGGACTTAGAAATATAAATCTAAACATTTCAATTTCAATTTCGCTTTTTAATCATAAGTATATAAAATAAACCCGTGCGGTGTTTTTTATAATAATTGCTGAGCATCCTATAATGTGGTATTTTATTTTTTTGGCAACAATAATTTCAGGAAAACCTTTCATTTCATTTATGAAAAATATGCCGAATTAATTTTTAATTTTCAGAAAATTTTAATCAAAAACATGTTTTAACGAATTGTTAAGTGGGCTATGTCAGAAGCCGGTTCTAAAACCTTTCATATGGTATCTCATTCGTTGTTCTGCGTTTCATATTTTCTTAGAAAAAAGGATGTTGACAGGAGAAATAATATATAAGGATTTTGTGCATGCATGCCTGCATTTATTCGGCATCAATTGATGAGATATTTAAACAAATTTGCTATCCGCGATAATTTTACACCATGTTATGTCACTTGAATATTGTCCATAAGAAAATCGAGTACTTTTCCAGTATAGGATCCTTTGCTTTTAGGTTTGGCGTAATTTGAGTTTCAAAAATGAATAGATTCGTTAATATACATATATTTGTTGCCAAAAGTTATGAAAACAAACCCAATGAACTTTTGGTGCTTTTCTATTATAGGGGTCTTGACGCTTTTTTAAAAAGCTTGGCGCAATTCGGACATCAGAAAGTGAGATTTGGTGCCAAATGACATACACAGCCATGGAAACAAATTCGACGATTTTTTTGTTTATATGCGTATTTTAATTATACGTATATTATTATATATATATATATATATATATAAATTACTTCTGATTATATATAAAATAGGATAAGTGACATTTTACGCTAAGCAAATTGTATAAATATTGAAAAATTGCTTCTGCATACGAAATGACAAAGCGAATAGGTTGACAGAAAGTATGTTGCCAAATTTCCTTTTCCGCCAAGGCTATTTTCTCTGTTTCGTCAAGGCCCCATATACTGGAAAAGCACCGAACTTTTATGCTTGTTTATACATGTATTTATACATATATATATACAATTTATTTATAATTGTCTTTCAATTTACCTCTTTTTGTACATAAAAATAGATAAATGGCTTCTTTATATTAAATAAATTGTATAAATATCGAAATAATTGCTTGTGTATATCAAAAAGCGAATAGATTGCTAGAAAACATGTTGCCGAATTTCAATTCATTGCCAAGGTCACTTTCTATATGTCGCGAAGGCCCCTAAATTGGAAAAGTAACGAAAATCATTTTAATATGTAACGTAATTTACACCTTAAGTGTGTTTCGAGTATAGTAATTTAATTATTTGTAGTTTTTTCTTCTCTTTGTTATTTATGTGTAAACATATAATTCATTATTAAAAAAAGTAATGCTAATGAAATAGTCATTTGTTTTAAACTTTAATAGCATTTCTCTAATATATAGGGAGCATTTTTTCCTTGCTGCCAATAAAAGAGAGAAAGGAATAAATGTCATTTTACCATAATTGATGTCATATTCTCATTCAAATTGGAAAGAAAACCAAGCAGGATATTTTATTCTCCTTGCGTTCAGTTGGGCAATTATTATTTTATATATTCGTTTCAAATATCCGAATTAGTGATTTTATAAATTCGTTTAATTAAATTTTACAAAAAAATAACAAAATGATATCAATAAATAATAATTACTATTAATTCCTTTTTGCCCCTTTCTTTTGCGTTTACATAAATGACGTCATTTGGACGAATTTATTCAAAATATTTTCAGTTTATAAATTAAATTAAATGCTGACAGACAATTGAATCCTGACGATAGAAATGTGATTTTTTTTTTCCAAATTTTCCTGAAAAACATAATTTAATCACAATCTTGTCTTCATTATCGATTGAAATAAAAGATAAATTCAATTTCAGTTTGAAAATGACGAATAAAAAGAAATCAATAATCCCTATCGTGATCCTTTTCAATTTTTTCCCCTTTTTTGTCACAAAAAAACTGAGTAATTAGTTGCCATCATTACAGAAATGTCATTAAAATTAGAAAAAAATTAATATCTCGAAAACTAATTCCACTTTCAAAATTCTATTACCAGTTTTGATATCCGCGGATTTTTATGGACAATTGGTATTAATTTCACCATCAAGCGTTTAATATTGTATTAAAAATAGCCCTGAAACATAATCAGTCGTTTAATCAGTCGTTTCATAAAATCGTTTCATAAATTCGTTTCATAAAATCGTTTCACAAATTCGTTTCATTACGATTTTATATATATAGGGTAGATTAAAATACTGGTATTTTACCTTTACCATGTGAGTAGTGTATATTTACCGGTTCCACATCACCTGAGTCGAGCAGGCGCAGGCGGAGCAGGCGGAAGGCGCAGGTGGAGCAGGCGGAAGGCGCAGGTGGAGCAGGCGGAAGGCGGCGATAAGAGCATGAGCATTGATAAGAACGGAGGGTTCGATGGGAGGGGGGTGCGATAAGGATTTCTACTATAAGATAAGGGGATTATTTTAATGAGTTTTAATTGGGGACTTGAAAATTTTCGATTTTTTTTTTCGGTTTGTAGCAAAAATATGAATTAAAAATGGTCTTAATTAAATTTTATTGGGGAACTTAGACATTTTTCGAAGCAAATATTTTTTCAACGAGAGTAGGCTATTTGTTATACATGTTAGAGTATATTTGAGGAGAATTTTAAAAGTCAATAATGGTTTAATTAAAAAGGGTCATTAATTAATTTTAATTGGAGAACTTAAGAAATTTTGGCGAAATTTTTTTTTCCCTCAACGAAAGTACGCAGTTTGCATGTGCAGTAGAATGGTAGATGCGAATGAAAAATAGTAATTAAAAAGGGTCATTAATTAATTTTAATTGGCGGACTTCAACATTTTTGGGGCAAACAGGCGCGTTTTAATGAATTCGATATAGGTTGTGGTAAAAAATATAGGGTCCCGCATGAATTATACTGTACTCAATTGAATAGCTCCCCCCCCCTCCCCCTCCCCCTCCCTTCTTCACCCAGAGGGGCCCTTCGATAGACTAACAATACGCACTTTCAAAAGTATAGAGTACTATAAAAAGAAGAATTCAACGTATATGTAAATAAACAAGAATGAAAAATCATGCGTAGTGGCATAATTCATGAATCACTTTCCAACATTATCGAAATGTTATGTGAACAAAATATAATTTTACCATCTAGTGCATTAGTTAATTAAAATAGTGAACAGTTACAAATCCCCTTTTTAATAAAAAGGCCTAAGGCCCTTCACAAAAAATCCAAAGGATTCAAGAAAAATCTTTACCCTACTGATAGCCAAAACATATAGGATTCTTAAATGGATTGAAGTATACAAATAGGTTCTACAGGAATACATTTATTTAGGTTAGCATGCAAAAATAGTTAAAAGTTATAGGGAAGCCTTCGAATGGAGTGATTATACGTTTTGGGGACCCTTCAAAAGAAACTGGAAAGAGTTATAGATATTGACCCTTCACAAAAAATTGGACAAATCCCCTTTTTATTAAAAAGTTGTCCTTCACAAAAATTCAATTATGCATAAGAACACTTCCTAAAATCAGATAATTTACACCTTACCCTTTTTTTTTTTCAATTCAAGTTAGGCTAAAAGTACAGCTTACGCATCGATAGGTTCAAAATACAGGGACCCTTCGAAGTGTGAACTCGCATTAGACTATAGGACCCCTTCATAAAATAAATGAGATACATGCCCGATTCGAATAAAAAAACCCTTCACAAAAACTGTAGGGGTTCTCTTTTGGAATAAAAAGACGCCATTCACAAAAATCCAATTATGCATAAGGACCCTTCATAAAATCAGATAATTTACACTTTACCCTGTTTTTTTTAAATTCAAGTTAGGGTAAAAGTATAACTTACACATCGATAGGTTCAAAATATTGAAATCCTTCAAAAGAAACTAGAAAAAGTTAAAGATTTAAGCCCTGCTCATAAAATAATGCGACTACCCAGCGCCCTTCACAAATAATATAACCTTATTCGAATCTCAGTGTCCTTCACAAAATAAATCCAATAGATTCACGTTATTTTACAGCGACAGAAATATTAGGGATATTGACCTTTCATAAAAATGCATGGTCCGCTGTTTGAATGAAAAGGCCTCCCTTCACAATATACCCTGTAAAAATATTATGATTCCACAGATATTTTAAGAAATAGAGTACTAATCTCAAATGAATACGAATTCATGCAATGTAAAAAATAGGTTTTACACGAATACATTTTTAGCATAACGTTCAAAATATAGATTTTAGAAAAAAAAAAAGTACATATTTCACCAAATTTATCATACAAATCTGTAAAATAGGGTAGAACGTTTCATGAAAAATAATTGAATTTTCGAATGATTATGCTTTAAAATACATATTTATAACTGCAACTAAGATTTGAGTGTTACCCCCTCATTAGACGGATTGCTAAATCACAATGAGTCATATTAGCAGATAAGCGAAGATCTTGCTTTGACTTGATTCCTTTCTTAGATTATGAATCACTCACGATAAGAAATACCTGACACATTTTTTGTAGGCAAATGTATGAAATGAGCTATTTAAACCCGTCAATGTATGCGAATTATTTCGTGTAGTCCTATATAGGTTCTACTCTTCATATATACATATGGTGATATATATATATATATATATTTATACTAAAATCTGTTAAGTTTTAAAATGCTTCAATGAAAAATAATAACTAAGAAATAAAATTAAAAATGTTCATTAATTAATTTTAATTGGTGAACTTAAACATTTTTGGACCAAACAGACGGGTTTTAAGGAAATCGATGCATGTTATGGTAAAAAATACAGGGTCCAGTATGAATTATACTACACTATATTTAATAGCTACCCCCTCCCTTTTTTTTTACCCAGAGAGCCCTCTTCGATAGAAGTTAGGCTTCACACACACAATATACACACTTAAAAAAATATAGAGTGATATAAAAAGAAGAATTTCAACGTATATATATATATATATATATATATATAATAGTAAATTATGAAAAATCATGCATAGTGGTATAATTTATGAATCACTTTCCAACATTATTGCAATATTATGTGAACTAAATATAATTTTACAATCTAGTGTAAGTCAGATTTTACTTTCAAATGTTTAAATTTATGAATGGAGAGGTAACATGCTTGTGAAAGGTCTATTTTTAAGACGAAACAGTGTGTGAAGGGCCCTGTTTTAAGGTTAAAAGTTTCGTGAAGGGCCCTGTTTTAAAGTTTCGTGAAGGGGTCTGTTTAAAGGACCCTGTTTTGAAATGACTTAAGAACGGACACTTTATTCCTAAACATATTCACAACTACAACTTTGTATACATTATGAAAATACATGATAATATTTATACATTATGCCATAGTTTTTGAAATATTTTTCCAAAGTTAGATTCATACAATAAAGCGAGATTGATACCGTTAATGTATGTGAATTCCTTCATGTTATCCTCTATAGCTTCAACTCGATTCGTTATATATGCCTCAATGAAAAATAATAACTAAGAAATAAAATTAAAAATAGTAATTAAAAGGTAGCCTTAAGAATTTTTGGGTGAACAGATCAGTTTTAATTAAATATGATAATGAATCTAATTCGATACAAGTCTTACTAAAATAGAAATTACACTAAAAATACAGAGTCCCCTACAATATATGAATTATACTCCACTAAATTTAATAGCACCCTCCCCTATTTTCATAGAAATGGCTTCAATATAATTTAGGCTAACAATATACGCTTCAAAAAATACATAGTGACCACAAGAAGGACAGGAATTCGATATGTACTACTACTTATGCAAAATATAATTTCTCTTATCGCATAAAATATATTAACAAGTCCTGTAAAAATATAATGACATGAACTATTAATACATGATTTAAATACATATTGGTTATACAAAACATATATATATATAAATATATAAAAATTTATCGATACCTAAGAATTTCAAGCATGATTTACTAGACTTAACCCAAATTCAACTAGATTCTTCACGTGGTTCGATGACATCACTGATCGCGATAATATTTTAGATAAGATTTACTGATAAGACCACATATCAAGTCATTTCTTCTAAAGCAAGTATAGGAGTTGGTTCTGAGGTCTAGGTATGCAGTAGGTTAGTAGTAATATATTTTTAAAGTACTTTTTATTATGTGTTAAAAGAAATGGTTATTCTTTTTCTTTACGTAGGGCAGTAAAAATTAAAACATAAAATATTAAATTTAATCGTTAGAAATATAAAGACTTACACCTACAGAAACGCAAACATCCTTTTAGTTATATTCATGCAGACTTTAAGATATATCGCATATGTTCTTTATTTTACCATGGCATATGGGGAATTTTTTTTAATGTAAGTCACGTGACTATCTAAAGCGAGATTTAAAACCATTAATATATATGAATTCTTTCGTATAGCACTGTATAGATGCTACTCACCATATATACATCTATCTATCTATATATATATATATATATATACTAAACCTGGTAAGTTTTAAAATACATCATTGAATTTCAATGAAAAATAACAACTAACAAATATTAATTAAGAGATATGCTAATGTTCGGACTAATAAAATTTTTGGGTGAACAGATCAGTTTTAATTAAATATGATAATGAATCTAATTCGATACAAGTCTTGTTAAAATAGAGATTATAGTGAAAATAGAGGATCCCCTATAATACCCACTAATTATACTGCATTAATGCACTACCCCACTTATATTATCACAAAAATACCTTCGATAAAATTTAGACTATCAATACATACAAAATATATACAAAGTGCCCAGAAAAAGGGTAGGAATGACTGAAGAATTTTAACATAAATTAAAAAATAGAATCTACAGTAAGTAACTATAAATAAATATGAAGGAAAAATAATGCGTCATGGTATACTTTATGAAACACTTTCCAAATGGGACTATCGTTATTACTTTAAAAAACTATTGAAATATGTGAATTAGATTAAATAATCCATACTGGAAATGTATTTTTAAAAAATTACAGACTTCGTTTCTTTCTTTCTTTCTTTTTTTTCACTTTGATATAATTATAAGGCTTCTTTTACAATAAAGACCTGATTCTTGTGGAGAGATTGAAAACTAGTATTTTATTGAATCGGCCTATATATGTTGGGTTTGCTATACTAGAGGCTCTAAACTTTGCATGTATGATTTCCATTATAACTTTATAAAGAATACTTAACTTACCATATTCAAACACACAATATTTATAAGGATATAGAACAATATCGTGATTTCTTTAACTTCTCTAAGTATTCAAAACCACATCGTCTATACCACACAAGTTTCGATCCCACAAACATATAATCAGACTTGTCATTTTATACCCAGGACGCTAACTATTGGGCTTAGTGAGCCCCTGCTTATTTTATAGTCAACATGCTAACTATTGGGCTTAGTGAGCCCCAGGCTAACTTATACCCACCACGCTAACTTTTGGGCTTAGTGAACCCCCGCTTATTTTATAGCCACCATACTAACCACAAGGCTAAGTGACCCCCCGCTTATTTCATAGTCACCATGCTAAGTATTAGGCTGAGTGAGCCCCAGGCTATTTTATACCCACTATGCTAACTAATGGGCTGAGTGAGCCCCAGGCTATTTTCTACCCACCACGTTTACTGGGCTTAGTGTGCCCCCGCTTATTTTATAGCTACCACGATAACCACAGGGCTGAGTGAGCCCCCGCTTATTTTATAACCACCACGTTAACCACAGGGCTAAGTGAGCCCCCGCTTATTTTATAGTCACCCTGCTAACTATTTAGCTTAGTGAGCTCCCAGGCTAATTTATACACACCACACTAACTATTGGGCTTAGTGAGCCAGCCCCCACTTATTTTATAGCCACCACGCTAACCACAGAGCTAAGTGAGGCCCCGCTTATTTTATAGTCACCACGCTAACTACTGGACTGAGTGACCCCCAGGCTGTTTTATACCTACCATGATAACTACTGGGCTGATTAAGCCCCAGGTATTTTATAGCCATTACGCTAACTACTGGACTGAGTGAGCCCCAGGTTATTTAGTCACATGAATATGATTTCCAAGGTATATGTCCTGACTTGATTTAGACCATTGCCTATGGTAAGATAAAGCTCGGAAGTAAATTGGTAAACTCTATACATTTTCCTCGAAAACTCACTTGTATTTTATTAAATATCTGTAGAAATCAGCATAGTATATTAAAATTATATACATTCTTATTAGTTTATGAATCTACTAACTTATAATATCTATATGGTAACTTGGATTATTAGTATTCACACTTAAACATTTCTTTTGTAGATTTAATATGATAAACACTAACATCAGACTGACTAAACTTTTACCATTTTCATTTAAACTTACTTTTAGGAAATTTATCTACATAGCTATAAATTTTACTGTTTAGTAAGTCTATTATTTCAAAGTATTATTTTTTAGTTATAATATTCAAAACATATTCATAGCGTTTTACATAGTAGGTATCAAATTAATTTAAAGTCATATTAAAAAAATATATATACAAATACTATTCTTACTTAACACGCCAGCTAGCTAAGCACCCAATCGTCTCACACCAAGACTCTGAGAAAAGTGAATGCTTGTTCAGGGCCTTATCAGCTAATATAATCAGTGATAAGATTTAAACAAGTGACGTCACTGTTTAAGTGATATCACGTGACCATGTGGTATCATTCAATATGTCACCAGTGACGTCAGAGATCATGTGACTAGGTCATAAAAGAACCAATTACTAATTGCAATTAACAATTTACCTCTAATTGATTTGTATAATATATATAGATAAATTAATACATGATTTATCTATGTATTATTTCGTAAAACATAGTACATGTGCTATGTATTACGAAATAATACATAGATAAATCATGTATTAATCATCGTTACCTCAGAACCAACTCCTATACTTGCTTTAGAAGAAATGACTTGATATGTGGTCTTATCAGTAAATCTTATCTAAAATATTATCGCGATCAGTGATGTCATCGAACCACGTGAAGAATCTAGTTGAATTTGGGTTAAGTCTAGTAAATCATGCTTGAAATTCTTAGGTATCGATAAATTTTTATATATTTATATATATATATGTTTTGTATAACCAATATGTATTTAAATCATGTATTAATAGTTCATGTCATTATATTTTTACAGGACTTGTTAATATATTTTATGCGATAAGAGAAATTATATTTTGCATAAGTAGTAGTACATATCGAATTCCTGTCCTTCTTGTGGTCACTATGTATTTTTTGAAGCGTATATTGTTAGCCTAAATTATATTGAAGCCATTTCTATGAAAATAGGGGAGGGTGCTATTAAATTTAGTGGAGTATAATTCATATATTGTAGGGGACTCTGTATTTTTAGTGTAATTTCTATTTTAGTAAGACTTGTATCGAATTAGATTCATTATCATATTTAATTAAAACTGATCTGTTCACCCAAAAATTCTTAAGGCTACCTTTTAATTACTATTTTTAATTTTATTTCTTAGTTATTATTTTTCATTGAGGCATATATAACGAATCGAGTTGAAGCTATAGAGGATAACATGAAGGAATTCACATACATTAACGGTATCAATCTCGCTTTATTGTATGAATCTAACTTTGGAAAAATATTTCAAAAACTATGGCATAATGTATAAATATTATCATGTATTTTCATAATGTATACAAAGTTGTAGTTGTGAATATGTTTAGGAATAAAGTGTCCGTTCTTAAGTCATTTCAAAACAGGGTCCTTTAAACAGACCCCTTCACGAAACTTTAAAACAGGGCCCTTCACGAAACTTTTAACCTTAAAACAGGGCCCTTCACACACTGTTTCGTCTTAAAAATAGACCTTTCACAAGCATGTTACCTCTCCATTCATAAATTTAAACATTTGAAAGTAAAATCTGACTTACACTAGATTGTAAAATTATATTTAGTTCACATAATATTGCAATAATGTTGGAAAGTGATTCATAAATTATACCACTATGCATGATTTTTCATAATTTACTATTATATATATATATATATATATATATATACGTTGAAATTCTTCTTTTTATATCACTCTATATTTTTTTAAGTGTGTATATTGTGTGTGTGAAGCCTAACTTCTATCGAAGAGGGCTCTCTGGGTAAAAAAAAAGGGAGGGGGTAGCTATTAAATATAGTGTAGTATAATTCATACTGGACCCTGTATTTTTTACCATAACATGCATCGATTTCCTTAAAACCCGTCTGTTTGGTCCAAAAATGTTTAAGTTCACCAATTAAAATTAATTAATGAACATTTTTAATTTTATTTCTTAGTTATTATTTTTCATTGAAGCATTTTAAAACTTAACAGATTTTAGTATAAATATATATATATATATATATCACCATATGTATATATGAAGAGTAGAACCTATATAGGACTACACGAAATAATTCGCATACATTGACGGGTTTAAATAGCTCATTTCATACATTTGCCTACAAAAAATGTGTCAGGTATTTCTTATCGTGAGTGATTCATAATCTAAGAAAGGAATCAAGTCAAAGCAAGATCTTCGCTTATCTGCTAATATGACTCATTGTGATTTAGCAATCCGTCTAATGAGGGGGTAACACTCAAATCTTAGTTGCAGTTATAAATATGTATTTTAAAGCATAATCATTCGAAAATTCAATTATTTTTCATGAAACGTTCTACCCTATTTTACAGATTTGTATGATAAATTTGGTGAAATATGTACTTTTTTTTTTTCTAAAATCTATATTTTGAACGTTATGCTAAAAATGTATTCGTGTAAAACCTATTTTTTACATTGCATGAATTCGTATTCATTTGAGATTAGTACTCTATTTCTTAAAATATCTGTGGAATCATAATATTTTTACAGGGTATATTGTGAAGGGAGGCCTTTTCATTCAAACAGCGGACCATGCATTTTTATGAAAGGTCAATATCCCTAATATTTCTGTCGCTGTAAAATAACGTGAATCTATTGGATTTATTTTGTGAAGGACACTGAGATTCGAATAAGGTTATATTATTTGTGAAGGGCGCTGGGTAGTCGCATTATTTTATGAGCAGGGCTTAAATCTTTAACTTTTTCTAGTTTCTTTTGAAGGATTTCAATATTTTGAACCTATCGATGTGTAAGTTATACTTTTACCCTAACTTGAATTTAAAAAAAACAGGGTAAAGTGTAAATTATCTGATTTTATGAAGGGTCCTTATGCATAATTGGATTTTTGTGAATGGCGTCTTTTTATTCCAAAAGAGAACCCCTACAGTTTTTGTGAAGGGTTTTTTTATTCGAATCGGGCATGTATCTCATTTATTTTATGAAGGGGTCCTATAGTCTAATGCGAGTTCACACTTCGAAGGGTCCCTGTATTTTGAACCTATCGATGCGTAAGCTGTACTTTTAGCCTAACTTGAATTGAAAAAAAAAAAAGGTAAGGTGTAAATTATCTGATTTTAGGAAGTGTTCTTATGCATAATTGAATTTTTGTGAAGGACAACTTTTTAATAAAAAGGGGATTTGTCCAATTTTTTGTGAAGGGTCAATATCTATAACTCTTTCCAGTTTCTTTTGAAGGGTCCCCAAAACGTATAATCACTCCATTCGAAGGCTTCCCTATAACTTTTAACTATTTTTGCATGCTAACCTAAATAAATGTATTCCTGTAGAACCTATTTGTATACTTCAATCCATTTAAGAATCCTATATGTTTTGGCTATCAGTAGGGTAAAGATTTTTCTTGAATCCTTTGGATTTTTTGTGAAGGGCCTTAGGCCTTTTTATTAAAAAGGGGATTTGTAACTGTTCACTATTTTAATTAACTAATGCACTAGATGGTAAAATTATATTTTGTTCACATAACATTTCGATAATGTTGGAAAGTGATTCATGAATTATGCCACTACGCATGATTTTTCATTCTTGTTTATTTACATATACGTTGAATTCTTCTTTTTATAGTACTCTATACTTTTGAAAGTGCGTATTGTTAGTCTATCGAAGGGCCCCTCTGGGTGAAGAAGGGAGGGGGAGGGGGAGGGGGGGGAGCTATTCAATTGAGTACAGTATAATTCATGCGGGACCCTATATTTTTTACCACAACCTATATCGAATTCATTAAAACGCGCCTGTTTGCCCCAAAAATGTTGAAGTCCGCCAATTAAAATTAATTAATGACCCTTTTTAATTACTATTTTTCATTCGCATCTACCATTCTACTGCACATGCAAACTGCGTACTTTCGTTGAGGGAAAAAAAAATTTCGCCAAAATTTCTTAAGTTCTCCAATTAAAATTAATTAATGACCCTTTTTAATTAAACCATTATTGACTTTTAAAATTCTCCTCAAATATACTCTAACATGTATAACAAATAGCCTACTCTCGTTGAAAAAATATTTGCTTCGAAAAATGTCTAAGTTCCCCAATAAAATTTAATTAAGACCATTTTTAATTCATATTTTTGCTACAAACCGAAAAAAAAAATCGAAAATTTTCAAGTCCCCAATTAAAACTCATTAAAATAATCCCCTTATCTTATAGTAGAAATCCTTATCGCACCCCCCTCCCATCGAACCCTCCGTTCTTATCAATGCTCATGCTCTTATCGCCGCCTTCCGCCTGCTCCACCTGCGCCTTCCGCCTGCTCCACCTGCGCCTTCCGCCTGCTCCGCCTGCGCCTTCCGCCTGCGCCTGCTCGACTCAGGTGATGTGGAACCGGTAAATATACACTACTCATGTGACATATTGTCTCATAACACCCTCATCGAAAAAATAAACTGTATTTTGAGAAAATGTAACATAACAGGTTCTTCCTCGAACCTCTTTAATTAATGCCATTTATTATTTAAAAAAAAAAAACTATTTGGTAAAGACAGAAATTTATTTTTGAAATTGTCAAATTTAACCTTCAAAATTTTTTTCAAAATTTTAGGAAAATCCTGCATGTTTGCAACTTCTAAAAATGATCGCCCGCTGTGGTGCATTTAAAAATTTCATTGATAAATCAAAAGGAGCAATAAATTTTTTTTTGCCGAGTTGCCAATTAAATGGAATTTTTTTTTCCTTACTGACTTACTGTTTCTTTCTGACAAATAACACTATATAACAGTAAAATTTTCCTTCTATGTCCTCAAAAATTTCTTTTCAATTTTGGAATATTTATTTTAAAATAAAGGAGCTCTTATAAATTTATTTTAATTTAGAGAAGGAATTATGGAACTTAACGTTTCATTAATTAAAAATTTTTAAGATCAACCTCTTCTTAAAAAAAAAAAAAAAAAAAACTGAAAGCTTTTTTTTTATTTTTGTGTGTAAAGTTTACTTGTAAAATAACTCATTGTTGTACTCATTCCTCAAAACACAAGTATTTGTGTTAAATATGGTGTACAATTTACTTTAACATTTATTTTTGAATACTTTTAAATCTTAAAATACAGGAATGTTAGGCCTACCGAATTTTCAGCATCTGGTTTACAGATGTCGAATATTCGCTATTGGATCAAAATCACTAATCGATGCATCTGTATAAGCACCTTTCAAATGTGATAGAAATAATTTTGAAGAATACTTTTGTTTTCCCATGAAAAAAAGGTAAAACTTAAGCTTTTTTATTTATTTATTTTGGGCGAAAATTATTTTATGTAAAATTTTTTTCCATGTGAGTTCTCTTTAATCAAATCTCTTTCTGCTGAATTCTGATGGAGCTAATTAAATTTAAAATCAATTCACTACTATAGAAATCATCGTAGTTTTACAATCATAATGTACTATTAAAATTTAAGAATATATATATTTTTCAAAAACTTTAAAATACTTCTAATTTCTTTTTCTTTCTTTTTTTTTCAAGATTTTATACACTATTTTATGTGATGTGTCAACTTTTGAAAGGACTATAACTTATACAGTATCGAATTTAAAAATTGTGTTCTTATAAACATATTTTGCACATGTTAAAAATTGAGGATTTTATGCAATAAAACAGTGGAGTATCCACTGAATTTTAAATAAAAAACGCATTGTTTTCAGTACCGGTTTCGAAGATAAAAAAATCCTCGTAAGAAAAAAAAACTGCTAACACATAAGAAAAAGTAAAATGCGGTCTATGTAGAGATTGACCTCAACTATCAATGCAAAAAATAAAATAGAAAATCATTTTAAAAATATGAAAATGCAAACTAAATATTGGATGTTTTCGCGTCTGTGAAGTACCCCCCCCCCCCACACACCCACACCCCAATCCCCTTAACAGCTCAATCATACATCCCCCCCCCCCCCCCGCCTTTTCATTTAAAATAAACGATTTATGTGAATACTGTAAATTAAAGGTGAGTCAAACTGAAGTCATATTTTAATTTTTCTTGTCAGAATCTCAGGCTGACGTTTCATTTTTACTGCAGTTAAAGGAAACAATTGTCTTTTGCTTATTTAAATGTATTCGTCCCTCAAAATAAAAACTAATCTTTTCGTCTTTTCCTTCCACTCTTCAAAATATTCTTTTTCACATTCTTACATTTCTTAGAATTTTTAAACAAATTTAGAGTTTACATTAATGATTTCAAGAAAAATTTTCTCTAATTTTTCCGTTTATTCATTCTTAAAATAAATAGATTCAGTTTACTTTACCTGCATAAAATTACAGTGATCGGAAAATTTCTACATTTTAGACAGGTTTCAGTTGTATACATTTTTCAGACATGTATAAATTATATATATATGGTATTCGTTCTATCGGAACCACGAAATTTTTCTCAAGACAGTTTTCTGTAATAGACACAGTAATAGACACAATTCAACATTTTGCTGTTGGAGAAGTGGAATTCAGTAAGAATCAAAACATTCATTTTTTTTAAATGAATTTTGGAGAAGTGATAGTTTAAGTGCTGTGTTTAAAACCGGGACAGTAAAGAGATGTATTGGGACACCTAGACATTATGCCTAAAATTGGGTCTCTCTCGGAACTTCTAGTCATCTTAAAAATTTCAATGTCACAATGAATAGCAATGGTGCCGACTTATATGGGCCCGTGGGGCTTTAGCGTCGAGCCCGCCCAATAATTTGCTCCCCTGACCCACCTAATTTACCTTGTTTTATTTCACTACGTATTTATTTAAATTTTTAAATCTCTGAAACAAAATTTCATTTTCTATTTGTTGGACAACAAATAAGAGCGAAATATGCCAGCCTAGGATATCGTCGGGATAGCTCAGTAGAGAGAGCGTTGATACGGCAAACCAAAGTACGCAGGTTCGAGTCCTGGGTGTTAGTCCCGTGCCTTGGATATAATTTACTTACAGTTGAATATACTTTCCTCTGTTCATTATGAAAATTTCATTTTGTTGACGTTGAAAAATGTGGGCCCATACAATATATTTCAAAAGTTGGCTTCATTGATCAATGGCATTCCTAAATAATAACCTTGATAATAAGTTGTTCCTAATTTTAAGTCAAAATTTTCATTAAATTAACGAGTTTGGTCTCAATGCAGTTTTTTTTAATATTATTGCACGCATCAGTGGCGCAGCCAGAATTCTGCTCTATGGGGAGGAGAGGTTGAATTGTTGATAATGGTGGTCGCTGGTTACTTGAATCACCGGCTAATCTAATCAGTTTAGCTAATGAAGTGATAATCATTTTTTTCCCTCGAAGAGTAGAATCAGTAGTTACGTTGACCATGATTCATTTCAGCAACGTTTACTATATAAGAGTTAGAAAACATAAAATGCACCAATGAAATAACAAAAAACTGTTAGATTAATATAGTGTTTGAAAAATGAGGAGGCAAACTTAAGAAATGGAAGGGAATAGTACCAGCAAACAATTTTTGGTACAGAAAATCAGGAATCGATTTTTAAATCAGAAATACATAGGATTTCATTCCAAGACAAACCCGAATTCTTGTTCTTAACTTTAGTAATAATAAAGCAATTTTAGCAAAATTTCCAATAGACTTTACTTTGCTTTGTGTCAGATGTAAAATAACACGAGAAGAGGTAGAATTTATTATAATCCGCGTCCAAACAATGCCAAATTAAGTATTCCATATTTTAGGATGTAGTTGACATTAAACACGGTATCGTTGACTGAATTACTGCGCACTTCCAGCACTTTATTTGACATCTAATTTCGTATACAGTATATTGAAAATTTCGTTAAAATATCTTCATTATTATTAAAGTTCTCTAAAAATACTTGGGTTCGACTTGACTTCCTATATCCTATATTTTTCACTAAATAAATGGATCGCGACCTGGTTTCCTATACAAAAATCGGTACTTTTCGGTTAGCCGGGCGCCAGTGATTTATATACATGTATATATACACACATATATATAGATTCAAAAATATCTATATACACACATATATATAGTACATACATATATGTACACACATATATGTATGAATATACATATATATTTATATATGTACATATATCAGTGGCGTCCGGCTAACCGAAAAGTACCCAAAAATCTTTAATTGTAGTGTGCTCTACCACCTTTTACAGATTGTTCTACTTTTTTATAAACACATTGTTTATGTGTTAAGTATGTGTGCTTTCTAAATATTATTTGTTTTTAACCTTTTTCATGATGTTGGAGAATATTTATCTATTAAATCACACATAAATAACGCCTGCATTCAAGTCTAAACATACACACAAATATTATACACACATACAAACTATAAATACAATAAACCCAACAAGTGTGAAAAATTTGCCAGAGCCACGAATCGAACCTGGGACCACAGCATACAATACTAATGCTCTAACCGCTGAGCTGCCCCGGCCACCTAGGTCTGCAATTTATTAGTGAGAAATTGCAGACCCAGGTATTGGCCGGGGTAGCTCTGTGATTAGAGCGTGAGTCTGTATGCTGTGGTCCTAGGTTCGATTCCTGGCTCTGGCTAATTTTTCACACTTGTTGGGTTTATTGTATTTGTAGTTTGTATGTGTGTATAATGTTTGCTTGTATGAATATTTATCTACATTTAGTTTTCTGTTAGAAACATCTATGCAGAATGAAAGATAGGTTGTACCTGCCTTCGGCCGTGGAAAAAAAAAAAAAGAAAATACATTATAATAACATTTTTGAAAAAAGAGGGTACTTTTTAACTTTCTCTGCCCCTCCCTGAAAGTAGGGGCGAAAGGATCTACTTATATATACTTTTATTTAAATGAAATACATTATAGCTAAAACTCTAAAAGATATTCCAGTTTTTACTTCTTATCTGATTTAAACACGACTGTAATTTTGTCCACATGAAAAACAATATGTCATAATTTTGATGATATAGAGGCAGCATTATTTCAGATTTAATAAGTGTAGATCAATGTATAACTAATTTATTACTTATTAATTTCAGTTAAAGCATAATTAGCATAAGTTTGTGTGTAATTATAGTAAATTTTATAAATTCTATGAAAATGCTTCTTATTTAACGCTTTTCTTCTGAAAACCTTGCTCATAGGCATGTATCTGTAAGTCAAAGTCAATAAAATTGCAATCAGTGCTTCTTTCCTCCGGGGAACGTGTGGCCTGAAGAACATTTCGAGCTACCTTATTAGCTAATGAACTCTCTATTAGCTCTTTAAATATATAGCCCCCCCCCCCAGGAACAAATTGTTCGAATGAAACACTACAATAATCTGTTCAATCAAAAACACATTTTACATTTATATCTTTATAGCACATTTTCTTAATTCTTACTTTGTCAAAGATTTTTACCTGCATCCCTCACATACCTTGGTCTTAGAAATAACTGATAGCAAAAACACAAAACAAGATGCACATGCAGGGTCTGTTTGGGCTCGGTCCTGACCCGAAACCGGACCAACCCACGGGCCAGTCTCTGGCCTATTTTCATTCATGGCAATCGGACTCGGCCTGGCTTCGTTTTTTCCAGGCCGGGCTGAAACTGGAATTCATTCTTCCTAAAGATCTAGACGAGTTGAAATTTTCGGGTCCTGTTTTTATCAAGCCCATATGAAAATAATTAGCCCTGCCTACCCTGACCTGACCCATGCAAAAATCAGTCAAATTTCGATCGGTCCAACAATTTTTGCAAAAAATGCAGATATTTTTCAATCGTCATTGTTCTATATTAAAATTTTCAATTTATTCTTTTTAAAGAATAGTTCATTTTCTAGGTAATAAAATTAAAGTACAATAAAGCGTGTGAAAAAGAACCTGCCCATGACAGAATCCTGATTCAAACGGAAAAATATATTTATCCATGCAAAATGAACATAATAATACGTGAGAAAAGAATGTAATATATTTACAACCGACAGTGTATATGCTAAGAAGGTAACTTTCCTATAACGGATGTTTCTGTTCTCCTATGCGATTCCGTCTTAGAAATTTTTACTATACTATAAGAATTTTCAGGTTTTTAAGTCTCCAAGCCATGGAATATGGATTAAAGTTATTTAATAACAACTGAGTCATTTGCATACAAATCGAGATCCAGTAACAAAATAAATATCTCAGCACAAAGCGTTTTTTAAAAAACGAAGAATACAAACAACATGAAAAGAAAAACTAAAATAAATATTTTTATCAGAACTCCTCGTAGAAGACAATTTTTAACCATACCAGTGTAAAAATATGTTTTTGTTGAAATTCAGGCGAGCTGGGAAGGGATAATTACGTTTTTGTATGAGCCGGGCCGGTCTCGGGCCGAGATTCTAGCTTTTATACTGGGTCGAGCCAATAAACTATGTGCATGGCCCGGACCGGATTCGAGTCTAACTTTTAGCTTTTTTTTTTTTTTTTTTTTTTGTGCCAGGCCGGCCTAATATACATACATATATTTTTTACGATCCGGATCGAACTTTTAACTTTTATACCCGGCTGAGGGGCAAAAAATGTTCTACAAGTCGGGTCGCGCTCGAACCTAGAAATTTCTCCGTTGCAGACCTTAACAGAAAGTCTGAAACTGAGAAAAACCTATAAACATATATGTTTGTTTGTTTTTTTCTCCTGGAAATTGATGTCTATTATCCTTTTGAACATGGAGCAAAGACAGAAATTCAATTTAAAAACATCCACTGTATAATACTCAAAGCGTATGACGGTCGAAATAATCATTCTTTTACTTCAAGATGTCTGAAAAATATAAGTGCTACCCTTTTTCAAAACAAATGACAGTTTTCACTTAACCAGTGCAATCTAAGATCTAATATACGCTTCCACAGTTTAAATATAATATTCGCGGTCTAATTGAATCACTTTGTTGAATATAATTTGATTCAACAAAGCTGCGAATTTCAAATAAACTAAAAAAACTTAATATTAACTAAAGTTAATATTTTCGATTCATAAAAGCGTCTAATTTGCTCAACTAGTGATTCATATAAGCGGCAATTATAATATTTTTTTAGCTCTGGAAGGGGTTTTGCCCCTCATACCCCCTTGGGCTGTGCCACTGGACGCATACACACATACAAAGGACTTATGAAGTTGGGGGTCTGTGCCCACCTCACAAAATAGCTCTAGTTACGCCTATGAATTTGTTGCAAGTAACTAAAAAAATTGCACAGATATAACAGAATCCTTCCTATTTTAAATATTTTATTTTTCTCGGATATAAATTTATTATAGACCATCAGCATATTTTTCGCGAAGCTTTGATATTTGTAACATTAATTTTACTGTCTCCAATTTTTAATACTTACCAACATATTTGAGACGAGTTATAGCTTAGGTTTTTTTCTTAGTTCATTTGCCGTCTAAATTTCGTTAAGAGACTTGGGTAGCCGTGAAATTTAAATATACACTGGTGTCCAGAAATTAAGGGACAGTGACCAATTTCAGACGTTTCGTCGAATATCTACTGAAACTCCTGAGGAAATGCCCTTGAACTTTGAGGATGTAAAGAACATGTTTGACTTCATGTTTTTCAGTGAAAATTTTGTCCCGAGGACAATTAGGGAGGGGGGGGGAAATAATAATTTTAATAATAAAATAATATTTTCGATCACCCAAGTAACAGAAAATGCTAAAAAAGGTAATGGTCTGTCACTGTAGCAAATGACTATGTAGGTCCTGTTCAACATTTGTGTGCATTTGTGTAAGCATAGCACGAATATTCGTGAAGTTGTTAACGTTTCTGTGAAAAATTCAATTTTTTTTTCTTAAATAGTAGGCAGAGTTTTAAGCCGAATTTAACACCGCTTTCCAAAAAATTGACAAAAAAAAAAAAAAAAAAAAAAAAAAATCGTAGAAATAGTACGCTGCAATTAAAATATTAATATATTGAATATTTGATGAGATATGGATATTTGTATGAAATACATTTCATAGGATTAAATAGAATTTCCTCCTCAATTAATAAATTATTGCTGTAACTTTTCGAGTTTTCACGGTATTTCACTGGTCTTTTTGTATTAGTTGCCCTATAGTACTGACTATCAAATGATAACAAAAAATTTTGTTGTAATTCGCGCATGCGCAGTTAAAATGTATTTCATACAAATACCCATATGTCGTCATCAATTATTCAATCTATACTAATATTATAAAGGAGTAAATCTTGTTTGTTTGTTTGTAGGGGGTAATCTCTGGAACTACCGAACCGATTTCAAAAGTGATGGTGGCAAATTGATGGTGACAACCCCTGCTCCAACATAGGCTATATTTTATGTCGGTGCCACTAACCCCAGGGGGTGCAGGAGCAAAAAACGTTCTAAAATTGCGATTTTTCAGTTATCACACTGGCTGTCAAGCCCTGAGAGCTTGGCAGCCGGTTCTGTATGTATGTATGTACGTACGTAATGCGATAACTCTTCATAGAAATATCCGTTTTCCTTCAAATTTTGTTTATAGGTTCACTGTGTTAAGGCGCTTCCCTGATTAGTTTTCGGGATTGATTGGTTAAGTATAAAGGGGGGAACGGGGGGCTAATCCCCCCCCCTTAATTTATATAAATGGGTTTTTCCTGCAGAATTATTCCGTTTTCCTTCAAATTTTGTTTATAGGTTCACAGAGTTAAGGCGCTTCCCTGATTACTTTACGGGTTTGATTAGTTAAGTATAAAGGGGGGGGGGGATCGGGGGGGGGGGGGGCTAATCCCCCCCTTAATTTATATAAATGGGTTTTTCATGCAGAATTATTCATTTTTACTTCAAATTTTGTTTATAGGTTCATTGGGTTAAGACGCTTCCCTGATTACTTTTCGGGATTGATTGGTTAAGTATAAAGGGGGGGAACAAGGGGCTAATTCCCCCCCCCCCTTAATTTATATAAATGGGTTTTTCATGCAGAATTATTCCGTTTTCCTTCAAATTTTGTTTATAGGTTCACTGTGTTAAGGCGCTTCCCTGATTAGTTTTCGGGATTGATTAGTTAATATAAAGGGGGGGGATCGGGGGGCTAATTCCCCCCCCCTTAATTTATATAAATGGGTTTTTCATGCAGAATTATTCCGTTTTCCTTCAAATTTTGTTTATAGGTTCATTGGGTTAAGACGCTTCCCTGATTACTTTTCGGGATTGATTGGTTAAGTATAAAGGGGGGAACAGGGGGCTAATCCCCCCCTTAATTGATATAAATGGGTTTTTCATGCAGAATTATTCCGTTTTCCTTCAAATTTTGTTTATAGGTTCACTGTGTTAAGGCGCTTGCATGATAATTTTCGGGATTGATTGGCTGAGTATAAAGGGGGGAACGGGGGGGGCTAATCCCCCCCTTAATTTATATAAATGGGTTTTTCATGCAGAATTATTCCGTTTTCCTTCAAATTTTGTTTATAGGTTCACTGAGTTAAGGCGCTTCCCTGATTAGTTTTCGGGATTGATTAAGGGGGGGGGGATCGGGGGGCTAATCCCTTCCTTAATTTATATAAATGGGTTTTTCATGCAGAATTATTCCGTTTTCCTTCAAATTTTGTTTATAGGTTCACTGTGTTAAGGCGCTTCCCTGATTAGTTTTCGGGATTGATTGGTTCAGTATAAAGGGGGGGGAATGGGGGGATAATCCCCCCCTTAATTTATATAAATGGGTTTTTCATGCAGAATTATTCTATTTGCTTCAAAATTTGTTTATAGATTCATTGGGTTAAGACGCTTCCCTGATTAGTTTTCGGGATTGATTGATTAAGTATAAAGGGGGGGGGGAACTGGCGGCTAATACTCCCCTTAATTTATGTAAATGGGTTTTTCATGCAGAATTATCCCATTTCCTTCAAATTTTATTTATAGGTTCACTGTGTTAAAGCGCATCTCTGATTAGTTTTCGGGATTGATTGGTTAAGTATAAAGGGGGGGGAACAAGGGGCTAATTCCCCCTTATCTATACTAATATATAAAGTAGTAAAGATTGTTTGTTTGTTTGTTTGTTTGTTTGTAGGGGGTAATCTCTGGAACCACTGAAGCGATTTTAAAAGTAATGGTGGCAAATTAATGGTGACAATCCCTGCTCCAACATAGGCTATATTTTATGTCGGTGCCACCACCACCAGGGGGGTGCAGGAGCGAAAAACGTTCTAAAATTTCGATTTTTTGTGTACTGAAGGAGATAGAAGTATCAAATTTGGTATGGTAGTTACTTATAAGATGTAAATGCTCTCTAAGAACAAATTATAAAAACATTCGCAATTTAAAAGGGTGAGATGAGGAAGAAGCGTTCTAAAAATATTCTAAATTACAATTTCTATGGAATCTCTGAAACTACAGAACCGATTTCAAAAGTGATGGTGGCAAATGGATGGTGACAGTCCCTGCTCCAACATATGCTAAATTTTTTGTCGGTGCCACTGCCCGCAGAGGGTGCAGGAGCGAAAAACGTTCCAAAATTATGATATTTTCAATAATGAAGGAGTTAGGAACTTGACATTTTGTATGGTCGTTACTTACAAGATTTAAATGCTCTATAAGAACAAAATCTAAAAAAATTCGAAATTTAAAAGGCTGAAATAAGCAAAAAATTTTCTAAAAACATTCTAAATTACAATTTGTATGGAATGTCTGGAACTACTAAAGCGATTTCAAAAGTGATGGTGGCAAATGGATGGTGACAATCCCTGCTCTAGCATAGGCTATATTTTATGTCGGTGCCACTACCCCGAGGGGGGTGCAGAAGCGAAAAACGTTCTAAAATTGCGATTTTTGCGATGCTGAAGGAGCTAGAAACTTCAAGTTCTGCATGATTGTTATTTATAAGATCTAAATGCGCTCTAAGAACAATTTCTAAAGAAAAATGATCTAATGATTCTGCGATTTTTCAACTATTGAATTTCTAAAATTACCAAATTTCACAATAGAGTACTATAGCGAAACCTTCACGCGTAAAAAGATAATGATAAGGGCGACGTTATCCTGACGTGTATATTGACTATAGCACGAGTCACAAATTATAGTATCCTTATTATTCTGTTAAAATATAAAAGTGAATTATGAAATGTCAATATTTTGTTTGATTAAAGGTTCGTTAAGAGAAATTGACCAGCGTAGCGGGCGTAGCTTGCTAGTATTATTAATATTTTAATTGCAGCGTACTATTTCTACGATTTTTTGTCAAGTTTTTGGAAAGCGGTGTTAAATTCGGCTGAAAACTCTGCATGATGTTAAAAAAAAAAAAAAAAAAAAAAAAAAAAAAAAAAAAAAACTCTTTGAATTTTTCAAAGAAACGTTAACATCTTCACGAATATACGTGATATATGTTTACACAAATGCACACAAATGTTGAACAGGACCTACATAGTCATTTGCTACCGTGGCAGACCATTTTTAGCATTTTCTGTTACTTGGGTGATCGAAAATATTATTTTATTATTAAAATTATTATTGCTCCCCCTCCCTCTAATTGTCCTCGCGAGAAAATCTTCACTGAAAAGCATGAAGTCAAACATGTTCCTTACATCCTCAAAGTTCAAGGGCATTCCGGACATTTCCTCACGAGTTTCAGTAAGGTATTCGACGAAACGTCTGAAATTGGTCACTGCCCCTTAATTTCTGGACATCAGTGTAATTATTAAGGTGGATCATGAAGAGTTTCCTAATGAAAATGATCTTTGCAGTATTTATAGTTCGTTTACTCAAAATAATTCGAATTCATTGTTATCTAAGGGCGGTTTAAAGTGCTTTTCAGCGGTGTTGTAGATTTTACTGCTCAACGAAAATTTACTATGTAATTTGGAAAGTGATTATGAAATGATTTTTATTTAATGAATATTATTAAAAAAAAAATAACTATGAAAAATTTTATTTATTTATTTTTAGAAAATTGGTATCCTATACAAAAATGAATAAACTTCACATACGAATAAAATAAATAAAATTGTGATTTGTAGGTGTTGAATGTCAATAGAAAAAAACGATTTTATTTAAATTTGCAGTTATTTTGTCTCACGGAAATATTTCGCTTCTTAATTGATAATCTAATGTCTTAAACAATAAGTACAAGTTTTTAGGTGTTCGTAATTATATAAATACGTAGCACCTAGAGTCGTCGTCTGGTCCGTCCGTCTGTCCTCATATAACAGCGAAAAACTATACCTGACCAAATGGTTTGAAATTTAATACATAAAATCGTTTCAGAATTTTACCGAGTCATTTCAAATTTTATGAAAATCGAATCAAAACTTAAAAAGATATTATTAAAAGTTTTCTTCATTCTATTAAATCCTATCATACTTAATTAATTTAAGGATAGCCCATGATAGGTAATGATTCTAGGTAGCCATGGTGATTACATCATATTTAAGATGGAATTATATTATTTCATTATTACTAAATTTAAAAACCAAATTTGTATACTAAAATTGTTTAATTATTAGCAATCCTATAATCTACCGACAGTTTTTTGGATAGATGTTTCCGGAGAAATATAGATATTAAATGGAAAAAACAACTAAATATGGATGTCAAGTTCTGAAATTTTCAAAGCTAGGTTTAAGTTTCCCGTTGGGATTTTCAGTAAATGTCAACAAAAGATAAAATGTTGCCAACTTAAAATGTGCTAATTTTATTACGGAAATTAATCAT
This sequence comes from Maratus michaelseni, assembly GCA_963931845.1. Lineage (NCBI taxonomy): Eukaryota > Metazoa > Arthropoda > Arachnida > Araneae > Salticidae > Maratus > Maratus michaelseni. The sequence continues at coordinate 332,565,590 of OZ007593.1, read as the reverse complement.
GTCATAATAACAGACGATATAATTCATTTTTTTCAGTAAAATAATAACAATGATTTTTTTACGTTGTCTTGTATTGGATATTTGCGCATAGTATAATTTTAATGTAACAGAATTGTAATTAATTGTTTGTAAAAGTGTATTGAAACTTAATATTGAATTTCATGAAATAAATTTAATATCTATAATGTAAAAATCTGCACATAGAATAAATTTTGAATTAATTCAATTTTGCATAAGAGTGCAACATCTATGGCACTAAGATCTGAATATTTTTAAAACTAGTTATGGTACGAACGCACCTCATTTGTCATCTTTGACGTACAATTTCCAACTTGTTTAAATTTACACTGAACTCCTTTAGGCATATTCCTGCTTAGAGAAGTCATTTAAAAGTAACTTCTGGGACCCATTTGAATGCTTTGCAAAACGTATCTAAATTTAATTAAAATGTATTTCGATGTTTTAGTTTTTAAAAAATGGCAATGCCTTTTCCCCCTTCTAAATCTTTTGTATTATCTTTAAACACATTATGGAAAATTGGTGAAATTTTGTGATTTCATGTAAAAACGCTCACACCGTAGAAATTTAAAGCGATGAATTCCAAAATCGAAATTATCGCCCAAAATCGCCATTTTTTAAAAAATCAAAAATTGTTACCCACATGTTAATTTCGAAAAAAAGGCGACTTTTAAGGAAGAGCTGAAAAATAAATATTTTAAAATCATACTGTTCTGTTACACAGAATGACTTACCTTTATCTTTGTACAACAGCTAATTTTTAAATCGTTATTTTTAGAGGTATTAGTTCCAATTGCAAAAATGTTATTGTTATAATAACATCACGTCAAAATAGTTAAATATTTTTTTAAGTTACGAACTAAAAAAATTTGTAGGGTATCCCCCTCCCCCTTCCCACCCACCCATGGCCCTACACTAAAAACGTGTTTTTAAGTTTTCAGTGCCAGAATATGCTTAATATTCATAAAATTCAAATATCATAACTCTGTAAGTTTTAGTCGTTAAAAAAAAGTTTATGGTTTTACTTTTTAAAACATGCAAAAAGTTTCCCTAAGTATAACTTATAAGATCCATTTACTGTATAAAAATTATATAAACATCCATTACTAGAATAAAAATGTCATAAAATATAATATACATAAACTAATTATCTTTTATCTGATTCCACTTTCACTTGTCATTTCACTAATCGATTGTTTTTATCGATTTCTGAAATATTTTTGTTTTGTCTTTTAAGGTGGTTTTCTATAGTCACAAAATGTTACCTTTTTTATTTAATTTCTATTTTTTTTACGTTTATATATATATATATATATATATATATATATATATATATATATATATATATATATATAATATATATTATATATATATATATATATATATATATAACAAGTTCGCAGAACAAGAATGACCGAATCTCGTATTTAAAGATAGCATGTAATAATATTTTACGTAATTGTTACAGTAAAAAAAAAAAAAAAAAAAAAAAAAAAAATTAAAACCTACCAGGGAACCAGGGAATCTCAATATATTAAGAATCATAAATATATTTTGAAGATAGATACAAATATAATAAGCCATACAAACCACGAAACCAACCTCCACTAATCTTTATATATTGTTGCATACTAATTCCAAATTATTTAAAAGAATTAATTATTGAGTTTACCATGTAGTTAGGATAACCATATTTTTTAACTTTATTACTTATAAATTTAATTTTTTTAATTCATATCTGAGCATAAATATTTTATTCTGTACAGGTAATTAGGTAAAATATTTTTATAAAGATATTTATGTAAACATGAATTGAACGCAAAAATATTTACTCTGAAAAGAAAACCAGTTATTTTATCATAAATATCAAATATTATTATTTTTTGTTATTATTAAGTGTGATTTTAAAGTTAAGAAAATTTATTAGATTATTAATCACATCATTTTGACTTAATGTAAGCTGTTTGGGATATTGAGTAAGTAACAAAGGGATATTATGAGTCACTGAAATTTAAAAAAAAAAAACTAAATATATCACGTGTATAATGATAGTAAATATAATCATTGTTATTGCTTAAGGAATTCATTTCATAGTAATATAAATAATGATCAGAATGTATACTTGAAGCTGAACCTCCTTGAGGAATTCCTTGACATTGTTTATAATTGGTATTATTATAGATAATATAATTCAATAATGTTTTAAAGAATCTAACAGAAGTGTAATCTTTTAAATTTAATTGAGATTTGTATTCTTTAAAAAATGAACACATATCCTTTACCCTTTTATGCAAATGTCTGATGTCTATAGCATTAAATAGATCATTAAAATAAATTTTTTAAGCATTTTGCAGAATTTATGTTTTGTTATTATTTATTTATAAGCTAAAAACTGTTTTTTTAAGCAGTGTTAATTGCCATTTTTATTCGTTATATTATATATCTGAGTGAGATTATTCAGCAATAAATTATTTGCAGCATTATTATATATTATATGCATTATATCCAATAGTTATATATATTCCTTTCCAAATGTAAGTTCTTAAAAAAAATCCTTTAAAAAATTAAAAATTTTAGCCATATTTAAAATTTTGTTTTTAGGAAGAATAATTATTTTTGAATATATTTTTAAATTTTAAGTATAAAAAATAATAGGAATATTATTTTATTCTTTTCTTCGGAGAAACATTTATTTAAAAAGAAAGAAAAAAAAAAGAAGAAAAAGAAAAAAAAAAGCATTTTTCTCTGAGTAATTTTTAGTTCGAGAATCGTATCTTAAAAATATGATAAGACAATTTAAAGTATATAAAACCGAAAACTATTGTACAAAGTTTCACAATTTTTTCGTTAATCGAAATTCAAATAGATAAATTTAAATGTGACAAATGTCGAAAGACTATACATTCCGAGATAAATGCATTTAAATCTGAGAAGAAAGCGGGAAAACTATTAGCAATACAACATAAAAAAAAAAAAAAAGTTCTCACTTTCGATCTAATTATTTACATGCAGATTGCGTCATTTTATTAAAAATAGTGTAGAGTATTTTTTAAAGATTTTTAAAAAAAAAGATTTTTGCGTAGCGGATCACCTTAATAGTTTTCTTTTTTCGGGACATTTTAGAAACATGCTGTGAAGTTTTAGAATTGGTATTTAGTTTCCACAGAATGGCTATAAGCTTGTTCACAGTTGTGAGACTTTCAAAATTCAACAAAAGAGAAGCACTTTTCTATTTAATACATATATCTTATTGTAGAGCTTTCACATAATCTAAGTATCCAATACAAAATTATTACTGTTGAATTCATGTTCGATTGATATTTGAAATGGGATGGTTGCGGGAGATATTGGCATAACCATCTAGATTTCACTTCTAAGTTTGACTAAAAACGACGTAAAATAAAAATATGCACCTTATGAACAAAATACTTTTAAACAGTGGGCGTATCCAAGGAGGGCGGCCAAAATTTAAAGAATTTTAATACCTAATGTTTTGCAAAATGTAAAGAAATCAGCTAAGACAAAATCAAAATAAATCGGAAAAATATTCCGTTTTAGACAGGTTTTTATTTTTAAAAATGCGTTATTTAGCAAAAACCATGGGATTTTCCTGTTTCAGCCAGGTTTCCGTTACGCATGTATATAACGGAAACTTGGATGAAACAGAAAATTTGTCACCTGGGCACAGGTTCTGTCACACACGTTTTATTCTATAAAACTTGATATATGGTGATTAAAATTGCATTATTAATTTTTATTAATTTATAAAACACTAATAAAATGTGTGTCGGTTAAAGGCATATTACCTTTTTTTTGTTAACTATTTAAAATGTGCGTTAATTAAAAGTAATTTTGCCTTTTTATCAAACTTTCAGGCGAATAAACTTATAAGAAATTTAATGGAGTAAAATCTGTGTGTGACCTTTCTCTTAAAGGGAAAAAAAATCATGATCCCGATTAAAACAGTAAGATACAATTACAGTAAAACCCGTGAAAATGATACCTGTCTATAACGGAATCGTGCCTTATGAAGGAAATTTTTATAGTTTCGATAAAAAAAAGGACAGTATAATTAAACCTGTTAAGACGGAAACGTGTCTGAAACGGAATTTTCCCGGTTAATGCGATTCCGTCTTTGCAGGTTTGACTTGCATAACGAATGCGGTGTCTGTCATGACAAATTCTTATTTTTAAAACGGAATTTTGCCCGGTCCCTTACGATTCCGTCGTAGCAAGTTTTACACTATCTCACCCTCCGAAGTAATAAGTCTAGATACGCTACTGCTTTAAAATAAATATGAATGAATCGGGACTACACACTACAACGAGTCGATATATAAATGTAAAAGTCATATAAATGAGAAACGTAAAAACGGCGCTCTACTGTATATATTTTCGGACAATTATTACTTTCAGGCACATCAGGCACGTGGTCAATGCTATGCTTGGGAACCATAGTCGCAGCCATGCGCTATGTTGGCTCTGATCGTCACAGATATAAATTTTTTTCGCCTTACTCGAGATGTGCCTTTACCGAATGATTAGGTCCATTATATCGAGAATATTTCGTTATTTAGTTCCAATATTTGGAAAATATTAATTTAAACCACATCGCATAATTAGTGTCAGAAAACGGGAGAAATGCAAACCGCCTCCAGGCGGAGCTCTGGACATAACTCTTCGCCAATCACAACATCCCAATTCCAAAACAGCGCGAAATCCATCCAATTGGCTGAGAGACCGAGGAGAATGTCTGCGTAATCGGTTTAGTTGGGAAAAATTCCCCTTCCCCCCTTCTAGGTCACAGGTAAAGCTCGGATTACAGGGATCACAATCCGTGTTTCACACACATGCCTAATCGTCTGACGAAAGGAAATGGAGACTGTTCTGTTTGTTTTAGCGCGGGAACTGTTTTTATGAAAAGAGACGTGGAGTAAAAGAGTCTGATTTAAAGGATGTGCATGATGTTGATAGCTGTGTTCTTTTATCGCAAGTGTATTTTAAATACATGAGATTTTATTTGTATTTTCTTCAGAAATTTGAACAAAGATTTTATTTTACAATTATTCTTGAATGGCAAAGTCTGTGATACAACTGGATATTACTTATTTTTTTGTTACTTGTGAATTTTCGGTTGTGTGTTTCAGATAGAAAAAGAGAAAGGCGAATTACGTAAATCCTTTAGACATCATTTGTTGATAATAATATACTCTTTTAAACTTTTATGAAAGGAAAATAAAAATTTGAGCCATTCATCTTGGAAAAATCTTGGAATCAATACTTAAGGAAAAACTAGTTTTGTAACTGTATCTTTAACTTATTATCATTCTTCGTGTGAATTTTCAGAAGTTATAAAATAAAATTGATAAATAAGTGAAGCATAACTCAATACTTCGATTTCAATTTATATTATGGAGAAAAGCACTATGAGAAACTTTGGAATACAAAAGTTCTGAAAATTGATGTAAAGAAAAGTTTTAAACTCTATCTACGATAAAATTTATTTGGAAGATAAAATTTAGAAGAAATGCTTAATAATTCAAATGATATTGAAGCTGTGCAACACGATATTAATTTTTTGGTGGAAAATTGTGTGGCGAATAGAGTTTGGAATGTTTTAAGGATAAAAAAAATTGATTTTTATCATACGCAATTTAATCACTAACGAGAGATTGACAGATACAATATTAACACAAGTTCATACCTTACAAAAATCAAAATTAAAATTTAATTCTTCTCCAAACTTTAAAATATTTATTGCACCTATTTCTTCAAAATCCAGTTGACTATAATCCGGTTTTTTAAGTGAAATTGGACGAAATAATCATTTCTAGAACACGAGCTTAATTAATTATTTTTATTTTCTTCACAAAAAGTAACTTTATTCTATAAAACTATATTTACGAAGTAGTAACCACATTGACTCTATAAATTGAGAAAAAAACTGATGAGGATCTCTGCATTTTGACTCTGCATTGAAATCCCATTTGACTTTATTATTTTTTAAGAAAATGTGAAATAAACTTTATCAAGAAGCTATTTAGATAAAGTGCATTATTTTAAATATTAAAAATAAATTTTACATTAATATAGGAAAAAACTGGAGAAATATTTAGCCTGCGAATACTGAGATTCCCCTTTATAGAACTTTTGAATTTTACTTCTATATGAAGAAGCACTCAATATGAAATAACTCCAAAAATTTCAAATTTCAAAACTTTTCTAATACTTATTAAGAAATAAAACTTCTTATAAGCAAAAGGAAAAAAAAAATGTAAAAACGGCGAAAGTCAAACTTCCACTCAATTTTTGAAATGCATTAAAAGAAAAAAAATCCCCTTAAAGAAAATTTTCGTAACAAGAAGAACTGTGTTTTAATTAAATTGAAACACTCTAGATTTAAGAAGAAACTTTGAACGAACTTTAGAAGTCCGAATTTATCAATTGAATAATGTTATAAATAACAAATCATACAGTGTGAATATTGCTGCTAAAAAAAAGGGAAATTTTTCCAAATATAATAATTCTAGTCATTTTTTCTTAATTTTGACGAACTGGACATTTTTTAATAAAATGCGTCCACTATAATATTGATGGTTTAACTGTGTATATACAGAGTAGCATGAGAAAAATTTTGCAGTTTTCTTAATTTTTGCACCTAACGAACTGTTGGGAGACGCAGTCATGCTTCCGGGATACCCTGCTCTACACAGCGGTTATCCCTGCTGCCTAGTGCCGGACTTGTTCAAGGCACCGAGCAATCCGGCGCCAAGTCGTCCGTCTTTCTCCATCGACAGCATCTTAGCCAAAGAGTCCGGCCGCATCGGAACTGTGTCAGCACCAGTGGCCGGACCTAGCACAACCATTTGGACTGCATCACCTTTGCATTATCATTACAGTGGCGCAGAGTTATGTGGTAAGCGTATCAATGTATCCTAAAATAGTTGAACATTATACTGTTTGTATGTTTCTCATTTATCTACAAACTTTTCATTTATACGTTTTTGCACTTCGATCCCAATTCATTCTTATATGTTCTTATAATATAATATTATAATGCTCGTTCTATAATTGACCGAAAAAAAGTTAATATAAAGGAAAATTTAAACTTATCTAATAAATCTTTTTATATAACTTTTCCGGTTACTGTCAATATGTATATACATTCCGTTGCTTTATGGTATATTATATATTGTTGTTCTATCATGGTTTATTTATTTATTTTTTTAATTATTTGATCTCTTTGGGTTTTTTTCTATCTTATTTTGGTCATTCTATATATAAAAAGGGGCATAATATTGTCATTTTTAGGCTTAATGCCGACCATATTTGAGGAAATAACATATATTTACTATTACTTATTCTTATGATGCTCCTCTGAAGAATCCATAAGATATTCATAGTATTCCATTCTTGATTTTTCTTTTTATTAAGTTTAAGACTTGCAGAATCCTTTCCATTGCGTTTTATAATATCTCTACCTTTGTTTTTCACATATGTGATTTCATTATATACTATATATATATATATATATATATATATATATATATATATGTGTGTGTGTGTGTGTGTGTTATTTATTGAATGAGCCTTGTACATATACATTTTAAGAATTAAATAATTTCTTAATTCTTTTCCTTTAATTCTTTCTCCAAAACTTTCAAATCCGAGATGAATGCTGAAAGAGACATTTTTTTTTCAGTTTTTGATTCTTTATGTAGATATCTCTTTTGTTTTTCTTTTAATTCTTAGAAATGTGTCTCATGTAGAAAAAAAAAACAAAAAACATAAGAATACATTTTTTGGAGGATTAGGTGTGACATGAAAAAGCATTTCATATCACTGTTATTTTGCTTATTAAATTAGTTTTCATCAAAAAAGTATTTTAGGCAAATATGTTGACATAACTTATAGCAATCGAATTTTAAATTAATTTTATTGTGCAGTCGAATGTTTAAAATTAATTTTCAAGCATAACTTTTTTCGGATATTGTTAACAGATATATATATAAACGGCACGTCATTGTAAGTATAATTTAGCAAAATATGATGCAAAACACATCACTTTATAAAAAAACAAATCTCTGTGCATTTAATTGTGTATTTAAAAAGCCTATTTTTATAATAACACAATTAATTATAATAATAATGATGATGATGATGATAAAAGCATAAAAACTATCAACTTTATTCTAATACAGAAAAACGTGTGTGATAAAAAAAAAAAAAAAACATTGTAATAAAAATGACACAAATAATTAAAATCATTTTATTTGTATTATTATTTTTTGCACTGAAAAGGGTATTTTTTTTATGCATTGAACTATTTATATATAAGATCAATTTATTTTTGTTGCGTGCCTTTCGCTAAGTTGATTTTTACACATGGCATATATATTTATTACCAGTTACTATCGATGAGTTTCTCTGTTTTGTTTACCACTCATGCAATTGCAAAGTTAACAACTTTTGAAAAACATTCTTCGAAGGGGGAGAATGTAAAGTAGAATTTGTAATAAATTTCACAAGCAATTACATCCATATAATTTTTTTCGGAGTTTTGCAATTACGGCAGAAATTGCACTAGAACATTTAAACTTTCCTATTGAATTGGTCTGTTCGACTTCGATTTCACACTGAAAAAAAAAAAAAAAAAAAAAAAAAAAAAAAAAATGTTGATTTTATGGTATAATACTAGCATCCCAGCTACCAGTACTATACAGTAAAATTAACAGTAATAAACAGTAAAATAAGCAGTAATACGCTGCGCGGCAGTGTATTTACAGCCAATTTTACGGTATTAATACTGACAGCTGGGATGCTAGTATTATACCATAAAATCAACATTTTTTTTTTTTTTAGTGCAGACGACTTTAACATATTGTAATAAAGAAATCTTTTTCTTAATTAACTAGCGTTATTATAGTAATGTTTTTTAGAATTAAGTACTAACATAAAAAAAAAAATTCTGTTCCATGGCCATCGAAACAATAATCCTCCTCCTCTCCCCCCCCCCTTTTACTTCATCACACCATTGAATTCTTACAACATTATTTTAGCTATTTCTTCTTTTGATAATTGTTTTCAGAGGTATAACCTTGATATATTATCTTTTTTATGCTTAAAACATAAATCCAAATATGAAAAACAAACATTACATTTATTATATATTCATATAAAAGCAGAATATATAGAAACTTGTAAATGTAAAGAAACAAATATTTCAAAAGCACTATAGCTTACAGGGAAGCGAAATCATCAATAATATTTTCCAAATTTAATAATTGTACAACTCCAAATTCCATTGATATAGTTTACATAAACTGCTTTAGTCTATTTTTGGTTAATCGATGATCCTAAATAAACTTAAACTATTTTTTTAATTTTCTGAAGATTCTAATAATTCTAATGAATTCTAATGTATCTTATAATTTACGTCAGTTTTCTGTATGAACTGTATCTGAAACAGTCATAACAGAAAAGGAAAAATATTTTGCTTTGTGACTTTCACTGACAAAGATTTTCTTTATTTCGCTATCAAGAAGCTGTATTACTTCCTATTGTATATTATTCGAAAAATAAGATAAATAAAATTCGAGGTTGTTTGATTGCTTCAACATGTGCAAGAATTTCTGGATCGTATTTCACGATTACATAGTATAAATCTTAAATAGTATAAATATTTTAAAAGGAAAAAAAACCCCAACAAAATACGCCCCCCCCCCCAAAAAAAAAGTTTTTATTATTATTAACATTTCAAGGGGGCTAAGTGTTTTCTGACTTCATACTTTCCCGGTCATGTCAGACAGGACTTCTTTTCCGTCTAAAAATAATAGTGATAGTTTACATTTAATGGAGTCTTTATAAATTTATTTTGGTTTAATATATATCAAAGAAATATTTTTGAAAACGTTTTTTTCTTTTTATAGAACGTTAGAATTTTGATTTTCTTTAACCATATTTTTCTTTTATTCTAATTAGTTTCACATTAATTCTTTAATTTACTTTTTTTTTCTTTATTTGGATGCAGTTGTCTAAGTGATAATCTATATTGTTATTCACTATTCATGACTTACAGACATATAAGACGAAAAAGATTGTACTTTAAACTTTTTGCCTAAATATGTTTGCAATATGACTTGTAATTTTTCCAACTGAGTGAAAAATATCCAGGCCGGGATTCGAACCGAGGACTTTGGCTTTAGCTGAAAACGCTTCCCCCCCCCCCCCCCACTCATTTAGAAAAATTACGCGTCTTATGATTTCTTTACCAAACAATTTGGTTGTGTTAAAATAATTAAGTGTAATTACATATCCAACGTTCATTGGAGTTATTTCACGTGCGATTTATTCTTTTGAATTGTTTAAAAAATAACATACCGGATGTCATTGCCAAAAGGTTGCTTAAGGGAAATGTGTCTGTGGGATTCGTGCAGGATAGCTTAGTTGGAAGAGATTTGGCAGCGAAAGCCAAGATCCTTGTCTCGAATCCCGGCCTGGACACTTCTTCACTCAATTGGAAAAATCACAAGACTTATGGTTTCGTTACCCATCACTTTGATTGTGTAAAAATAATTAAATGTATGCAATATGCTTTTAAAAGTGTTTTTAATTGTAGCATAATATTTGTTATCGGCAATTTTTGTAGAAAATAAGTCGGTCTCGATTTTATTGATTTTTGCATGAACCGGACTGGGTCATAAACCGAAAAAAAAAAAAAAAAAAAAAACTTGTCGTGCCCGATCCTTAACATTTCAGCTCTTGCAGACTTTTAAATTGATGTCTGAACCAGATCGCAGCAAATCTCGATAAGTCGTTGATTGGATAATGTCATCCTACTGGATAAAATGACTTTTGATATAATCTATGTCTCATCGACCACTAAAGCATTCAGTTCTTCTTTTATCCGTCACAAATGTTCACATTCTTTTAACCCTTTAGCGGGCGGTGGTCACAAAAAAGGACACCTAATTTTAATTCCAAAACTGACAAACGGCACCAAGAATATTTAATTAATTTTTTCATTTTATAAAGTTATAGGAAATTTAGCAAGTTTTTATTTTGTAATAAATTCTTTTGTAAATTCTGGTGTCAGTCCATTATTTCATCATTTTAAAAACAGAATTACTCCGCGCCGGAAAGGGTTAAATCTTCAGTCGCCTTCAGTAAAAATACCATATATATCCATATTACTTAAGAGTAATATTTCTTCGCTAGTGTTTAATTTTCATTTTTATAAAAGGAATATTGGGAGTTTGTGACTTTCCTGCACAATGTGCAACAGTTGTTGCTGCTTTCACTCTAAAAACGCCGTTTTCAAGACTGAGCAAAAAATACTCAAATCTGAGTATGTCGCATAATCAAAATGGCTCTGAATCAAAATTACTCAAGTTTGAAACATGTATATACCCATTTCTGAAAACGTGCACACACTCAAGAATAAAACATCATGTGTTCCTATTGGAATATGTCCATGTTTTAAAAATGAGCATGAACTGACTTCTAATGTGCTCATTTTTGAGTATGTCCATGTTTCAAAAATGAGTATGAACTGACCTGTGCTCATGCTGTTAGGTCCATGTTTCAATATTCTGAGTATTTCTGGTATTTCAGAATTGAAAGCATTGGATCGTCCTATTTGAAACAAAAAAGTTTCACAACAAACTGAAAACATCGATTTACTCAGATGTGAAAGTGTCATTTTTTTTTTTTCAGTGTTTAAATAAAGGCATGATTTTGAAATCAATTTATATAAATGCTTTGGAATCAAGAAGCATTTTTCATTTTCTATATATATGTAATAACGAATGTATTACATATTGAGTGCAATCGATTTATCCCTGATGACGACTTTTCACAGACTGTCAAGTCTCAAAAAACGTCTTAAATCGCCCCCTTTGAAGCTATTTTCTGAAAGATTCTCTGATTTGTCAAAAACGAGAAACACTCTTTAATATACGAATAAGAACACCTGCAAATTTGGGGCATTTAGTAATAAAAATGACTTTGATAATCAAAGCCATTCGAATGGTGTTCCGGGACCCTCACAAAAAAAAAAAGAAAAAAAAAAAAAAAAAGAAAAAAAAAATAACAAGAACGAAAAATCATGCATTGGGCATAGAATATTAAACACTTTCCAAAGCTAAAAGAAGATTATTAAGAAACTTTTTTTTTTTTACCTAAAAATGAAATGAGATATCTAAATAAGCAACTTAAAAAAACACATAACTCAGTAAAAATCCATTTTCAGCCAGTTGCTGTCCATATGTGCGAAATCTTTTGTGCAGTCCTAAATAATGATCTGTAGAATTTATACACTCCACATTATACTCTCAAAATTAGATAAGTTTAAAAAGGCATATCAAAGCGGAAAACGCACTTTCAGCAATTTATCGATCAAATCAGTCTTGTAACCGAATTCTTTTGTGCGTCTCTGTAAATGAACGACAAATGTTATGCGCTTCATAATCTATAGAAAACATGTTGTAGTGAACTTGTGGTTTTATTATGTTTGAAGTATCATAACATATCACTAAAATGCAGCGCAAACGAATTTCCCCCTTAGACCAAAATGTAATGGAATTCTTTTGTGCATCCCTGTAAATGAACTATAAATGCTACTTATTCTATACTCCTGAGAAAGCATGTTGTAGTGCTCTCAGTGATGCATATTGCATATCAATATCAATATGTTTGAAATATCGTAACATCAATAACGATTTTTCCCCATAGAGCATAATGTAACAGATTTTTTTTTTAGCGTCACTGAAACGAACTATAAGTGCTACTTACTTAATTTTCAGTACCGAACATTCTATTTTAAAAATCAATAACATATAAAATTTCTATGCAATCCGAGTATATTTATACGAGTTAGAGCATGGACAGACGACAGACCGACAAACCGAATTCATAAATACTTTTCAACTATGTCGGAAAAAGTTAAAAAAATCGCCGCCACTTTTCAAGATTAAGTTAACTAACAACTCTCTCTCTCTCTCTCTCTCTCTCTCTCTCTCTCTATTATATATATATAACCTCGTTAACGGGAACATTCAAGGGGAAACTTTTTTTGTTCGTGTTAAAAGTAGTTCGTGTTATCTGGACTTAAATACATTACATACAACTGGACGAGGCAATCCGATACAGTTCGTGCTAAAAGTAATTCGCGTTAAGCGTGTTCGTGTTAACGAGGTTTGACTGTATACATATTAATCAGGAGTCCCCGGCCTTGGTTTTGTTTTGACAAAACAGCCCTAAGGAAATCGAATGTAATTTTTTCTCTCTTTAGTAAGCATTCAAAATTGCAACTTTTATGTAAGCACGGGGGCGATTGCCTTCGTTTCCCCCCGTTAAATCAGCGGCTATTTCGGAAAGAAAAAATGCAATGACAGTATAATTTAAACAAATGAAAATGGTGAATAAAACAATATTTGAAGAAAAAATTTCCTAATTTTGAAAAAAAAAAAAAATCCTTAAATTTTGATAACCAACGCCAGCGATCTTGTCACCTCTTCCTTCACCCGTCGCCCTTGTTCTCTTCTAAATTATCTTTAATAATCCCAGTAAATGATGTTTTGTCATGTTTAAGAGTGTAAGCTTTAAATAAAAGTTCATATTGCATTTGAACATTACTTAAATTGAAAAGTTAATATTTATAAAATTATTTCCTTTTATAAATGGGATGATGTTTTTCTCATATGGACGTAGAATGTAACCTATCATATAAAAATTATAAAACACATATAAAATTATTGATAAAAACATGTATGTTACGTACTTTTTAAAAATAATGACGTATGCATATTGTATATAAATCATAATTGAAATTGCGATAATTATATTTTATTGAGTTTTCTTAAAAAATAAAATAAATAAATAAATAAAAATAAAAAATTTGTGAGCGAACCGTTCTCTGTTCAAAACATATTTGTGTTAAAAAATAATTAAGTATTTTGTGTTTCATGTGTAATTTATTATTATTATTATTATATTATATTAAATATACATAATAGACACATAAAAATAAAATTTTCTAAGCGAACCATTTTCTACTCAATATATGTTTGTATAAAAATATAATTAATAAATATTTTATTACAAAATAAAATTATTATTATTATTAATATTTTATTATTTTAAAGTAAATATAATATTATAAATTTATTATTATTATTAATAATATTATTTGATGGGAAATATAGGTTCGATATTAAAAAAAATAATAGATTCTATTTATGCAGCGGAAGAATGCTCTTTAAATGCGAAATATAATTTTCTAATTCATATTCTGATTTATATAAAATTTATCTTCTGAAATTTAGTAATAATAATAAGAAGAAAAAAATAACGGAAAATATCTGCAAATAAAATTACAAGAGAGATTGCTTTAATGATTTTAAATATAGTCATTGTATATTTGATTTTCAGTTTCATTATTTAAGAACACGAAAAATGTTCAAATGAAAAAAATTCCTTTTACAGCGATGTATCTCTACAAATTATATGTCAGCTCTACAAATTATATGCCAGAATATGAAAATAAGATTTTCACATGTGCATATGTTATCTTATCTCTTATTAATTTTTAAAGGAAACAAAATAAGGCCTTAAAATAAAGCCACTTTTCAAAATGTCTCATGCATACTAAATCATTTCAAATAATCAATTTCTTATAAGATAATAAATTCTCATATTTGTGCACTCTTTCTTTTTTAAATTATTATTATTCATTTATTTATTTTGAAATTATCAAAATATTTACTGTGCGTTGTTGTGCCACTAATTCATTCGTTAGTTTTTAACTTTAATAATTATTGCTTGTTTTTTAAATATATTGCACAGTTTTTTGACAAGTGATATCAATTCCATGTCTACTTGTGTGTTTCTGTTTTTGCCGCCCATTTCTTCAATACATGGTTGCCAGGAAAATATCTCAATTGAATTTTGAATGGATGTATTATAAATGTGTGTATGGATGTATTTATAATACATCCATGGAATTTTGTACACCACTTTTTTCGAATTTGCCTTATTTAACCTTACACCGCCCAATTTTTTTTGGAAGTATGTTTTTAGGGTTCCGTACTTAAAACAGTGAAAACGGAACCATTATAAGATCACTCCTATGTCTGTCTGTCCGTCTGTCAGAGCCCTTTTTCTCGTAAACTATGGGACGTGGAAAGTTCAAACTTGGGAAAGTTATAAAGCCTTTTTACCCACATATTTTCAGATTATTAGACATTCACAAATATGTTTAAGAACAATTTAGGGGGCTAATTAAGTTACTTTAAAAAGAAGTTTTATTTTTGTATATCATGTGGGGTATCGTGTGAAAGATCTCGTAATATTGAACACAAAAATATATTTGTTTTAATTTTAGGTATTTTATTTTCAGAGATATCGTCGAAAATGCACAACAAAAATATGCCCCCCCCCCTCTATTTCCGAAACTAAAATTATGAAAAAATTAGGGATAATAGGCGTTTATTAAAACCTTACAGGAAAACTATAGCGATTTTCCTAGGTAACATTTTTTTTTTGAGAAAAATGCATTTATATGTTACACACAAATTTTACTTTTCGGGCGATCAGCGGGGTAGTTGACGGGTGCACGAGGTATCTATCGACGAAGAATCATCCAAAGATATTTGATAATGATTTTTGAAAGAAAAAAATGACGGTAATTAGCCGAGATATTAATTAAGTTACTTAAAATAAAATTATTTTTACATATCGTGTAGGGTATCATTCTATCAATCGCAAGATCTCATAACATCGAACTCAAAAATATATTTGTTTTAATTTTAGGTATTATATTTTCAGATATATCGTTGGAAGTATACTGGAAAAATATGTCCCCCCCCCCCTCTTATTTCCGAATCTACTGAAACTAAAATTAAAAAAAAAATAAGGATAGTAGGAGTTTATTAATTAATAAATTTAATTAATCAATTTAATGTATGCTACCCTTTAAGCGCGAGTTGTAATCGTGCTTGACTGATTCATTTATACCCATATTTAGGGTTAAATACCACAAATTTTCAAGAATAATTCTTCGCCTTATTTAATAGCAGACATCTGTGATTACTTAAGGCAAATATATTTATTTAAATAGTGGTTGCCTGGAACTGAATTTATTTATAAAAGGTTCCAATTTAATCGATTGCATACATGCATCACTGTGCGCAGTGTAGGATTAATTGAGAATTTCTGTAATTAGGCGAATATTATTAACGAAAATACTGATTTACAAAATTCAATTTTTTTATTTTCCTGGGAAGCCTGCTTCAATAATAAAAACTTAGGATGTCTGAAAAATACGTAAGATTATTGAAGAATATTAATTGATATTTATTATTTTTTTCAATCAAAAACAAAATACACCGAAAAAAGTGGGTTCTCAAAATTGAGTAAAAAGTACTCAATTTTAAATACGTCACATGCTCAAAATAGCTCCGATCCAAATGTTCTCAAAATTGAGAAACACATGTACTCATTTTTGATTCCATGGATGTATTCAAATATGAACCGTTATGTACTCATTTTTTATCTCATGAATGTATTCAAATATGAACTGTGATGTACTCATTTTTGATCCCATGGATGTATTCAAATATGAACTTTGTGTGATCTCTGTTAAATATTCAATAGTAAAGCCTTTTTTTATGTAATCAGCAGTACTTTTTGTAAATATTAAATTAATGTAAATGTTAAATTATGTACAGTATTTTTAAATAGCTAAAAAGTGCTTGAAAACAATGCTCTTGGTCGTAAAAATATGAAGTAAAACAAGATGGCGTTCAAGATAGCCGATTAGTACGTGGGAAACCAAAATTTAAGTAAAAACATAGACTAAAAGACATTTAACAAAACAATTTCAAAACTAAAATAAATTAAATGGAAAAATAATTTTTCTCTCTGTTCGGGCTCTGTCCAAACTTCCCCCCCCCCCCCACCTCTCCTGCTCTCATTTATTGCAGATTAAAGTAAAAATGTACTGACATTTATTTCCCGCTCAAAAGTATTAAAAAGAAACACTTGATTGATTATTTATTTAGGAAAAATAGCAAAATTATTATCTCGATACACAACTCAAATGTTTGTATGACAAGAGCATTGTTTTCAAGCACTTTTAAATTATTTTTAAATACTGTGCATAATTTACTGTTTATATTAATTTAATATATACAGAAGATACAGCTGATTACATAAAATAAGAAAAACATGTATTAAATATTAGATTATTGAACAGAGAGCACTTACTTTCAACGTTATCGGCGAAATCTTTAATCTAAGTTTCTTTTCACAAATATCCATATCACTCAGCACACAGTACGGACCAACTGCGTATGAATGTACGAAGCATACATAATAACAACGCAATGTATAACCTTACACATTATTATAATGAAGGCTCAAGATATTACCTTCCGAGGAATAAAAATGTAATATTATTCCCTTATTTTCAGGGTATATTGCATGATTTGGATGACTTGGATGTTTTCCTATTAACGAACATCTTTTATGCCGCAATCTATGAAAAAAATCAAACCAAAGTGCAAAATTATCGTTCCGTTTGAGTTTGATAACATGTGATATTTCAAAATTGAAAAATAATAAGTTCATTTTTTATCCAAACATACTCAATTCGATATGAGTTACGTACTCATTTTTGAGTACTTAATTTTTTCCAGTGTAGAAAAAAAATATATATATGTATATATATATATACAATATATAATATTTCAATAAATAAATGAATAATATTAAATAAAATATATTACAGCTTGAATGCTTTTCAGAGAGCATTTTTAAACACGATGCAAACTTATCAGTTGTTCAGAACTAGTAAATGAATGAACTTAGAATGAATAACAAATTAACTTGACCAAAAAGGTTTTTAAGGCAGTTAGGAGAAATTAAATGTTTG
Organism: Maratus michaelseni; assembly: GCA_963931845.1. Lineage (NCBI taxonomy): Eukaryota > Metazoa > Arthropoda > Arachnida > Araneae > Salticidae > Maratus > Maratus michaelseni. The sequence continues at coordinate 332,547,640 of OZ007593.1, read as the reverse complement.
AATATACACCTCTTCGAGTCCAAAAAATTCTTAATTTTCAACAGAAAAAAAAAAATAAATATAGCCAACCCACATGATCGACCATCAAACGTCATCGATTGCAATAATATCTGCTTGTTTCTAATGAATATTACAAAAAAAAAAAAAGTGAATGGAGGATTAAATTATAATTATTCACATAACAAAATTTAATTTTAAAATAGAATGTTTTAATATTTTTGCAATTTAAAAACTATTAATAATTTTTACGGAAACCTAATAACACATTCAAATTTAGTTACGCTCTTACGGAAATCTTGCTTTTTATATAATTTTGGAATTCTTGTCTTTTATCTAATTTTATATTTATTTAATCATCCATGATTTAAAACCGATGAACATTATGAGTTACTTTGTTTAATTATTCATTTGATGGTATGACAATATCTGCTTTACAACATTCAGTTGAAATTAATTTTAAAACAATTAATTAAAAAAGTAGCATTTTCTATAAATTGAATATATAGATATACATTTTATTTTAATTATTTTCTGGTTTTTAAAAGCTGTAACTTTTGCTGTAACTTCGGAGATTGTGTTGTTTTAAATTTGTGTATATAACGAGAATCAGTGAACTCTTCCTTCTTTCCTTTCTTATACTTGCATGATACAAGTAACGGTTTGCTTTAGATCTAGAGCTAAAAATAATTTAATGCTCTTATTTCAAAAATTTTGAGTTATAAGCACGGTACTTATTTATGGAATAGTTCTTTCACCAACGATTACATTCAAAATATAAGGTTTATCTGATTTTTTTTTTTTTTTTTTTCAAATACAGGGATATTTAAATAGTTTTTTAATTATAAAATGCTGTGGTAATGGTAAAGTAATAAAGCTTAAAAAACAAAGTTGGAAAAGAAGGGAGACGTGTAACATATTTAATGAATACTTTTTATAAACACAGGTAGCATATTGAAACAGAATTTAGCAAAAAGTATCCATTTCTTAAAAATTCATGAAAAAGTTGAGAAAATAAGTATTATCTGAAGGGAACTCCCTCTACTTTTGTTTATATGTATTCTTGTATATAGGCTAATTTGTTCTCCTAAATCACTCGATCGATTTCAATTAAATTTCTTAAACATGTTTCATAAGCTCTCGATTTAAATGTTATTTAACTTTAATTTTTTTAACACAATCAAACTGATTGGTAAATAAATCATACGAGTATTCATTTTTCCAGCCGAGTAAAAAGGTGACCAGACCGGAACTCGAATCGAGAACTTTTGGCTTTTATGTATTACCAGTGCTCTTCCAATTGAGCTATATGGACGACATCCCAGCCAACACAATTCACTAAATTATATAGCCTAGATAGCTCAATTGGAAGAGCATTGGCAATTAAGACAAAAAGTTCTGGGTTCTAGTCTCGGCCTGAATACATTTTCAACATGTTTAAGAAATTAATAAAAAGAAATTAATCTTACTGTTGCCACAGGAGTTTAATTATCCCTGCTCTTTATTTTGGAGAAAGCGGTAATCAAATTTATAGACATTAAATTTTATTTTATTTCTGCCTTGAATTAAACTTTTAAGAGATTAAAAAAAAAAAAAAAAAAAAAAAAAAATCTGTGATAATGTTACGATGATTGTACGGACTTTCACATTCAGGAGAGTGTGACTTATGTTAAAATATGTATTTTAATTGGACATAAATATAAAAGCCTAATTCTTTCTAAAGGAAGAATTTAATTATTATTATTATTTTTTTTTAATTTAAAGTATTAAACCAATATTATAAAGAAGTATTACTTCCCTTACCATAAAAGAGTCAAGGGCAAATTTTCCATACTTCATACTGCCTTCAGATTATTTTCAGAGTAATATTTTTTTATTTATTTATTTTCAGCAAATTGCTGAAATGCTTCTTTTCTAGCATAATATATAAGTAATAGATACATGAGGATTTTCACAACATCATCTGGAAAAGTACTTCCTTCAAATAAAGAAGAATCCAAATTCACCAATTATAAAATTATGCATGAGCGCATATCCGCCTATTTATACATGTTCTAGCAGAATTGAAGACTTTTTTTAGTTATTATTATTTGTATTAAGTAGGTTAACTTTTAAGTAGGAAAAATTAACTTTTTAATACCCTAAGTAAATTTATTTTGTTAGATCACAACAACTTTGTACACATACTCTGTTACATATATTGATATATAAATGAGCTCTGAAAAAAAAAAAGAGAGAGAGAGAGAGAGAGAGAAAGAAAGAAAGAAGAGAGAGAGAGAGAGAGAGAGAGAGAGAGAGAGAGAGAGAGAGAGAGAGAAAAAGAGAGAGAGAGAGAGAGCTAAATTGGGTTAATGTCATGACTCAGACCCTGATTTCATGGCACCCCAGATGCCAGTATTTTCCATAAAATTAACAGTAATAAACAGTAAAATAAGCAGTAATACACTGACGCGCATGCGCACAGAAACACGTTCTCTCTTGAAAGTAAAGATGTGTAGCATTTATAGTTCGTATACAAAGACGACACTCATAAGAATTCGACTATATTCTGGCCAACAGGCGATAATTGTTTCAAGCATATTTTAAAAATGTCACATTACTTACAACATTATGAAATTTATATGCATTGTTATATGCATTAAAACGTGTTTCCTGTAGAAAATGGTTTGCATTGCATTTATTATTCATTTACAGGGACACTCAAAAGAACTTGATTACATTACTGTCTGTAATCAATAATTGTTTGACGTGCGCTTTAAGAAACATATATGTTTATGCTGGTTTGCGATAGCACCTTCTGTATACAAAATAGGGCATATAATATTTAATGTTCTTTTACAGAGCCGTACAAAAGAATTCCAATACATGGTCGTGTACAAGGGATAGATGCAGGAAGGGCGTTTTAAGCTTAACTAAATTTTAGTATATTATACCGCGTGCGTTAATTCTAGTTAGATCATATACTGATTATATAGATAATATATACTTCTGTTTAAAATAATACGAATTAATTAATTTCTACTGTCAGAAATTGTTGAGAGTGCGTTTTCAACTAAGTTACGCAATTTTCAGTTGAACAAAATTTTATTGCGACTATAAAATAAAAAAGTTTATATACAGGGCTGAATAACAGGATATGAATATACTGCCGTGTATAGACGGTAATTGTCGAAAAAGTGTTTTCGATCAAGTTATGCTTTTTTTTAGTCGAATTAAATTTTAGTACACTGTGTAAATAATCCATAAAAACTTTATACATTATGCACAGTGCTAAAGTAAATAATTCAGATTACATTACAATCTATGGGCAATTATTGCTGAAAATTGGTTTTCAGCTGCGGTATGTTGTTATAAATTGTTTAGATATATCTTTTCATCTTATGAAAAAATGAAATTTCGTATAGTAATATTCTCATAACGTTGGAAAGTGTTTAATAAATATATGCGTGTTGCATGATTTTTCTTTCGTGTTAGTTGCCTCTTTTAAACTAACAGCTTTAATCCAGTTTTTGATTTCTGTGCTCGAAAAAAGACAACTCTGCTCGTTATGAAGTATTTATTATTATTATTATTATTTATTATTATTATTATTATTATAGACATAAGGTATATTCAAATAGATAATTTAAGACTGTAATTAATTTAGAATATGAAATTAAAATGTAACAATAAAGAAACACTTTATAAAAAATCAAGTTAGTAAATGAAACTTTTCATTTGAAGAATTTCCAGAACGAAGAAACTATGGTTATGTTTATTGGGAAGGATCATTGCACCCTCCCTCCACCCCTCTCCTCCCTCTGGATTTTAAATTTAATTAACTAATTTTTCTATCTATTACTCCAGTTTTAAAAAATAGTAAAATTTACTTTTCTCAAGTGATTTAAAATAATTAAACACAAAGAGAAAGAGGAACTAAGAAATTTTCGTCAGGGGGGAGAATTTCCTGTAGAAATTAATTTTTAGACCTGTTTTTTTTTTTTATATGTTTGTGCAGTTAAAATTTACGTTAATATATTAAATATTCAAAAAATAAAATATTAAATATTAAAAAAATAAAATATTAAATATTCAAAAAATAAAATATTAAATATTCAAAAATTAAAATACTAAATATTCAAAAAATATTTTTGAATATTTAATAATATTTAATTTTTAAATATAAGACTAAACCAGTCAATTTATCAATATTTATTTATATACCAAAAATATTTTCAGTAAAAAAAGAAAGAAAGAAACCTTTCTCACTATCGAATTTCTTCAACAGTAAAATCCACATACTACATAAAACAACAAAGAACTTTTTTTTCTATGCATGCAACGGAGGAGAGACATAAGAATGCCCTAAATATGTCAACGTGGAGGGATCTAAATAAGCTGGTTTCTGCACGCAAACACCTCTGATCCGACAAGGGGGTGGCGTACATACACACAGGGTTACAGAGTACCTGGTTACGCAACTGATACGGTTTCCGTTAAAAAACATTACTAGCAGACAGCTTCATTCTCTGGAAGTCGGCGGTTTCTAATCCCGTAGGAGGCAAAAAAATTAGTAATGAAAATCAATGGAAGCCAATGACTTCCATCATTTGTTTTATTACTCATCAGCTAATCGGCTTCGCTCTGTGTCAGAATCCGATTAAATGATCAGATTGAGAGAGATGTAACGAATTTAGGTCGACGATAAATGAATTACACAATAAGCCCCGCACGCATCAGATTAATGCGCGTCGAGTAAATAATCTTAATTAAGAAACAAAAAGAAAAAAAAAAACGTCGCAAAACTATCAGGTGAAAGAACTGAATTCTGAATGTGTGGAGACTTTTTCTTATTCAGTTTTTACAGGTAATTACTTAATACGTAATGGAGCACGCATACTTGATCTCGGTGTTGAATTGAGACATTTTTCTCCGGAAGGGATTGTTACAGCTCTGGGAAGGGGTATTGTTGAATTTCTGTGTGAATTTCCTCTTCTCTTCTAGATTAAAAAAAAAAAAAAAAAAAAAAAACATGCACAAACTTTCAAATCTCCTAGGAGACATTTAGATGCTCCGAGGAGTAGAATGTCCCCACCCAGGCCAATCCCTGAATTTATCACTCTTTTATGAATGTTAGACCGAATTCTCTTTGTCTACAAGTATAAGTGTTCAGTACGGGAAGGTGTAAGGTAATAAGAATCAACAACTTTTTTTTTTTCGGTAATAAAAGAAGGATTTTGAAAAAAATTCAATCTGTTATTATCACACAGAACAGAAGGTAATAAGATAAAAGTTTTCTAACATTTGCTATAAGGACCAATGTTAAACTGAATTAAAGATAGAAAATTAATCAAGATAAAAAAAAAAAAAAAAAAAAACTCTTTAAACACAGGGTGTCAAATTTAAAAAATAAATAAAATTTGTTTTCCGAGTTATATATAAAAAATAGATTTCTTGAATTGACAAAATAAGTTTTTATTTGTCCTGCAAAATAACATACAGATATTTATATATGATTGATGCAAAATATAAATGCTCACACATTAAGCATATATTGAAATAACGGACTAAATCTGAAAAGTTACACAAAGAGATACAGAAAGCCGGCAAGAGACTCTTAAATATGAAAGGTTATACACAGGAATATATAGGAAGACAATAAGAGACTCTGGTATTTTATTACCCAGGTATAGGTGAAGTAATAACATACATTAGTAAAAGTAAATACCTAAAATCAGAAAAAAAAAACTTTTCGTAATTTACAAAATATGATATGAATTAACATCTTATTAGGGAAAAACTGATATTTCAATTATATCTAAAATCTTTATGCATTTTATACTGTAAAATTATAATGTGATTTTTTTTTTTTTTTTTTTTTTTTTTTTTTTTTATAATTATGAGTAAGGTCAAAATGAAAGTTTTTTCAAAAACAAAACAAATGTATATACATAAATATTAGCGCTTTTTTAATATTTTTATATTTATGTTATTTTCTTTTTTGTTTTTACCCGTCTCTGATTCTACTCTCTACTCTCAAAATTTTGAAATTAAATTAGTTTCAGAAATATTATTGTTTTGTATTTTTTAATAAAATTTTTGTAATAAACGCCATTTTCTCATTAAAAATTAATTTTTTTTTTCAAATTTAATATGTAGTGAAAAAAAAAATTTGATTAAGTAATCAAGTTACATTTTTAAAGAAAATTCGAAGAAATAAAAACAAAATTTTATATATTTAAGCTTGATGAATCAGTTTATTCTAGAGACCCAAAATTCGTCTGTCGGCAAACTGACATCTAGAAATCATTACATCATATCTTTTTTTTTTTTTTTTTTTTAGTTTTACATTCAGCCAAAGAGGTTCAGAAAGTATAACCTCTAAACAATTATTGCACACTATTTACAAGAATTCTTATTTAAAGAACAATAAAGAAAGATTTTCAACTGATTATATTCGAAAGCTGGCGGTTAAAACTTTCAATAAAGGAGTTAAATGGGAAGTGTTTTAGCTGGAAAAATTACATTTTTAAACACTTACTTTAATTAATAAAACTAAAATATTTTTGTATAAGCCCAAATGACTGCATTACTATATCGCCAGCACCAAAATTACAAGCCAAATTTGTAAGAACGAAATGCTTTTGACAAATAACGTCATTGAGAGCGTGCATTTTTATTGAGAAGACTTTTAACCTACACTGTAAGAGTATGTCTTCTTATTTGAAATTTATTATTTAATAAAATTAATGTTATACATTTTTTTAAATGTATAACAAAATTAAATCCTCCAATCCCTCCCCAAACAATAAAAAGATCTATTGCAATTTAAACGCATCAAATCGTGTTGCCATGCAGCTAGTAACATCTTATTTTGAACTGTTATATCTTTTACTTTTATGTTTTTGTTAATTGAATACTGTAACTTTTTTTTTCTTTATAGGATATCCCAGCGTCTTGTCTCCATACCTGTCTCCGTCTCCAGTTTTTCTGGGCGGCCCGGGTTCTCATCCTGTCGGAAGTCACCGGAGAAAGCGACGTCACCGGACGATATTCACAGAGGAGCAACTGGAGCAGCTTGAAGCAGCTTTCGAAAAAACTCACTATCCGGACGTACTCCTTCGGGAAGAATTGGCCCTGAGGGTCGACTTGAAAGAAGAACGTGTAGAGGTAGGGATCTATCAGTCAATCATGTTTTTCTTAAGATATAATTGACATTTTCGGGTAAAAATCACAATATTTTTTTGTTATTTCACTTTAAAGACTGTACAATTAGCTATCCAAAAAAGATTCCGCTTTTTTTCGTATACGATCATTGGAAGTGTAGTTATGGCAGTTTTTATTTTAACTCTCAAGCAGGAACTGTTTATTTAAGTAGCCAAAAGTTGTGTTTAAAGGGCCTCAAGGAAAGAAAAAGCAGCTTTTTATACTGAGAAGAAAGAAGGTACAGCATATAAATCTGGAAAGCTTTAAGAACTTGTGTGTGTGTGTGGGGGGGGGGGGGGGTGAATAATTCTAATCTATTTTCAGAAATAGAAACTTTAGAGCCGCTTTCTAAAAAGCACGATTTTCATGAACAATTGCTTACGAAAAATGTTCTATTTCCAAAACTTATGTTTATATTTATATGAAACGGAACACACCTACAATTTATGTGGTGTTGTGAGTGTAATGAACTTCGGTTTAAATATCTGAGAAATTTCCGAAAATTTGCAAGTATTTTTAGAAATTAAGGTTGTTTTAAAATCCAAACTGGCTACATTCTGACTCATTTTTCAATTCATTTGTGTTCGCCAACGTGCTTTTATTAGGCAGGTGTTCTTATTAGAAACTATGTAATCGAACTATTTTTTGCGTTTTTCGCTAAATGCATAAGATTTGTCAGACAATGTTGTCAATGTTGGCTTTTTTAATCAAATTTCCGGGCGTGACAACGTAGGAAAAGAAAAAAAAACTGCCGTTCTGACACAACAATTGCTTATAATTCAAGATGTAATAATTCATTTATTCGAGGAAAAAAAACTGTTCTATTACGAATCACTTCAATAATCATGCTTGAAAAAAATCACACTTTATGTTTAAAAATGAGTTAGAAAATGTGTCAAAAAGTTTTGCGTTGTTGAGCGAGGTAAAATATTTTTCTGAAAATGGCCATAACACAGAGAAAATACTGTGGATTCTTGTTAATGCGTCTCCGCTTAAGACGTATCTCAGGTTAAGGAGAACAATTTCATTTCCTCCACAATTTTCTATTTGCAATTAATGTTAAGGACATCGTATAATGCTCACGACTCATCGGATAATGCAGACATTTTTTTTCACAAATTGACCGGGATGAATTAAAAGTGGTTTTGTACACCATTTCTCAAAAAAAGAAAAAAAAAACTGTTCGATTACAAATTTAAAAATGAGTTAGAAAATGTGTCAGAAAGTTTCGCGTTGTTGAGCGCGATAAAATATTTTTTTGAGAACGGCCTTAACACAGAGAAAATACAATGTATTTTCGTTAATGTGTTTTCGCTTAACCCTTTTAGTGCCATACATAGTTTACCCATAAAAATGCCAGTAAAAAAGTGCATTTTTATAGATAATTTATATGAACAAGAGAAATATTCACCATTTCCGTTACAATACACCAATATTCATAATTTTTTCAACATTCTCTTCAGAAGATTTTATACTATGATAATAAAAACACAGAGCGAGAGGAGCGCGACGGCGCTCCTTGGCACTAAAAGGTTTAAGACGTATCTCAAGTTCAGGAGAACAATTTCGTTTCTATTTGCAATTAATGTTAAGGAAATCGCATAATGCTCACGACTCATCGGATAATGCGGACATTTTTTTCACAAATTGACTGAGCTGAATTAAAAGTGGTTTTGTACACCGTTTCTCAAATAAATAAATAAATAAAATAAAATAAAATAAAATAAAATAAAATAAAATAAAATAAATAAATGAAATAAAATAAAATTGGTTATTGAGATTTAAAAAATTGTCAGTGACATTGTCGAAGAGAAAAGCCATCAAATTTCCATCGCCAAAAATGTGAGATGCTCAAAAACTGCTAACGATTGTGCTCCGCAGTTACCAATTAAATTGTGATGCACCAGTTTAAAATTCCGAATAAGTCACAAAACTTTAAAAATGATGTGTTAAATGATCAATTTGTTCAAGTAACGCCAAAGTAAAGGGATAGATTTACTTTAATTAAAGTTTAATTATGTAAGTACGAGAATTTCTTTGCATATTTTGTTTGTCCTGGGAAATTTACTCTTTTCCATTAAGACAAATTAAAATTTATGACAAATTGTCATCAACATGACTTTTGTGCTAAAATTATCAAGTTACAGATTTTTTTTTTTTAAGCATAAAGTTGAAAAAAAAACTATTTAATTTCTGACGAAAACTTAATTCAATTTATTCAACGTAAGAAATAACACTAATTAAATGTTTACATTGTTTAATGCGGACTTCGGTTATTGCGAGCGAAAAATGGCCACCTTTGGAAGTCCGCACTAACGGGAGTTTGCAGTATATGAAAAATAATCAAAGTAATATTTTGAATGGGTATATCTATGGAAGTTTCCATTTTACTTAGATTCTAGTTCATTACACATTCTTAGTAACCTAAATTGTATATTTATAAAAAAAAATTGTTAGTGTTGTCTTGGGGTCATTTTTGGTAAGTATCAAATATTGCATCATTTTACCCTAACAATTTGAAAAATGAAACAGAAATCGAGCCAATGTAATTTATTTAACAAATGATTTCATTTTTTTTTAATAATCTAATTTATTCAAATAATCAATATTATACTCAAATTTTCTTTATTAAAAAACAAGTTGGAAATTGTACGTCAAACGTGTCAAATGAGGTGCATTCGTACTGTTAAGTTATTATTTCAGTTGAATGAATTATATCATCTGTTATTATGATATGATTAATCTCTGTAATAAAATAAGTATATTTTAAGTTGGCAACATTTTATTTTTTGCTGACATTTACTGAAAATTCCAATGGGAAACTTAAGCCTAGCTTTGAAAATTTCAGAACTCGAAATCCATATTTAGACTCGTCATCCATTTAATATCTATTTCTCCGGAAATATCTTTTTGAAAAAAACTGTCGGTAGATTGCTACAATTAGTCAATTTTAGTATACAAATTCGGTTTCTAAATTCAGTAATACGGAAATAATATGACTCCATCTTAAATAGGACGTAATCACCATGGTAACCTAGAATCATTACCTATCATGGGATGTCATTTAATTAATTACGTATGATAGGATTTAATAGAATGAAGAAAACTTTTATTAATATTTTTTAGTATTGGGTAGTTTTTGCGCTGTTATGTGCGGACAGACGAACGGACCAGACGACGACTACACTGCAAAAAATAACTGTTGATTTTACAGTATAAAACTGGCGCCCCAGCTGCCAGTATTATACCGTAAAATTAACAGTATTAAATAGTAAAATAAGCAGTAATACGCTGCCGCGCAAGCAGTAATACGCTACCGCGCATGCGCGGTAGCGTATTACTGCTTGCGCGGCAGCGTATTACTGCTTATTTTACTATTTAATACTGTTAATTTTACGGTATAATACTGGCAGCTGGGGCGCCAGTTTTATACTGTAAAATCAACAGTTATTTTTTGCAGTGTATAGGCGCTACGTATTTATATAATTATGAACGCACCTAAAAAGGTGTCAAACGTTAGTGGGATACCTTAAAGAAAATTATATATAAAGCATCTTTCCCAACTACTTTTGGTATCAAAGGATTTGTTTTCTCTGATATTTCCTGCTTAAATTCCATTACAATACATTTATGACTTGCCCATTTTTTGCCTTACTTATCCATGCTCTAACATAGCATTAATTTCTCCAGGAAAACTTAATATGTTTTGAAATTCAGAACTTTTCTTTCCAAAATGGTCATCTTAGCGCATAGGTTTTTATTTTCTTTCTTTCTTTTCGTTTTTTTAAATACACAGCTACAAAAAAGAATTCGAACGTATTACCGACCATATAACAGTATTAATGTGCTTTTATTGTCGAAACGTCACTGTGGAGAGGAAAAAATGTTGGTGCCTATCTGTATAATACATCTACACTGCAAACAACAACGAAAAAAATGTTGATTTTACGGTATAATACTGGCACCCCAGCTGCCAATATTATACCGTAAAATTAACAGTTATTAATAAACAGTAAAATAAGCAGTAATACACTGCCACGCATGTGCGGTAGTGTATTATTGCTTATTTTAATGTTTATTAATGTTAATTTTACGGTGAGAGATGGAATGCCAGTATTATACCGTAAAATTAGCTTTTTTTTTTTTTTTTTTTTTTTTTTATGCGGCGATAACTGTCCCAAAAAGGATCAATTAACTTCAAATTGGATAAGATGTTGGTGAGATTGTATTCGGAATAGCTTATAAGTTTTTGGTTTAATATGTATGGTTCATTAGGAAAATATAGGATTTTTTCTTTCATGTCATAATCCTTTTCTATGAGTATTCCAACAAAATTTCACCATTCACTGAAAGATAAATGGCACGTGTAGATTATAGATGCTAAATTTTTGCCAGATTCAAAATTAGATGTATAACTTTTGTGGGAATTTGTGCGTCTGTTCGGAAAATATAAACCATTTTAGTCTTTCACTGTTATACGCTTTTGCCATCATATACACATTTTTTTGTTCATTTTTCCTTTAACAGCTGCTTAGAAACTGTATTTAATAGTGTATCAAACAGAAGAGGTAAAATTCATTAAAGTCTCTCTGTTTGGACACAATTTAACTGAAATTACAACATTTTATTAACAGAAAAGTATATTTTGTGGTGGTTTGAGTTTATTACTTCTTATTGCCGAAATAAACTAAGGATTTATACTGTAAAACGTTGCATTTCTAAATTAGATGTCTCGTAAAAGGAATTTACATATGCATATACGTATATCGTTTTTACACGAAATGTTACTTAACTTCAACAAATGCAGATGTTTCATGGTTAACAGGTAAGTAAATATTGTTAATAGGATCGGATAAAATCTGGTGTACAGCTAAATGCTTGTGCTGATAAAATCACAGTGTAAAATGCCACCTTAGTTATAGTTGAATCCTGATATGGCACAATGATTGGAAATTTTAAGCGTACAATTAATGAGATCAAGTTAAAACATACATTTCTTCAGGAGGAGGAGCCTTTTCTGAAAAAACATTTTTTATTCCAACTTTATTGTAAAAAAAAAAAAAAAAGAAAAAAAGAAAAACGAAAAACTTTTAATTATAATTTTTTTTATTAATATGAACAAATTTTATCTAACCTTCCAAGTACTACTGGGGTCTTAATTTACTCCTTTTTTGCTAAATGTTTCATATTTCGAACGAGGAAAAAAAAAAAAAAAAAAAAAAAAAAAGTAAATTCAATAAATAAAATCAAACAGATCTCGCTGGAAGAAGCTACATTTAATACAGTTAAATTTCTGGTTCAAATTATGCAAAACTAAAAACACTCATCAAAAATTATAACCTGGTACTAGAAAGTTAAGGTGGTTCGGAACACAAAAATCTCGAAAAAAAAAAATCCGATTTTGTTTTTTTGGCTTATAAAATACTCAGAACCTTTTATATAAAATAACACAAATTGCAGGTAAATACGATAGTTAAATAAGTAAAAAGTATTTTTTATTCAAAATTTTTTTTTCAGTGTAACGCTGATGTTACATTGACGGTGTAACGATCGGACCAATAAATTTCGCTTTTACTGCAATTTCTTAAACTTAAACATTGTATAATTTCAATTTTCATACTGTCGAATAGGAAAAAAAAAGCTTTCAAATGCAATTTGTTTGAAAACTGTATCTTAATTTATAGAGTTCTTAAGATTCTTAAAATAATTTTCAAGAATGATTAAAAAAAAAAATCTTATCTCTAACCCATTTGCACTTAAAATAATGTAAAGAGCTCAGCATTTGTTTCTGTATAATATTTTATAACAAAATTAAAACTTCATCAATAAATAAATAAATAAAATGTTATAAATAAAACACAAATTTAACAGATATGTAATCTAACTTCACGCTTAAACACTGAAGTAATCAGTATCAAAAAGGTTGCTATAAGGAGCGAAATGTTTGGTGATTTTTTTTAAGCTATTAACCTTTGGTATGCGGATAATACGAAAATATCGAATGTAATCGAACTACATACTTAAACACAGAAATAATCTGAATAAAAAATGCTGCTGTTAGTATCAAAATCTATGGCGATTTCTTCGTTTATTAAGTCCTGGCATGCATCTAATACGAAAGTATCGCTTTTAATAAATTTTAAAACTTTGTTTTAATACATAATTGATATTTTTCATATTAAAATGCTTTGATGTTATTAGTGAGCAATCTAACTATCTATATTATTAAAAAATAGGTGTTAATGTCTGTACATATACTTATTTATACATTTTACCAATTTTTTTCAGACATTATTTATAAAGAAGCATGGTTAAAAATTTCCATTAAAAACGTCCTTCATTTAAAAAAATTAAAAACAGTCTCTAATAAAAACTTCCACCACCTAACAAAAGCGCTTTCACCCCCCCCCCCCCCGCCAGCGCATCATCAGTTGGCGGGGAGGGGGGGGGGATGAAAGCGCTTTTGTTAGGTGGTGGAAGTTTTTATTAGAGACTGTTTTTAATTTTTTTAAATGAAGGACGTTTTTAATGGAAATTTTTAACCATGCTTCTTTATAAATAATGTCTGAAAAAAATTGGTAAAATGTATAAATAAGTATCTATATTATATAATAAAACTTTTTACTAATAGTAACTATTAAATCACAGTAAAAATGACAATATATAAATGAACCTGTAATTATAATAAAATATAAAAATGTCTATCCAATAATGGAAAATGCACACAAAAAAAAGGAAGTACATAAAAGTATGAGGAGAAAAATTCTCGATCAGAATGTGAGATACACACACACACACATATATATCCCCTGATTTATATGAAGGATAAACTAAAGACAATTTGTGCACAATGTTTTTCAGTTATACATTTTTATATTGTCTTTAAAATTGTCAATTTTGAGAAAAATTTTTGAAAATGTGAAAAAATATATTTTTTTTCAAATTATTATATATATATATATATATATATATATATATATATATATATATATATATATATATATATATATATATATATATATATATATATATATATATATATATATGTGTATATATTTTTGTGTACTCAAAAATGAAAAACATACGCAACTATAGTTATCCTTTCAGAAGACATATCAAATTTTAAACCTGGCTAATATTTAAATTAAAAAAAAAAAAAAAATCATATATATTTTTAAATAATTGACATTTGAAAAGAAATGTATAAATAAATATACATTTCAAAGAAAAAAAAATGAGCAGAGAATATTTATAAGTAAAAAAAGTATGTTTTTTGTGTCCCGAACCGTCTTAAAAATTATTTTTCAATTGGCTATAAAAGATTAATAACGGCGATTCATAAACGTGGCCGATTGGATCATCCAGAGTTCCATATATAGTAAGAGGTATAGCAAAGTAAAGCATTGCGTTATTAACTAGCATATTACTTGCAGCTTTTTTACCAATAAACCCCATCACTCAAATTTATCCTACGTTACGGTTTATTTCTCCGTACAAATACTCCGCGAAAGGAAAAACAACATCTACAGGCAAGGACAAGCGCTTGTATAAATTACAACTTTTTACCGCGATAATTTTTACAGCCCTTCTTAGATATTTTGCAGAAAAGAAAAATCAAATACTGTACCCAATTTTCACATAAAGTAAAATTAAATACTTTTGAGTTATTAAATGGGATTTCACGTTAATTTAAACATTCTTGGCATTTATTTTCTTTTTATTTATTTATTTTTTAATATAATGTAATGACTCTTAAATGAAATGGAATCACTTGCGTTTGCTTTGTTTATACTAGAATAGATTTAAAATTAATTAACAATAATTTAAAAATGAATGCAGCCCCTCTCTCTCCTTTTTTTTTTTTTAACAAATAAAAGATTAAGTTCAGTTCAATATTCCGACACAAACTTTAAAAATTCTACCAATAGTCATTCGCCAACCTTGTAACGCCCCCCCCCCCCCAGAAAAACTAGAAGAATAATTTATCATATGAATAATAATAATAATAATAATAAACCCCTATTTGAATTTTGTTATGTTTACTGTAATTACATGTTTATTAAAATATGAAATATATACAGGAAAGATTAAATTCCTTAATTCCGTTTCGCCTTCAAATAACTGATGTTAAGAGAAGCAAGTAAGAATCTGACGGCTGAAAAACGCGAATTTAACATAAATGAATATTCGATTGTTAAAAATTCGCTAATTTATTTATTTATTTAAAAAAATTATTATTATTATTTATTTTATTTAATAAATAAAACCAACGAGTTTTTCGTTATTAATTTAAATACATAAAAAATCGACAATTCAATTAAAAGTATTAAATTATTTGATTAATAATTTTAATAATTGTTAAGAGAAAACCAAAAGCTCAATAAGAAAAAAAAAAATTCTACAAAGTACATTTTTGTATTTCTCTCTTACTGCTTAAAAGTATCAAAATGTATAAACCGTTTTCAAGACATTCATCTATATCCGATCAGATTCGAAATAACCCTCTAGTTCATCCAAATAAAAATAATGCATTTCATAGAATTCTTATTCACCGAAGTAAAACGTACATGCATATTTGTGTTCTGCACGTATTTCTGAAGCGATTTAAAAGGATTTTCCTAGGACTTTTAATAGATCGAAAAGTGTCAAACGCTGGTGAAATTGTATTGTGTTCAACGGCGATCCGACGAATTTGTATAACTAAGATGGCGGACCTTTCGTCAATGTCCAATCTCTATCTTATGTAGGATCTCTACCTAATCTTATAGTGCATATACTCATTTTACTGTACCTAGAACGGATGTAAGCTAACTTGGTTCACCAGTTATTTGAGGCAAATTAAAGTTAAGGATTCATCCTGTATATCATGGCATTGATTAATCTAAATTTTTATCCAAGAAAAATTTGTATCAATACAATTTCTGTTTAAACCTTCATGTTTTTCTCACCTACTTTTTTTTTAAACCCAAGAAAACGAAAAACAGATGTGAAATATATACAGGGTGGTTATAGTATAAATATCTCTATTTGGAGCTGTCTACAGCTTGAAAGAATAACCGGAATGAAACCAAAATCGGTACACTTACTCTTCAAGAAGGGGGAAGAAAAATTGAATAATAAAAAAAATAATTGCAATAATCGCCGACAGATGGCGCTTTTGAGTGTGACATGTAATGTGTAATATTGCGTACCGTGGAGGTGTCGCAAACCTGAATAACGTTACCTACCGCATATCACAACATGTGCGGAACATCACTCCTGATGTTTCGCCTACATTCCACAGTTGAGCACGTCGTGCACCGCCTAGATTGTGTCCTCCAGAATGGCCATGTGGAACTAGAACATGATCGACACCGCCATGCGAAAGCGTAACCACATTCTCTGTGACATTTTCCAATAAATTAGGTATGCCATCCGGTTTTATGCCTTAATTCTTTGTTCTTGTATTACACATTACATTTCCCACTCAATTGCGCCATCTGTCGGTGATTATTGCAATTATTTTTTATTATTCTTCCATTCTTCTTCCCCTTTCTCGAATAGTAAGTGTACCGATTTTGGTTTCATTTGGGTTATTCCTTCAAGCTACAGACAGCTCCAAATAGAGATACTTATATTATAACCACCCGGTACATACATACCTATGGGATTTATTAAAATGTCCGCAGGACAATATACGATATTTTGTATCACATTTATTGTAAAATGTTATGTTTCGCAGTGTAGAATAAGTTATAATAATGCCCTTTTATTGCGATCTATAGTCAAATAGGAGATGTAATGTTAACCTTTTCATCTGCTTGATTTTTCAGAGTGACAATATTATATATACTTACTGCTTAGAATGACTCTTTTAATTAGTTTTAACCCCTTCGCGACGAGCGTCCCTTACGGAATTTTTAATCCTTTACCACCGGTTTTTTAAAACAGAAATTTTCGCCTAATTGAATCGCAGAAATGCTAACCATTAAATAAAGCAAAGCTTACACTGAAAAATAACTGGTGGGAATAATCGAAGATTCTGAGCATCTTCTGTGTCACGTATACGTGTCGCTCGTCCCCAAGGGGTTAAATAAAACTTCTTATTATACTAACTTTCTTTCTTTTTCCTTTTCTTTATCACTTGCGTTTCCTTTTCTAATTATCATTTTACACTACTCAAAACAATTAAAGGATATTGCAGTTTTAGGTGGATTTTGTATCTGGGAAACTTTTTAGTTGATATGATACATGGTCGACAGACATAGTAGGTTATATGAGAATAAATTACACATGTTTGGCAGAAAAAAATGCATTTTATTGCGCATTTGTGTACAAAAGGAAAAAAACACAATTTGTGCATATGAGAAAAAAAGAATAAGAAAAGGTGTTTTCTTCAAAGAAAATCATTTTCAGTAGGGGGTATGGTTTCCACGGGCGGCCAGCAACGTTGAACACCTTTGAGGCATGGACTCAATGAGGCTATTAATGACGAGTTGGGGTATTCTGCCCCACTCTTCCAGAAGAGCTCTTTCCAGTTCTTGGAGAGTTTGTGGGGGTTGTTGGCGGCCAGAAACTCGTCTTCCTAGAGCGTCCCAAACGTGCTCGATTGGATTCATGTCTGGAGAACACGCTGGCCATTCCAGAACGATTCCTTCCTCGAAAAGGAAATCCTCCACCAGGTTTGCACGATGTGGCCTGCAGTTATCGTCCATTAAAATGAAGTTATCTCCGATTGCTGCAGCGTAAGGGACTACAATAGGTCTGAGTATCTCATCCCTATATCGGCGACCAGTCAGAGCTCCATCTCGAATGATGTAGAGGTCAGTGCGCCCGTCAATGGAGATGCCACCATACACCAACACTCATCCACCGCCACATCTGACACTTTCGTGCATGAACGCAGGATTATTCCTACTGCCACGGTCCCTCCAGATGAAAATACGCCTATTATCCGGATGCACAGAAAAACGGGACTCGTCAGAAAACAGAATATTGCTCCATTCATTTCTCCTCCAGTTGACATGCTCGGTTGCCCACTCCCTGCGGTCGCGACGATGCCTTGATGTTAATCTAACACATACCATCGGTCGGCGAGCATACAGACCTACAGCATGGAGCCGGTTCCGGACAGTCTGAGTTGAAATCGTGGTGCCTGTAGCCGAGCGAAGGTGTTGTTGGAGAAGAGTAGCGTTCATGTTTCGGTGTCTCCGAGCTGTTAACGCTAAATACCGATCTTCATTGGGCGTTGTTGCCCGTCTACGACCTTGCCCTGGTCTTCGGCCTGCACATCCACTCTCCAAAAAACTGTTCCAGATCCTGGAAATGACACTTTGTGACACTCCAATGGCTTGCGCTACTTCGGGTTGAGTTTGGCCCCCTTCTAACCTACCAACAATTCTCCAAGCTTCTGAATCTGTCAAATGACTTCGCTGAGACATCGTACTCATCGAAACAAAGCAATCACTGAATGCCGATCATCCTTGTCTCCATTCTCTTTTATCCAGTTGAAAGTCAAATTTCATTCGCTGCCGCTGAAGCGACGTTTTTGACGTCGAACTCAAAATTTGCATACTCCACAGTTTGAAAACCAGAAAAATTTGCATTTGTGATTCTCTTCTTCTATTTTCGGCAAAAAAAATTTCGTTTATATCTTTATTTTATATAAAACTTCAAATATCCTTTAATTGTTTTGAGCAGTGTATTTTCTAACAATCTATACTAGTATTATAAAGAAGAAACGTTTGTTTGTAAGAGGTAAACCTCTGAAACGATACAGAACAGATTTAAAAAATAATGGTGGTAAAATGGGCTTGACATTCACTACTCCAAAACATTAGGCTAAATTTTATGTCGGTAACCACTGTGCATTAAGGGGGTGGAAGAACGTAGAACGTTTTTAAATTACGATTCCTTTAAAACTTAAAGTTAAAAAGGTGAATTCAGCGCAAAGTGCTCTAAAATCATGTTTATGCTTAAACTACCCAAAAATTCTTTCATTTTTATAATGGTAAGTATCTCTGTTTAAACACAAGCTACATTTTATCCCGGTACGCGCAGTCCCGAAGGGGGTGAAAGAACGAAATTCTAAAATTGCAATTTCTCTGAATTTGTCGGGGCTAGAAACTTTGATGTTGACATGGAAGTTACATTTATAGCATCAATACTCATTAAAAACATTTTTAAAGAAATTCAATATTTCAAAGGTTTTAAATCGGAATTACTCTGAAACTATCGAACGATTTCTAAAATCCTTTCAGTATAATAATGATGACAGTGTCTGCTTAACAAATAAATTTAACAAAAAATAAAACCGACTTCAAAAGATTGTTTTTTACCTTCGTATTTTTATTCTAATCCTGTATTGTTATCCACACTAGAATTCTGCACAGGTCGGGTTATATTGACCTGAACCCTGAAATTGTATTTGAAGTCAACCCAAAAGCCAACACGAACCGAGGCCGATGCATATTAACCCCGTTTTTTAATGAATTAACGGGTTATTAAAACCAATCCTATAGCGTCAAAACCTCCATCCGAAACTGATCCAAGCTCGAAACAATTAGAGTCAACCCGACCTGCAATGAAATACATATTATTGCCAATCCGACACGCACCAAAACCGCGGGTCGGATCGGGTTCGGTAAGATCAGGTTTACCGTCCTGATGCAGGACTGTATAATCCACATTCATTTTAAGTATTATTGTTATCAATATATCACTTATTTTGATAACAATTATTTTGGCGCGCAAGACGACGATGATGTAATGAAATTTTTGAAACATCCATGTAAAAAAAAACTATACGCGATACGCCTACTACTTTAAAAACGTAAATTAGTGTTGTATACCTTAACACTATATTAAAATTTCATGACGATTAGTCAGTTTTTACGAAAGTTAACCCTTCTTTGCATGAGTTTTTCTTTTACAATTGTGTTTTTTATACATATATTAAATATTGGACACCAGAAATTTTAAGATAGATTTTTAACTCTGTTCAGCAACATAGTTCACGGGAAATTTACTGGATTGATATTTCTATATAAATATAGTGGTGGCGAAGAAGTTGATTTATTTATTAAAAGTTAAATAAACAGTGATGGAAATTTACATCACTATGCAATTAAGGGTTAAAGTTATAAGTTCACTTTTAATTTTTTAAGATAAATTTCAACATTTATATGGGAAAATGAGGCATAAAACCATTTCAGTAAATTTGTGTATTTCTTTTCTTTTCATATTACGTAGTTTATTAAAAGACGTTTTTAGGAACCATGGGAATTATATAAATACTGACTAATATTTATTAAAGGGAAAGATTTGCATTTTCAGAATTTAAAAGAAGAAGAATGCTTATAAATGTTAAGAAAGTGTCTTAGTTTTTGTATAAAGGATATTTCCCTTTCTAAAAAGTTGCTTATTATATGAATATTCAGTATCGATTGTTTTCAATTCTAAGTCAATAATACATTAATGTTTGTTTATTTTAAATGATAAAACATCAACATTTTCTGAATAATGGGAATGTTAGGAAGGGGAAAAAAGCTCATACTGTTTCTGATTGGAATAGTTGGGTAAAAAAAAATAGCCTTGTTAAACCAACATATGTTACATTTTCTTCTCTAAAAGTTTTGTTAAAATACCCATATAATAAGTAAGAGCTCCTCAAGTTTTCGAAATTTGGCGTATAAAATTGCAGAGATTGGCACGTTCTGCTGACATTGATTGTCCACTTCACATCAAATTATTTTCTATTATTATTTATTATAGATTCAGTACTGCCCACATTTTAAAGATTCAGAGGCCATTATAAAGGTTTAATTAGCTTTCGATGAATCTATCTTCACACAACTTCGTTTCGGAACATTTTTATATCTCCAACGTTACACACAAAAGCGTCTTTTTAAAAGGAGAAGGGGACAATTACCGCTATCGCATTCTGGAAAAGAATTCCAAACACTCAAAAACTTGATTCTCGTCCTATCCGGCTTTCTTTTTGAATAAAAACCTCGATTTAATTAATACTTAAAAGCTTTCCCCCGAACTGAAATGCGCGACCGTTTTCTAAAATCAGAAATTTATAAGATCTTTTTTTTCGCCCTTCTTCTTCTTCCTTTTAGCTATGAAGACGATAGCTTGAAGGGAAAAAACCGTATTTGTATGGTGTATTATTATGATGATTATATAAAACAGGGGGAACTGGCGCGAAATGGACTTTGAAGTGGCCCGCTACGAGAAAATTAAAGTCACACGGGGCGTGAGAGTCGAGTGGAGACGACACCTGGTGGTGACGTGCTCTCGACTCTCCTCCGCCTTTTGGTTCTCGATTGTTTAGGCTAGCGATCATCAGCATCTTCATGACAATAGGGAATGCGATCAGCGCCGGCATTGCCTTTTAGCGGACATTTTTGGATCATCGAATTGAGAAATTTGCCCGAATAGCAGGTGACAAAAACGAATTCCATTCTTCTTGATCTCATCTTCGGAAACGTGAGAGAAATGGAGAAATAGGGAAGACTTCGTATATTACTTTTTCCCTCACAGAAAAAAATAAAACCCAATTTGGGTCGAAAGATTCTTAGATATGTGTCCAAATTGGGCCATGCCTGTTTTGGTTATCACTGTGTATCCATTTTGGGCACTGTTAAATACTCATTTTCAAAAAAAAAAAAAAAAAAAAATTTTTTTTGAAAATGGGTATTTAACAGTGCCCAAAATAGATACACAAACACAGTGGTAACCAAAACAGGCATGGCTCAATTTGGGCACATACCTAAGAATCTTTCGACCCAAATTGGGTTTTATTTTTTTCTGTGCTCCAGAAACTATAATTCATTTTGCTTTTTAATGGAGAAAATTGCAATACACTAAAATATGTCTTTTACGAAGTCTTTCTTTAAACGGTCCGATGAAAAGAATGTAATACAATATCACTTAGTACCTGTTAAGGCGGAAACATGCCTAAAACGATTTCTTTTTCTGGTCCCTTCCGATACAGTCTTATCATGTGTTATCGCATTATGAATTACCGTATATACTCGTGTATAAGTCGACTCGTGTATAAGTCGACCCTCCCAATTCTTCCGCAAAATTTTGGAAAAAAATTGAATTTTCGTGTATAAGTCGAACCACATTTCTGGTAGTATGTTGAAAAATAATTTGTAATCGAGGATGAAAAAAAAAAAATAAATTTTCATTAAATTAGTAAACTTTTTACGTTTCTAATCAGACTTCTTTTTTTTTTTTTTTCAACATTTTAAAATTGTATAATTATGTAAAACTGAAGAAGCTTAAACTATTTTGAAAGCTATTCACATCAATTTAATGATTACTTACTTTTTTTTTTTTTTTTTTTTTTTTTTTTTGAAAAATCTATTCAAGCCTTATTTACAAGGGTAAACAACTTCTTAAACTGCTATAATATAGTACTTGATTGTATTGTAGTACTCTTAGGAGAGAAATCTAGAAGCAATCTCAAGTTGAACTCTTTTTAAAAAGGGGATTAAAATGTTGAAAGGGATGCCCCTGTATTAAAGGGAATTCTATCCCAAGAGAAAATGAGTGCAGAACAATTACAGAGACATTATTATTGAGATTTTTTTTTTATCAATCACCATTGTCCGCTTTTATCTGTTTCTCCAACCTAGTCCAATATGTGATTAATTAAAAGACTTGCACATTCACCAATTATCTGCGAAAAAAATATGACCCCGGTATTTCACTCCGCTATTTTTTTTTTTTTTTTTTTTTTTACTTACTCGTGTATAAGTCGACCCCCCATTTTCAGCTCCCAAATTTTGTCTAAAATTCTTTGACTTATACACGAGTATATACGGTATTATGTGTTAGACTTTGGACTTATGAAGTTCTAAAAACTACCTAAGCTTGTTTAAGCTAGTGTAGAAAGATTTCGGAGGAAATTTATAGAGTTTTACTTTCAGAAGCTATAATTTTCCTTTTGGATGACAGAAATTATGATATCTCACCTTCGGAAACTTAAGAGAAACGGGAAAAATGCAAAGGCTTCTTATATTATTTTTTTCTTAAGAAGCTGTGCTTTTGCTTTTACACAGAGGAAATTATAATATAGTAGTAGATTCTAAATTATCTGACATTCACGTGACTAAGGTTATGTCGAATAAACGGAAGAACATATTAAGAGCTGCATTTTATAAGTGCAAAAACATCAAACTGTAATTAAAAATATTATAAATGCGATAAAACTATCACAGTAAAAGCTAAAAGAAAAATAATAAAAATAAGATAAATTTAGTAACTAAAATCTGCAATCATCTTTTTTACAATTTTGTCACTTTTGTTACATTTTTGTCATACATAATATGTCAGCAGAAAAATTTCAGGGGAAAGGGGAGGAGGGGGGGAGGGGTGGAGTCCGGTAACACTGGACACTGGACTATCACCTTGTGTGCGCTACTGAGTCAGTTAGAGACTTTTCTATCAACTAGTAATTTTTTTAAAACAAAAATGTTCAACGAATTTGTAACATTTAAACGCGATTCCGCATTATATAGTCAAAATGTGTCTTGATTATTTTTTGTCTATTTTTAAATTTCATTTTCCGCCTTGATGAAGTAAGTTCACAGTTCTAATTCTACCAATCAATCTCTCGTTGTTTAATTAATCTTAAATCTATGTATAATTAATCATTTTCAATTTCCCCCCTTTTAAAATTAGCGTAAAATGGTTTTTTAATCAATTAGTAAATATCAAAAAATATAATTTGCATAATTTACTTAGTTCTTAACTTTTCTGTTATTTTAAGATAAGATAGTGAATTAAACATTAAAATTTTATTGCCTTTATAGATGCTCAACCACAATACATGTGATAAATACTACTGCCTCTTAAAACCAGCTTTTCAAATAGTATATATCAGTCATAAATGTCGTCATAAGATAAAATGGAACAGTAAATTTCTTATAACTGATATTAAATACACCACTGTTTACATCCTATTGTATATTTGTTTTGAATTTCAGAGCATCCCATTAAAATTTCAATCAATTTATACCAGTTTTTTTCCGCGATCCTCATTTGAGCATTATATGATCTTAAATGGAGAATGTCTAACAATTTTTCATTGTCCCCTGGTCCTCCCCTCCCCCCCTCACACACACACTAACGAAATCCTGCGTACACCCATGACTTCATTACAGAATGAATAGAAATACAAGGCTCTTTTAGGGGCTACTTCAGTCACATGAAGACACTCACAAGCTAATGCTAAGAGCCTATACACTAGTCACGGGAAGAAACGCGAAAGCTAATGTTAAGTCTATGGGAATGTTATTTTCAAATTTCTCTCTCGCATTTTAACATTTTTAAATGATTTTTTTTTTCATAGGATAGCTGAGGTAGATATCTAACTTTTTTAGTTTTTACTTTTTCGATTTTGGTTCCAGTTTTTTTTTTACATAAGGGTTCTTTCACTATCAGAATCGGTTCCAACCGCCTCCAAAATTGCAAATGACCGCTTATAAAAAAACTTTAAACAAAATTCTAAAAAAAGTATAAGAATGTTAGAGACTGACCTCAGCTATCCTATGCAAAAAATAAATAAAAATAAAATAAAATAAAATAAATAAATAAATAAAAATTAAATACATAAATAAATAAATAAAAATAAAAATACTAAAATGCGAGCGGGAAATTTGAAAATAACCTTAGCTTAACATTAGCTTGAGCGTTTCTTCCCGTGACTAGTGTAGGCTCTTAAACCCATAGGAGCGTTCTTTTTAAATATTTCGGTTGCATTTCGATATTTTTATTTATTTATTGCGTTGGATAGCTCAGGTCGATACTTTTTTGATTTATGTTGCAGTTTTTTTTTATTTTATTTTTTATTTTTATGAGAACATTTTATTTTTGAAACCTATTTATTAACTTTGGAAAGTATCCTTATAAAAAGGGGAAAAAATGAAACCAGAATCGCAAACGGCCTTTTAGGGATCGACCTAAGCTGATGAAAGAAAAAAAAAAAAAAAAAAAAAGAAAAATATTCAAATGCAAACGAAATATTTTAAGAGAACGCTTTAGGTTTAACATTAGCGTTCGAGTGTCTTCGCGTGTCTATAGTCCCTTCATAAACAGCTTGAAAAACTGTGTAAAAATTCTGAAATATACAAATAACCTGAAAGTTGCAAATAAAATTTACATTTTGAAAACAGAATAAAAAAATACTTATTTATTTAGTTTTTTTATTACTTTTTCTTATTCTACGCAACTTCAGAGGTCGATGAAGGTTTTGTTTTCTTGGGGCCTTTTTTGTGGAAAAGTAAAGGTTATTATTTTTTTTTTTATTATATTTTTGTGAAAAATAAAATTTTGTAACGAAAGATGAAATCAATTACTCAAATTCGAACCAAGCATTTATGAACTTCTTTAATTCCTTCTGCTAAAGTTTTCCTTTCTGGTGTATTTGTTTTGTTTGCAAATCGCACATTTTAAAACCTAACAAATTAAAAATAATCAATGAAGAGTATATTTTTATGGAATGAAATTTTATGAAAGGGCCTATTTTATTAAGAGGAATTTTGTGACGGACCTGTTTTATTAAAATGAATTTTGTGAATTGGCTCTGTTTTATTAAAATGAATTTTGTGAATTGGCTCTGTTTTATAAAATTGATTTTCATGAAAGGACCCTAAATTGCCCCCATATTTTGCCTAGATCGACTCTTGAACATTATTTTCTCGAGAAAAGAGAAAAAAACAATCTAAATGTGTTAATGTGAAGAAGTTTCATGTAGAAGTAAGTGTGAAATTTCCTAAACACTAGAGCCAAATTTATTAACACCGTCAATGATGCGAATCAAAATGGCGTCGTCATCAGCATCAGCATTTCGAAGCATAGGGGGCATATAGATTGCTGAATTTGGGGGATTGTGAAGAAGGTTTTGTTGGGTTTTAGCCCCGCCTAAATAAGGCCGATTATAGGGTGCTGGTGGTGTTCTCCTATTCGCAAATGTGCGTGGCATTTTGCCAATCACCTAACGCGATCCCAGATGAAATGATGCGGTGGAAGAAAGGGGATGCTGAAAGATAAAATTGGAAAACGATTACCTTATACACTGACCCCCACAATAGAGTGGCGGAAACCGGGGTAAATTCGGTGAAAGGCAAAATGATTTCTGTCGAGTGCTGTATTAATGAGCTGCTTTATGTAGTAAATGAAGCATCCTGATTAAATTTTAACGAACCTCTTCACGTCATTTAAATTTAATTAGAAAAGCTAAATAAATGATTCCTGACTTGGTATCTTATAGCTTAAATATTAATCCTACTTCAAGGATATCTTTCATTTTTCAAAAAATGAAGATGAACCAAAGATTTTAAAAGAAATGTTTGATTGTAAGTAATTTGAGATATACAGTAAAACTTGTGAAAACGGAACTTTTCTATAACGGAAACCGTCTATATCCATGATTGTATGCATTAAATATGCCCAAACCATTCCACAAGCTCGCTTATGTTTTTTACTTAATGAATATTTCTTTTTAAATTTCCCCAGTGGTGTTCTCATTAGTCGGGGTACCTTCCCGGCAGTCTTCCGTTTTCGGAGTGTGATCGGTTGAATTTCTAGCTTAAATAATAATGCTAATTCAGAATTATCTTTTATTATATATATATATATATATATATATATATATTAATAAAAATGAACACAAATTTGAAAGTGAAAAGTGAACCAAACCTATGTACTTTATGTGTAACACATTAAATTTACTGTTCACCATTATTATTATTTATTCTTCACACATATATCATGAAGCCACAGTTAATCATGTTCTCCTATTTAGGTGACAAAGCCAGAATTTTTAAAAATGAGTGTTTTTAAAAAATATATTTATTCCCAAATGATTGAAATTAAAAGTTTTAATGAACCTCTTCATACTATTTAAATTTAATTAAAAAACCTAAATAAATGATTTCTGTCCTGGTAATTTATAACATAAATATCAATCTTATTTCAAGAATATATTTTATTTAAAAAAAAAAAATGAAGATGAACCAAATATTTTAAGAGAAACTTTTGAATGTAAGTAATTTGAGATACACAGAAAAACTTGTGAAAACGGAGTTTTTCTATAACGGAATCCGCCTATATCCATGATTGTACGCATTAAATGTTCAAACTATTCCACAAGCTCTTTGATGTCTTTTATTTAATGAATATTTCTTTTAAATTTCCCCGGGGGTCTTCCCGGCAATATTCCGTTTTCGGAATACAAAGACGGCTGAATTTATAGCTTAAATATTATTCCTAGTTCAGAAATATCTTTTATTTATTTTTTATTTTTTAATGAAAATGAACCAAAATTTGAAATTGAAAAGTAAACCAAACCTATGTGTTTTAAGTGTAACACTTTAAATTTACTATTCACTATTATTATTATTTATTCTTCAAATATTTAAGAAGAACACATAGATTAATTTTTGAAAAATGGCATCATGAAGACATAAGTAATCATGATGTTTTCCTATTTTAGTGACAATGCAAGGTTTTTTTTTTTTTTTTCGTTTGTGTGTTAATATATTAGTCATACATGATTGAAATTAAAAAAATTCAATGAATCTCTCCTTGCTATTTAAATTTAATTCGAAAATCTAAGTTATTTCTGCTTTGGTATCTTATTGGTTAAATATTAATCCTGCTTCAAGGATATCTTTTATTTTTCAAAAAATGAAGATGAACCAAAGATTTTAAAAGAAATGTTTTATTGTAAGTAATTTGCGATATACAGTAAAACTTGTGAAAACGGAACTTTTCTATAACGGAATCCGTCTATATCCATGATTGTATGCATTAAATATGCCCAAACCATTCCACAAGCTCGCTTATGTTTTTTACTTAATGAATATTTCTTTTTAAATTTCCCCAGTGGTGTTCTCATTAGTCGGGGTACCTTCCCGGCAGTCTTCCGCTTTCGGAGTGAGATCGGATCGAATTTCTAGCTTAAATAATAATGCTAATTCAGAATTATCTTTTATTATATATATATATATATATATATATATATATATATATATATATATATTTTAATGAAAATGAACACAAATAAGTGAACCAAACCTATGTACTTTATGTGTAACACATTAAATTTACTGTTCACCATTATTATTATTTATTCTTCACACATATTTAGAACACATGCATAGATTAATTTAGGAAAAAAGATATCATGAAGCCGTAGTTAATCATATTCTCCTATTTAGGTGACAAAGCCAGAATTTTTAAAAATGAGTGTTTTTAAAAAATATATTTATTCCCAAATGATTGAAATTAAAAGTTTTAATGAACCTCTTCATACTATTTAAATTTAATTAAAAAACCTAAATAAATGATTTCTGTCCTGGTAATTTATAACATAAATATCAATCTTATTTCAAGAATATATTTTATTTAAAAAAAAAAATGAAGATGAACCAAATATTTTAAGAGAAACTTTTGAATGTAAGTAATTTGAGATACACAGCAAAACTTGTGAAAACGGAGTTTTTCTATAACGGAATCCGCCTATATCCATGATTGTATGCATTAAATGTTTAAACTATTCCACAAGCTCTTTGATGTCTTTTATTTAATGAATATTTCTTTTAAATTTCCCCGGGGGTCTTCCCGGCAATCTTCCGTTTTCGGAATGCAAAGACGGCTGAATTTATAGCTTAAATATTATTCCTAGTTCAGAAATATCTTTTATTTATTTTTTATTTTTTAATGAAAATGAACCAAAATTTGAAATGGAAAAGTAAACCAAACCTATGTGTTTTAAGTGTAACACTTTAAATTTACTATTCACTATTATTATTATTTATTCTTCAAATATTTAAGAAGAACACATAGATTAATTTTTGAAAAATGGCATCATGAAGACATAAGTAATCATGATGTTTTCCTATTTTAGTGACAATGCAAGGTTTTTTTTTTTTCGTTTGTGTGTTAATATATTAGTCATATATGATTGAAATTAAAAAAATTCAATGAATCTCTCCTTGCTATTTAAATTTAATTCGAAAATCTAAGTTATTTCTGCCTTGGTATCTTATTGGTTAAATATTAATCCTGCTTCAAGGATATCTTTTATTTTTCAAAAAATGAAGATGAACCAAAGATTTTAAAAGAAATTTTTTATTGTAAGTATTTTGAGGTATACAGACATATACAACAAAACCTGTGAAAACGGAACCGATCTATAAAGGAATCAGCGAATATTCCTTCGATCGTATAAATTAAATACCCCAACCATATTTCCCTATCTTTGATGTATTTTACTTGATGAATATTTCTTTTCAAAATTGTCCGGTAGCCGGGGTAACTTTCTCGGCAGTCTTCCGTATTCGGAGTGCACGGACGGCGAAACTTATAACTTAAATATTAATCCTACTTCAGGAATATCTTTTATCTTTAAAATAATGAAAATGAACAAAATGCACCAAACTTATATGCTTTTAAGTGAAATAGTTTAAATTCACTATTCACTGTGTTTGTCAATTTTTCAAATATTTAAGAACAAAATAGATATTTTTGGAAAAATGACACATGTAGTCATGTTTTTTATATTTTAGTGGCGCTGCACGTTTTTTTTTTTTTTTTAAATTATTATTTATGTGTTAATATATTATACATAAATGGTTTAAATTAAAATTTTCAACGAACCTCTTCATACTATTTATATTTAATTATAAAAGCTGAATAAATTATTTCTGCTTTGATATCTTATAGCTTAAATATTAAGACTACTTTAAAGATATCTTTTATTTTTCAAAAAATAAAGGTGAAGAAAAGATTTTCAGGGAGATTTTTAACTGTATTTTTATATACAATATCATATGAAAACAAGTAAAAACAAGTAAAAAACAAGAAAACTTACATAATTAAAAAAATATATGACAGACTTGACGATTTTTCAAACTGTCCTGGGCTTCTACAGTATTTTTAACTGAATAAGTCAACTGTTGAAGCAATGCATCCTGAATATGAATATAAGTCAATATTAAAATTAATGTTATTGTCATTAAATATTAAAATAAGGTTTTTGCGAAAAAAATTAATTTTAAAAGGAAATGAAAATGTGTTATTGTTATCACTCGTTAATTTTTTCAGTTTCATTTTTCCTAAACTTTCTTTGCAATTTTTAATAATAATAATAATAATAATAATAATAATAATAATAATAATAATAATAATAATAATAATAATAATAATGACAACAGCAGCAAGATGACAACAACAACAAAAAAAAAAACAGCAATAACAACAACAACAATAATAATAAAACTCTTCGTTCGGAAATTGCTAGTACATATTCAAATTTTTATTACTCTTTAAAATTTAAAACACATTAAAAGTAATATACCATAAATAATCATAAATAAACTTTTTAGTATATAGTGAAACATTTATTTGGTTTATTTTTCCTTAAAACTGAAAACGAAAAAAATAACAAATTTCTTAAAAGACATGTTAAAATATTTTAAACTTAATTGGAATGCAAAATTTCTAAAATAGAATATCGAGTCGTTGATTTTAAGGTTATAAAGTATAATCACAATAAAATAAATAAATAAATTATTAAAAAACAATGATTAAAATTAATAATTAAATGAATATGAAAACTAGAATTTTTTTCACATTGTAATGACTACAATGATTTTTCAAACTGTTGTTAGTGCAGAATTCTTAAACTAAAGTAATCGATAGCTGAAACAATTCATCCGGAATATGAGTCAACATGAAAATTGATGCTAATTTTATTAACATTAAAAGCAGCTTTTATAGTGTAACTCAACTTTACATGAAAATTTAAATTTGTTACGTTCTTTATCACCCGTTCAATTTCTTAACGTTCTTTTCCTTCAAACTTTTTTTGAAAATTTTAATTTAAAAAAATTCTTTGATCATAAATTGCTTTTTGCTATTAAAAATTTCCATGGGCTTTAAAATTTTGAAAATGTTAAAATATACACATAAAAGTTTTAATAGATAACATTTTTTATTATGTAAAGATAAATTTATGATCTTATTATTAAGAGTTAGATTTATTTTTATTATTTTTTCTTAAAACTAAAAACGGGAAAATTGTAAATTTTTCAAGCAGTCACATCAGAAAAAATAAATAAATAAATAAATAAATAAATAAGTACAACAGATATTAAGAAATTGGTCCAACCAAAATTTTTAAAATTTCCTGCAATTTGCAGCATGTTGCAAAGTTTATTATTATTATTATTATTATTATTATTATTTAATGCGGTCATTATGTAAAAAGAGATAAGTTGGGGTGACAGTTTTTTTATAAGGGAAAATGCATTATTCTCTATAAATGTAATGTTTAAATTTTGTAATAGTTAGAGTATAGGAAAACGGTAAGATATTTAAACCGCTCAAATCTCAACTCTAAATCCCGCTCTAATCTCAACAACATTTGCATAGAATAATCTAAAAAAGAAAAAAAAAACATAATTTTTAATTAACATTTACCATATTATTATTATTATTATTATTATTTTGAAACTATCAGCTCTCAAAATTTAAATTTTAAAATTAAAGGTGTTGGTCAGTAAGGCCTCCAATTCCCCTCTCCAATGTTAAACCTATTGGTATGGGGTCTTTCATATATTTTTCTAATATCTCCTCAAAAAATTAATATTTTTAACATATTTTTCCGTGTATTTTTCTTAATAAATATATCTTTATTTATTTTTTTTAGATAACACAATATTTCTAAAATATATGCTTTATTTAATATTTCAAGTATTAAAGTCTTTTATGTATTAAATTAAAAGCAAGATTTTAACACTTCAAATAAAATTAAGTATATATATTAGAAATATTGTGTCAACTAAAAAAAAAAAAAAAAAAAAAAAAAAAAATAGAGACACCTTTTATGAAGAGTACATAGGAAAAATTAGTTTAAAATACTATTAATTTTCTGATGAGATATTTTAAAAATACGAATGTATTCCACGTCCATGGGTTTAACATTAGTGAGGGGAATTCGAGATCTCACCAACACCCTTAAGTGCTACATAATATAGTTTTCATTTTGCATTTTTGTCACAACTCTAAGGGACAATAATGCTAATACCCTTAAAAAAAAAAAAAAAAAAAAAAAAAAAAAAAAAAAAAAAGTGATTTTACGGTATAATACTGGCACCAGTTGCCAGTATTATACCGCAAAATCGATTCTTTTTTTTTTTTTTTTTTTTTTTTTTTTTTTAAATACAGTGTAGAAACTTTATTAAGAGAATGAATTACGTTCTCATCTCAAAATTCCATTTCACTTTCCCCAAATATAGGCGTATCTAATTAACATTATAATCCGATATCATCATTTTATTATTTATAAATATATAGGTTCACGGGCTGCAATACGATCAAAATGTTACAGTCTGGCTCTTATAATCCTGTTTTATATCAGAACCATGATTATTCAGGGGGTGGAACTATATCACATGTCAGTTTTATTGATAAGTTAATAAATTTATGAAAGTTAGTCTTTCTTATGACCCATTGTATAATTATAGAATGCGTAAAGTCGGCTCTTTATATATATATATATTAATGTTGCATGCTTTAACTTATGTCTTTAATGTGACATAAGATACATATTTTTAAAACTTTGATTTATTGATCGGACGGCAAGTTTGACGTGTTTGCCTTAAATAATAGAAATTAAACCTACATACTCAACAATTTAATCATATACTCAGCTTCTTTGTATGAAATCATAAATAAACATCAACATCCAAAAACTACCAATATATATATATATATATATATATATATATATATATATATATATATTGTTATGAATTTTGTATATATCTGTAAATATTCCATTTGTTTAAATTTATTTTATTATTGTGAAAATTGCAGTATTATTAATGTATTTCCTATTGAGCATCATGTAACTCAATGCTAAAGGCCTCAGGTGCTTTGCAAGAAAAACAACCTTACACCCTCATCGTTTTTAAAATGTAGTCTATGGAAAAATCGCCAAGGAATGGGTTTATCGCCAAGTTGGCGATGGTTTTGGCGACTTATTTTTGTCGCCAAATTTGGCGATATATCGCCAAATGTCGCCAAGTTGGCGATGGATTTGGCGACTTTTTGTGCAACCACACCCCCCTTATACCTATACATTGGGATCCTTTCTTGCTTGGGTTCTCTATCGAAAGTTAAAGCACTTTCTGGTAATTTCTAGCATCTGAAGGCTCTGGAATAATCTGGAAAGATCTCTGAAACCTATATAAGGACCTCCATCAGTTCAGTTAGTTAGTTGTCTGTCAACTGCGATTGAATTCATACGAGAGGCTTTGCATTGAGAACTGTGTTTCTCGGATCGATTTTGTCATTGATACGTCGTATTGAACGCATTGTTTCTGTGTGAAATTTTGCTGCGCTTTTATTGGATTTGAAGATTACTGAATATCTTGTAATTTTCAGAAGATATTTGTGATCGTATTGCACTGTTTATAGTGAATAAAGCCTTTTTATTGTTCTTATATATTGGCATCAGTCCTTTCGAACCCCGAGCTCACAACAATATATATATATATATATATATATATATATAACCTTTCAAAGTTTTTAAAAATTAGTTTCACATCATGATTGTGGAAAGGTATTGAAGTCTGTATATATTTGTTGGTTAGTAGAATTTTGCATAAAAAAAAACACTTTATGAGCATGGGCGCCGGCAAGATTGGGAGAACAGATGGGAGGGCCATTGCCCTTCCCTAGATTTTGAAATTTAATTAAATATTTATCTTTCTATCACTAATGATTTTGGATTTTTCCCCCCTTACCAAGTGCTTAAAAATAATTAAACACGAAGACAAAAAAGAACATTTTTGTCAGAGACGCTCGGCTCCTCTGAATTCTCCGTGCAGGGCAATTTTTAATTATTTTTCTTACTTTGCGTGTTTAAAAATTATTTTTAACCCCATTTTAAAAGACTCGGACTACAGGCATATCTATTCCAAAATCTTGTCTTTCTCTGATTTCGTTCAACTGGCGCACTGGAATACCTTAGCTAGCACCCATAAGGCTAAAGTTTCGGAGCATTGATTCGCATAAAATATTTAGACAGTATTTTAAAAGAAAGGAAAAATATTTTGTTTAATGTTTACTGTTGAGTGGTGTGAAGTTTTGTCATGAAGGATCTTGAATCTTTATTCTCAAATATATCTAATTCAATTGCCAGATGCCTCAGATAATGCTCAAAAGCTAATTTATCAGCAAGTGCCTCCATTATTCTAATTTGATAAAGCCTTATCTTTTGCGAAAGGAATTTCAATAAGGGTATCCTCCAAACGACGAGATCTACTAAAAACGATAAATGTTTCTCCAAGGGACAAACTCTTTTAAACGATATATGTCTATAGTGACAAGTTAACATGCAAACAATTTAAACTCCTGAACTTATATATTAGGGTGACAACGTTCAAAAACAATTGAGATCGTGAGTGTGAGACATTATTTTTCATCCCAAAATTTAGTAACTGGGAAAAGTATTTCAGTTATAAATGATACTCACCAAATTAACTATAATTATACAGATTATGCCAAGGGTTGATATCGGAGTACTGGGTCGTACTCGTAGACAATTAATATCTTATTATATTAGTCAATATTTTTATAACAAATTTCATTCAGCTCGAAATTGCATTGTTATTTATTATTACTATAGTTATGTATGGTTATATTTTCATGGTTAGTTATCATAAATCAATATTTTAGTTTTTTTTTTAAAATTTCCAGCTTTTAATATATGAAGTTTTATGGGATGTTTGAGTCAAGGTTTTGGTGCATTTGGATTGATGAATGCTTTTGGTTTTCAACCACCGGCAAGATTTCGGCACTATCGGCTTTCTGTATCATTCCCCTTGTCAACGTGAATATTTTGGGAGCAATCTTGTTAATAAAAATTTATTTTTTAATGAAGTCAAATCAGTGCTCTGACAATAAATATTTATAATTGTATTTTTCGTGATTTGATAGTTTTTTGGATATTGCCATCCAATAGTTCATTTTTTAAATCTTCATTATTAAGTTTTACAATTCTTGTTTTAGGTGTGGTTCAAAAATAGACGAGCTAAATGGCGGAAACAACAAAGAGAGGAACAAGAAAGGAATCGAAGACTACAGCAAGATCGCACACATCCTCAGCAGAGGCATCATGACGAAGATAGTAGCGACAGGTCGACAGGCATTTTAGCTAATTTAAGTAGCGGACTACAGCAAGAATACAGAGCTAATGAACGATCTGATCTGCATGCTTGAAGCCCCTTTATAACAAAATTATGATTCATCCACTTTCTTTATGGACCTTATACTCGAACAAAGGCTAGAACAGTACTTTCATTATTAATACTTTTCTAAAGAATTTTTCTTTTTTAAAAACATATCAAGAAAAAAAATGCAGGGCTGTCATACACAGATCTTCGCTTGGGAGAACGAATTTTAATTTTATTAATTATTAATTGAATTATATATTTTTCTTTTTCATAAATATTTATATTGGTTGAAAATTTTAGTTATCTAAGAAAGTCCAAATTGAAATGACGAAATTTTCTTCTGAATTTGCGTTTCATAAATATTGACATTAATATGAAAAACATGAAATTTCAAAAAATTCATCAAATAACAAAAACAGATAAAATACATAAAAATCTAAAATATTGCAATGCACATTGCAGTTTTTTAAGCTAAAAACTTTACAAAAAATCTTGAAAGTGTGTTTAAATAAATAAAAAAAAAAAATGGTGAAAACTCATACGTTTTTTGACTGTGGATCCTATCGCCTAAAAACCATTTTGCTATGAAAGACTGCAGAAAACTTACAAGATGGATGTTAAATTAACCACTACAATGAAATTTGCTTTATAAGTGTTTATTAATGTTTCAACAAAAAGATAAAAGTGATATTATTATACCGAATCTCGACTGCAAATGCTAACTGTTTGCGAGAAAATGTAAGCTAAAACTTGAATTTGTATCACGTCCAATTTCTTTCAGCGATTAAGGAAATAGCTTATTATAGCGTCAAGACATTCTTATACATCTTTACTTCAGTGAAAAGTTCTTGACGATTTTTAAATGGAACTCGACACACATACAAAATTCAAAATGATTTGAATGAGAAACATATACTACTGAGATCGACAAAAAGAAAAAGAAAAAGAAGCTCAAAACGAACTATGTTACGAGACTGTCATAAAATATGCCTGGACTTCAAAAAAATATATATACTGAAAACTATAATTCTTTGAAACCTGTCTCACTTAATTGAAGTGGTATTTCTATGCAAAATATTCTAAGTGTAAATATTGTGAATAATATATGTGAAATATAATCATTCAGCCGTGAACAAAATTCATTACTAAATTAGAGTAGCAATTTTTAATAGATATATCGGTTTTTTTTAAATATGGTGATGACCACAAATTTATCTTTTTATGGCAAAAGAGATAAAACCAACCAAAGACCATCTTCATTTCTGCAGTTGATTAACCAAAGATTTTCATTCTTTGTTCTTGCTAAAAAAAAAAAAAAAAATCAAGAAATAATTTTACAACATTTTTTAACTTGTAAAAATGTATATATTTTATAATGTAAATGTTTTTTTTTTTTTTAAATTCTAATCGTACAACAATTATTTGTAAATATGAATAATGTATTTCCTTAAGATAAATTTATGCATTTTAATTCTTATTACTTCTATTAAATATGATTAATATCATTATGTACATATTTTGTATTTAATAGTTTAAGTATACATTATATGTATATATGTTATCATTTATTGAGTATTTTCCTTAAGGGGTTACACCTAGTCATAAATTTCGAAAAATCGATTTTTTGCAAGTTGCAGTTTTATAGACTTTATCAACTGAAGAAGGAGGACTATTTTATGGTGCTGGAATAGATGATTCTGTGTAAATAAAATAATAATAATAAGTATCGTACTGTAATTATAACACAAACATTAAAACTCGTCTTTCTTAAAAGAGCATTTTTCAAATAGGTGTGGTTACGATTCACTATAAATTTGGTTAACCCTTTTCTTATATAATTATGTAGAAGATCGATGAAAAATTTGCGGTTTTTTTTTTTTTTTTTTTTTTTGATAAAAACAATTGAATTTTCTTTTCAGACAGCCACCATTAAAAAAAAGGTCAGTTTAAAAAAAATAATAAAATTTCTACTTCTAGCCTCTCTAATAAGCTTTATTTAATTAATTACCACTATTTCTTTTAATTTCAAAAGAGTCAAATTTAAGCTGCAATAGCCGCCCCAAAGCACATAAAAAATAAAATAAAATGCCATATCAGAAGAGCGGCTATGACTTCAAACATAGATGTATTTTTATCTTTTGAATAATAGATCAAAATTAACTTTTAGTATAGTATTATAAAATAAAAATAAAATCAGGAAACATTAATGGCTTAATGACTAATATTATGTTATATTATAGATATATGAAATTTTTTTTTCTACCGCAATGATTATAGATGTAACCCCTTAAATTAAAATAGCAAATTGTTTACAAATACTTATTTATTTATTTATGATATTTAATATATACAGAGGTTGGCGTGTCCTCTGTTTTTGGCCACCACTATTTCAAACAATAATCTTCCTGGTATGTTTCTCTTGAAAATGTTTTAGACATGTACCAGGAAGATTATATCTTTTATAAATAAAAGTAGCCAAGAAATTGACGCTCTTACCCCTGTATATATAACTGTAACAATAATAGATTTTATTCTGTTCATATTTTATTCATAGAACTCTGTTTAATTAGGATGTTTACAACAAAATGTTTTTATTAAAGTGATTATTTAAATGAAAATACTTTATGCATCGTATATTATAATAGTTTTTATCTTATTCAGAACTTGAATATCAATGTTTTATCTCAGTCAAGTCAGCTTTTAGGAATAACCATTTTGTCAAGAAAATTTTCTTTCTTAAATGTTTAGGGAGAGAATTCAAATCCATATATAATTTCATTTTTTTTTTTTCATAGTTTGCTTTAAAAAAAATAATAATAATGCTTTTAGTTTAAAAATCCTTAAAACGTAGAGATTTTTTATACATATGATTTTTGTGGTGTTCTCAATTGCGAACACTTGATCGCTTTCAACATAGCCATTCTACACTGGGATTCAAAAGTGGAATATAATGACGAGTTAGATTAAATTATGACCGAAGTAAACTGGCATTTTTAAAGATTTATTTTTAAGCTTAAGCACCTATGTAAATTAAGTTGCATTTTTTTTTCCAAATTTATATAAAAATTTTTTTGAACAAAAAACCATAAAGTTTATGTTTAATTCTAATGGCACATTGACAGACAACTTAAATGTAATCTTTTTTTTTTTTTTTTTTTTTTTTTTTTTTTTCGCTTGTTGCCAGCTAATCTTTCACATTTACAACCCAATTGTTTAAATTGAGAACATGAAAGTTTAACGAATGATGCGCATAAAAAATACTTAAAAGGTTTTTTTTTTTTTTTTTTTTTTTTTTTTTGGAGGGTCGGGGATATATATATTTTTCTTTTTTATGACTGAAAGGTAATTTCTATCTCAAACTAGTGTGTTGTGGCCAGCACAAAACTTTCTTCTATACAAATCAAATCAATTAAATGATATTTAAATACTTACAAGAAATTACATAGATTTAGAAAATAAGCTTTTTTTTTATAAAGTTATAAAAAGTATATTCCCATATTCACGTTGCTAAACGTAAAGTTTCGTTGAAGTCTGTGCATTTAAACCGACAATATAAGCATAACATACATCCGAACAAATCATCTAATTTCAGCAGCTCCCTCTTAGATGACCGCAACTGAAATTGAATGACAACTACCCCTATCATGAGGATTCTAAATTTGATGTTTCGTTGAATTCCCGCACATAAACTGGAGATATAATAAGCATCGCATAAATCGAATAAATAATTGATTTGCGGCACCACGTCTTGAGGAACTAATCTTTAGCACCAGTTTACATAAAGATACATAGAACTTCAAAATAAATAACATCCTATTCTACATAGTAGTTCGGGAGTTAGAGCGCCCACAAAATTTGTGTTACATACATGCAGACAGACAGACTCATGGATACAGATTTTCTAAAAACAATCAAATCGTGTTCAGGACCGTCTAAAACGTATAAATCCGTCAAAAATCGGAAGTCAATTTTTTTTTTTTACGTATCTAATACTTTCTTCTAATGTATAGACAGAAGAAAATGAAAATCATACCATCTTTCAGTTATAACTATGTTAAATCCTTCAAGTCAAAATAAATTCTATTCAATTCTTAAATTGTTTTTCAATTCCATTTCCTCAGTTGGAAACAGTAGGCCGTAATAAGGTTAAACGGAATATTTCTTTAGCCGCCATTAGAGTAAGCGGGCTCGTCTGTATCCAATCCACCAAATTACATCTTGTCTTTTTAACCTTTTCAGGGGCAAACTACTTCTATTCGTAAATTGCTGAAATGATTGAATGACACCAGATTTTACAAACAAATTTATTTGAAAATAAGTAAAGAGATTTTTTTCCGCGTACTTAAGAAAACGAAAATTTTCATTCCGAAATTCTGGTGCCAATGTGGCATTAGGGGATTAAAATTATGTGGTCCATAAATGAACCACCGCCCTTGAAAGGGTTAACATTCATATTTTTTCCCTCTCACTGAAAGAAAATCTCAGCGTAATCCGCAGTTGTAAAACATTTAAAACTGTCTTGTTTCCATTTTTATTTTTTAAAATTAAGTATAGGGGTGAAAAGCAAGCTATTCTTTGTATCAAATCTATACGATTTACTTTTTTTTTAAAAAAAATTCGAACCATTAAATCTAAATAGCTATTGAAATGTCTATAACGAAATTTGCAATATTTTGAAGTAGTATGATTTTTACTTCATAAAACAAATAAATGTCCTTCTAATGTTTGTTGGTATATCTGTGAAAGTATTGTTATGTATTTGTAAAAAGAAAATAAATATAACTGATTTTGAAAGCAAACCGTTGTAAAGTATGAATTTATATTAATTACGATTTTTTCTTTATCCTGGTGGCTTCGAATTCTATGATATTTTAGCAAAATATTAATATTCTAGATGGAAAAAACTAGTATTATCAAGTGGATAAACTATGTAAACTTCTCATAAAAAATGTTAGGATATTATATATCGCCTGTTTTAGGTATTAAAAAAATAATCATGTATTCACAACACACTTTTTTCTAAGGACCCATTTTCTAGTCCTTTTGTATAATATCTGTGGTAATTAAATTGGATTAATGGCTCTCCTTTATTTTATTCCGCCAAACTAAACAAAATATTATATGATGACGTATTTTATAGAATGTTATAAAGTCTAATAGAAGAACATAAATCAAATACGTGATTTTTATTTTAATAATGTATAGCTGCATTATTTTGGAATTAAAAAGTAGCTCGAGACTTCTAAATTTTGAGGTAAAACTCATTGTTTCGGTAAGATCATCTTATAATAAATCTATGTTTAACAATCTAAGACCTTTAATATGCTTCTAAGTAATCCAAGATTACTTATTAAAATAAATGCTGTACACACAAAATGGAACCAAACTTAAAATCTTTACATTATCGAGAGATCTGTGGAAAACTGTTTATGTTAACTGCGAAAAAAGTTTGAGTGGAAAGAAATTAGTTATAATGGTACTTCTATTTATAATTTCCAGATAATTCAAGATTACTTATACAAATACAATGGAAAAAAAAATTGTTGATTTTACGGTATAATACTGGCACTCCAGCTGCCAGTATTATACTGTAAAATCAACAATTTTTTTATTTTTTTTTTTGGCAGAGTAAGAATTGTACAAAACATTAAACTAAATTGGAACCCCTTACAAAAATAACAAATTCGAGAACTATAAACAAAGTTGGAAAAAAAAAAGAATATTTTTAATAATTGTTGTTTCTTACTATACTTAAAATATAGTGTCAAATTGTACGTTATTTTATTTTATTAAATACTATAAAAACGCAATTTTCACAAAGTCTATTTTTTAAGATAATTGCGCTCTGAACTATATAACAAACTTTAATTACATTTTTTCATTACACTCTTTATCCGAGATTCAATTTAAACTGCATTTTGAACTTTTAACCCTCTTATATGCATGATTTTAATTTTTAAATTGACGAAAATGATATTTTCCACTTAGACTAGACTTAAAATGGAACATTAAGAACAACTAACGTTAAAATTCATGAATAATTACATTCATTACAAAATTACAAAACCTAATGTAAGGTTTATAAGCACTAAATATTATTAGAAATTGTTATTAAATAGTTTTTTGTGATAATTACAACTTTGAGTACATTAATAATTAAGTATAAAGTAAAAAAAAAAAAAAGAAGAAAAAATGTCATGTTTTTGTTTAGATCTAATGCTAGAAATTCTCTGGAAAAATCTTCTCTCGTGCAGAACAGAATTTTTTTTTAGTCAAAGGTGAATTCCGAACTGAATACTTGAAAAGAAAGATTGCTGTGTTTTCTATCAATGCAAATAAATAAATAAATAAATAAATAAATAAATAAAATGCTGATTTTACGGTATAATTCTGGCATCCCAACTGCCAATTTTATACCGTAAAATTGACAGTAATAAACAGTAAAATAAGCAGTCATACGCTGCTGCGCATGCGCTTTAAAAGCGGCAACTTGAAATTATCAACAATCTTCGCATAGTGATAATGCATTACGTTTGTAAGTATTGCGATATGAATTTCACTTTCGTTTTAGGGTAATGGTGATATATTGCAAACTGCTAGTGAGTATGTGACGTCATGCTTTTTCTTTTTCATTTTTCTCGAAAACTATGGGCAGTTAGAGGTATGTTTCTTTGGGCAACTTCTATGTACTGTTAGCGAGGGTTCTCACTCTGCACAGTTTGTGTTGGGATTTCCGGACACCCTGTATGCGATACAGGAATAAAAATAAAATAGGCACAGCTCTCTGGGGATTATTTTTCAATGCAACCTCACATGAAGTTTCGACGCATGAGATGATTAAAGATGGAAAGCAAGTTTTTGCAGATTGCGTACCTTGCGTACCTTAGTGCATTTGAAGAGACTGCACTTATATTTGATCTGGCGAATCGAAAACTACAAAATAATTGAATGATCAAAGAAGAAAATGCTGATTATTTACAAATTAGTTGTTGTGAGTTATATTTCTCTTCATACATAATGGATTAACATAATTAATCAACGTTTATGTATCAATATATACGCTTAATTGTATATCGACCTATTTTCAGCATCATTTTTCAAAGGACTTACCTTCTCATTTTCCTCGATCCGATGTTATCAAACAATAGTACGTCTTTTGAGGTAAAGAAAGGCATTGATACACAGACTGTCACAAAATGAACCATCATCGTTTTCCACCCTTGATCCTTCAGTAGTTATCGAAGCTAATTATTTTTGTTTTAAAACTTTTTTAAATGTTGTGAAATTATGTTCCCTCTCCCGTCTAAATCTCCAGTCGCTTTATTTTTAGGATAATCCAGCACTTTTTTGTAATATAGTACTGTACATGCTATATAATTGTTTTTCTGGGAATGTGTAAGAAAAAATATTTTTGTGTAAGATGGTAATGTTGTCCAAATTTACCATGACAATTTATTAGATAATAAAATGAAAGGATGGCTGCTTTTCC
The DNA here is from genome assembly GCA_963931845.1 of Maratus michaelseni. Classification (NCBI taxonomy): domain Eukaryota; kingdom Metazoa; phylum Arthropoda; class Arachnida; order Araneae; family Salticidae; genus Maratus; species Maratus michaelseni. The sequence goes on along the minus strand of OZ007593.1, from coordinate 332,504,725 downwards.
TTTAAAATTCCAAAAGCTATTTATTATAAATATTTATGTTTGGCTTTGTAGCTATATTAGAATGACGCATTTTTCACAACTGCGATCTAGCGAAACTTCATCGAAAGCAGTTTTATAAAAAATATCTCCGTCTTTGCGGGGAGGGGGGGGGGGGGGGATGTTACCGCAGATATATATTCTGCTTTTTACAAAACTATTGCGTAGTAACATTTTAAAGTAGCAGTTATCCAATAACTGCTACTATTTCACACTAACAGTTATCCAATAACTGCTACTATTTCACACTAACAGTTTTCCAAAAACTCTTACTATTTCATACAAGCAGTTATCGAATGGGTGGGGTTCACAAAACTGTGTTGTAGTCAGTTTTCGTATTAGGCAGTTATCCAATATTTCATACTTTTTCTTACGGGAAAAAAAGAAACAATTATTCTTTTTTTCCCTTTCAGATTTTTTTTCTACCGCTAAAACAAATCCGATCGACTGCCAAAACATGCAGTCTATTGAACTCCGTATCAAGTGTCAGAAAAATTTTCCATCCCTCTCTCACGTTACTTACATCCAGCGATGTTTTAATCTTGTTCACATACAAGATCGGCACCGAAGAAGCCATAGGACATTGCAAGGTATTACGCCTGATCCATTTAGTATAGCTAATTCTGTCAGGGTATTGAGGGGAGGTTAAAAACTTTGATACCTCATATGGGCACGGATTTAGAAACTTAGGCTGATTCGAGATATCACTCGAATCTGATAATGCCATTAAGTTATCTAAATTCGTACTTTTGGGAAGGATTTGCTCTGCCTAGTCACGGAAAGGGGTGGCAGACAAATTATCGTAATTAGTATGCACAGAAATTAAGAAAATATCAGCATAATTGAAACGAAACAATTGTCGCAGTTTATAGTTTTTATTTTTTATTTTAAATTTGTTGCTTTCTTCTCTTTCTTCTTCTTCTGTTTTTTTTTTTTTTTTTTTTTTTTTTTTGTATACATGCTAAGTTTTTACTGAAAAATGAAAATTTGTAAGAGTGCGTGGCTAGTGAAGTAGAAGTTTGTTTATACACAGTTAAAGTAGAGAAACATTTATAAGTTCCTTATTTATACGTCGTTTCATTGTGATCCTGTTCAATTCCTATTCATTCTAATAGAAGAGTGTTTCGTTTATATGAAGCATAATTTTGTTCATACGTCATTTTAATTTAAACTTAAGAAAAACTAGATATTTCGTCGATATTTTTTTTTTCTCATTTCAAATAACAGTCGAATAAGATTTTAACAGTAGCAATTTCTCCTGTGTTGAATTAGAACCTCAGTTTTCTCTGTGCACAATTTTTTAGTCTTCTACAAAAATTATTGAATGCCAATTCCGAAAGATCGTGTGCTCCTAAAAATTTCCTCCAAATAGAAGAGTTTTATTATTAAAAAGCAAAATAGAAATAAATTTCAAAATTAAAAAAATAATAAACATATAGTTAGCGAAAGTGAAGAGAACAAAAAGTGGGATTTGCGAAAATGTATGTTTTATTCTGTAATTTCCTTTAACTTGAGAAAATTATTGAAATATTCTAAATTTGAAATATACATTCAGATTACAGCCCCGAATTTGTGTGATTTTATACTTTTAAATGAATATCTAACCCAAACGAATATAGTGTCGAGGACCCCACTGCTTCCGACAGCGTACACAGGGAATGCCGCGCACGCTCCAATCTGTTTTAATTATATATTTTTAAACGGAAGATTGGCGTAGCTCAGGCCATGATAATAAATTTAAATATTCCTAAAATCAATGTTGAATGAATTTATATTTTAAAAATCTTTCCAAACGAACCTAATGTTAGGTTCCCCGCTGTCTTCGGCAGCGTACACCCTCGAATTTGTATGATTTTATATTTTTAAATGAAAATATGTCCAAACGAAAGAGTTCTTCGTTATACTGATTGCCGATTTAATTTCCAATGTTTAGATACATTAAACTTTCAATTCTGACTAAAAGTTCCTGAGAAAAGCCAAATAATATAAAAGTGTCTCCCCCCCCCTCCTCATCTTATAAACTCAAAAAGATATCTTTCTCTGTTGAAAATGCAGGTTTCCCAGCGCATGCACAGAAACGAAAACGTTTTAAAGAAGAATTAACATTGGAAGCACAGAGAGAGAGAGAGAGAGAGAGAGAGATGAGTTTCAGAAAATAACTTTTTTGAAAGGGTTAATATATTTTTTTAAAAACCGAAGATATCGTTTTAAAGGTAAATGTACGTGTTAAGTGGGAATTTTTTTTCGTATCTCGAAGAAGAAAAGGGATGCTGATTTTTAAAAAATACAGAAATAGAAGATGGGAGTAAGTAAAAATATCAAGTAAAACTTTTACATAACATCGTAGAAAATATGCAACTTTTACCCCTTCTTTTTACAACATTTTTCTTCTTCACAATGTGAGGAAATAAGGTTAAAAAAATGACAGAGTTAAATAACGAATAGTAAATAAAAATTCGGCTCTGAACTTTTTACTGTTGACAAGAATATTCATTTCTTTAAGAGTATATTTTGATACCTAATAGTTGTTGAATAACGGTGGATATAGAAATTTCATTCTCCTCAGAATATATGTATCTCATCAAAAACGTCACCTGTAAAAAATGCAGCCAAGTCTCGTGACTCTTTTTCCGTAAAAAGTTCTGAGATCGTGTAAAGCCAAGTTTAGCTATTTTATTATATAATATTATTTTGTGACTTGGCAATTACGCAGCACAGGGAAGTTATTACACCTTACTATGTTATGGGATGGGATGAGATAATATGATTAAGGCTAATTATATAGGCACAGGGAAGTTATTACACCTTAATATGTTATGGAATGGCATGGTATTATTTGATTAAGACTAATTATATACATCACATTCTCGTGCTACGTAATTGCCAAGTCACAAAATAATATTTAACTAAAGATGTAGAGACTAGGAGTGATTTGTGAATGAAAATTTCAGAGTTAATAAGATAGCTAAACATGGCTTTACACGATCTCAGAACTTTTTACGGAAAAAGAGTCACGAGACTTGGCTGCATTTTTTACAGGTGACGTTTTTGATGAGATTTCACTTCTTTTTGTAAGTAATCCTCCTTTTCTTGATTTTGGGTTATTTTTGGAGATCATCCATTGATTTTCGCTAAGCCCACACTCTGTCCCTATTATTTACAGGTATCAAAAATTTGAAGCTTTAGTTTCGTTTGCAAACTACTGTAGATAAAAAGAGATTTCAGGTTCCCAAGCACTAAGTTATGGGAGGGGATTTGTGAAAAGTACTCTCAATTGCTTACAGGATAGGTGCTTTCCATCTGAGATATTACTCGTAGCCCTAGATACTTGATATTTAGCATAAAAGAACTTTTTAGTATAAAAAGAAAGCCAAAATTAAAATTTCCGGAAATTTCCAATAAATCAAACTATATTCATTTTTTAGATGTTTTTTTTTTCGTTTTTATTAGTCTTTTTTTTTTTTTTTTTCATTTACGGATTTTTTAATTTTTTCTTACTCTGTATGCTAAACCCTACCTTTCTGCCAAATGTCAAGCTTCTAGGACTACAAAATCGAATAATTTTTAAATTTTCGACTTTTTATAAATTTATTGATTTTTCTATTTTACTTCTAAGTTACCTGATTGTCATGCCAATATAGTAATTCTTTGATCCTTCTTCTTAGGATCATTTAGGTTCAATTTAGAGATAAATCAAGAGAATCATAGAGTCACCATGATTTTATTTAGAAAGGACTATCAAGCCATAACCAGCCAGTAATGTCCGGAGGGTAGGGGGAGCTGTGAAAAATTTTGTGGGGCTAACATCATTTAACAATCCATATTTCATATGCAGAGTAAATAGAGTATGACCTGCGAAAGAAAACAAACTTGTCTATAAAGAAATCACCTGTAACGTAGCCAGTCTATAGCGGAACTTTTCTATAACGAAATTCGTAAACGAAAGAAAAGAAAACCATAATCCGGGGGAAATAACATAAAACAGTTAGGGGCGTTGTACTAGCTAATAGGACAATTATCTTAAAACTAATGTTTTTAGCAGTACAAAATCAAATTGTTTTCGAATTTTCGATTTTTTAAAGATATTTCAATTTTTCGATTTTATTTTCGAATTTAATGCATTTTTTAATTGTTCCTTTCATTGAATAGTAAATACTACCTTTACACCAAGTTTTAAGTTTCTTAGACTACAAGATAAAATTATTTTCAATTTTTAATTTTTTCGATTTTTTTTATAATTATCTGGATTTTTTAATTTTTTCTTATTTTGTATCCTTTATTACAAATTTCAAGTTTCTGGCGCTACAAAATCGAATTATTTTGAAATTTCCGATCTTTTTCAAGTTTTTTATTCTATTTTCGAATTTATTGTGTTTTAATTTTTCCTTTTTCTGTATCCTAAACAATAAGTTTACGCCAAATTTTAAGTTCTAAAGCTACAAAATGTCAATTTTTCGAACTTTGGAATTTTTTTTTTCGAATTTTACAGATTTTTTATTTTTTTCATTTTTTGTATCCTTAATACTACCTTTATTCCAAATTTTAAGTTTCTAGCTCTACTAAATCGAATTATTTTCAAATTTTCGTTTTTTTTTTTTTTTTTTTTCGATTTTTGTTGTGTTTTTAATTTTTTCTTTTTCTGAATCCTAAACACTACCTTTACACCAAATTTTCCGTTTCTAAGACTACGAGATCATATTATTTTCTATTTCTCACTTTTTCTTTTTCTTTTTCTTTCTTTCAAATTTTTTTTTAAATTTTTAATTGTTGAAATTTTCGATTTTTTTTCGAATTATCCATATTTTTTAATGTTCCATTATTTGGTATCTTAAATATTACCGTTATTCCAAATTTCAAGTTTCTAGTGCTATGAAATCGAATTATTTTCAAATTTTCCTTATTTTTCGATTTTTCCGATTTTTTTTCGATTTTTTTATTTTGTTTTCGAATTTTATTACGTTTTTATTTTAACTTATTCTGAATCCTAAATACTATCTTTACCGCGAATTTTAAGTTTCTAAATCTAAAAGATCAAATTATTTTAATTTTTTCAATTTTTTTCGAATTTTTCGAATTTTCGAATTTTTTTTTCGAATTTTCCGGATTTTTTTATTTTTCCTTATTTTTTATCCTAAATACTACCTTCATTCCGAATTCCAAGTTTCTAGCGCAACAAAATCGGATTATTTGAAAATTTTCAATATTTTCGATTTTTCGACTTTATTTTCGATTTTTTTTTTTTTTTTTTGTATTTTTGATGTTTTCTTTTCTGAATTCTAAACACTACCTTCACACCAAATTTTAAGTTTTTAAGACTACAATATCGTGTTATTTTCAATTTTCAATTTTGTTCGAATTTGTTGAATTTTCGAGTGTTTTTTTTTTTTTTTTTGGAATTTTCCGGATTTTATATATTTTTCTTTTTTTGTATCCGAAACACTAGCTTTATTCCAAATTTTAAATTTCTATGGCTGCGGGATCTACCCAATCTTTTTGATGACGCGAGAGTGAGTGTGTGAGTGACTAAAAATCGAAACTTTGAGTTCATACATCGTCTGCACTAATTTATGGGTATTTTTCGAATTATGCATACTTTTTAATTTTTCTTTATTTAGTATCTTAAATATTACCTTTATTCCAAATTTCAAGTTTCTAGCGCTATAAAATCGAATTATTTTCAAATTTTCCTTATTTTTCGATTTTTCCGATTTTTTTCGATTTTTTTATTTTATTTTCGAATTTTATTGCGTTTTTTATTTTAACTTATTCTGAATCCTAAACACTATCTTTACCGAGAATTTTAAGTTTCTAAGGCTAAAAGATCAAATTATTTTCATTTTTTCAATTTTTTTCGAAATTTTCGAATTTTTGAATTTTTTTTTGAATTTTCCGGATTTTTTAATTTTTTCTTATTTTGCATCCTAAGTACTGACTTTATTCCGAATTCCAAGTTTCTAGCGCAACAAAATCGCATTATTTGAAAATTTTCGATTTTTTTCGATTTTTTCGATTTTTTCAATTTTGCTTTCGATTTTTTTGGTATTTTTGATGTTTTCTTTTTCTGGATGCTAAACACTACCTTCACACCAAATCTTAAGTTTCTAAGACTACAAGATCGTATTATTTTCAATTTTCAATTTTGATGGAATTTAGTTTCGAATGTTTTTTTTTTCGAATTTTCCGGATTTTATAATTTTTCTTTCTTTGTATCCTAAACACTACCTTTTTTTCCAAATGTCAAGTTTCTAGGGCTACGGGATCTACCTAATCTTTTTGATGACGCGTGAACGAGTGAGTGAGTGAGTGACAAAAAATCGAATGTTTGAGTTCATATATAGTCTGAACTAGAAAAGACCGAAAGTTGTAATTTTTAATTTTGGTCCTGTGTGCCAAATACTCTAGAAAAACGAAGTTTCAAATTTTTGGGATACTCCAGCGCGGAGATATGGGGGGGGGGGGGGCGTCAAAAGTGCCCTGAGTTGCTTCCAGAAAAGTATGCTTACGGCCGTGCTTTCTCGACTTGGCGCAGGCACTGCCGTGCCTCCAGATATAACAGACACTATGATTGAAGTTTGACAGCTTTTCTACAACGAATGGAGAAATATCGCAAACTTTAAAAGGGACAAGGTTAACTTTTAAAAGAAATTTTTTTTCTAAAACATTCTTATGTTTTTTGCGCATTTGAACATTATTCAAACAAAATTTAATAGGAAAGCTGGATGCATTCGTTATATTGTAACACAATGATACTAAATAGAAGTTATATCGGATGTAAAAATATGAAACAAATATTTGAGGCTTTTTGTAGATCGTTATGAACGGTCGTTATATCGAATAGAAGAAGTAAATAAAAGATTTCAAAAATAAATTAAGTATATATATATATAATATGTATATAAATTCTATTACTTTCATTCAAGATTAACTTTGAAAAATAAACTTTTTTCAGGTATTAAAATGTATTACACTTAGCTTTTCAGCAACTAAACTGTAATTGAAAAGGACACAATTTTTGTAGTTGTGCCCATTTCTACCCAAGGAAACTTGAAATACAGTAATGAAAAATGAATGCATGTTAGTACAGGTAAAATAGACCAAAAATTGAATATGAGCATTCACGAAAATTTGGGATGTACTTCATTTTGGCGCTAGAAATGAAGATACGATAAGTCCCCCCCCCCCCCCCCCCAAAAAAAAAAAAAAAAAAAAAAAAGTTGTTTTACTATGTTTGGGGGGCACTTAGCGGTGGGTGGGAAGGAACTAGATTTTATTTATGTGGGTCAAATGTGGTATATTTTATTATGTATTTTTTAAATTCTGAATCGAATGACACCATTCACAAGTCGGTACAATCACTTGTTACAAAATTACGGCAGGTTTTATGAATAAAGAGACCAAAATTATACTTTGCACAATTTTATTATTACTTATTTTGTGTTCAAAACATGTTCTTTATACCATATTGAATTTTTTTAAACTTATTAAATGTCCTCAAAATAGCAATAATCAAAATCAGAATCATCTGAGTCTTTTTGAAGGTAATCGAAGTTGTGGATGTAAAATAAGTGTAATAAAGTTATGCTCTTGCATAAAGTATAATTTTGGACTTATTAATTCATAAGACCTTCCGTAACTTTGTAACAAGTGATTGTATCGACTCGCGAATGGTGTCATCCGATTCAGAATTTAAAAATACATGGGGAACAATACCCCACTCGACCTATTTAAAACAGTTGAGTCCCCTCCCTGAGTTAAAAAAGTTTATTTTCTGGGGACTTATTGGATCTTCATTTCTAGTGCCAAAACGAAGTTCCTCCGAAATTTTTGTGAATGACCGCCAGTTCTTGCTGCAAAAAACATATTTAACATGTACTAAAGTATAATTTTCGACTCTTTATTCATAAGACTTTGTAAAACTTTGTAATTTTGTAAAAAATGATCGTATCGACTTGCGTTGCGGATAGTGCCATTCGATTCAAAATTAAAAAGTACATAAATTTATACCCCACTTGACCTACTTAAATAAAGTTGAGTTCCGCCCCTCTCCTGAGTATTAAAATGGCCCAATTTTGACTCCTCTCCACCCCCCCCCCCCCCCAAAAAAAAAAAAAAAAAAAAAAAAAAAACAACAACAAACAAACTTGGTAAACTAGTCGGATGTGGCAATCTCAAAACTTTCTTCTATCTCATAAAGGTTTCGCAATACACCAAAAACGAATCAGCACTAACTTATATCAAGGTTTAATTGAATTTAAAGTGTCATGAAATTCCGTGCAATAGTTCTTGAGATATGACTATCACTAAAATCATGTAAATCCTGAAAAATGCAGCATAGCAATGCCACCTGTTTAACGATTTACACCAATCAGCAACAACTTAATGTCAACGTCTAAACTGAATCTGAAGTTTGATAAAAATCAGTGCATTAGTTCTTGAGATAGAGCTATTGCGGAAATCATAAAAAAAAGCAGTATAGCAGCGCCAGCGGATCTTCATTTCTATGGCCAAAACGAAGTTATTCCCAAATTTTTTATGTATGACCATCAGTTGTCTCTGAAAAACCCTATTTTACCTGCATTATATATGAAGTTTGAGAATCATTTTAAGAAGAAAAAAATTTTATTTTGGTATTTTCAAAAGTTATTCCAATGATGCAATATATATATATATATATATATATATATATATGTGTGTACTATCGCTTTTTTAGCTCACAGTCTATCAAAGCCTGAGAGCTAAATGTGCCCACCGGTTCTTTGTATGTATGTACGTACGTAATAACGTGATAACTCTTGATAGAAATATTCGTTTAGCTTTAAATTTTGTTTATAGGTTCATTCTGATGAGGTAACTTCCCTGATTATACTGTATGTAATTTCAATTGACTGTTCAAGGTGAATTTCCTGGACGTTATCTTAGGTCAGTAACTTTGGTAACACTGCATTTGGTTGACTGACCGTTCTTTTTTATCCCGCCCTATTTGAGATTAGTAGAAAGCTTAGTCCTTTGCTCGATTAAAGCAGTGGAAAACTAGTCGGATGTGCCAATCCCAAAACTTTCATCTATCTCACTCAGGTTTCGCATACTCTAAAAAGAATCAGCACCAATTTATATCAAGGTCTAACTGAATCTAAAGTTTTATTAAATTCCGTACATTAGTTCTTGAGATATGGCTATTGCTAAAATCATGTAAGTCCTGCAAAATGCAGCACAGCAGCGCTACTTGTTGGGAGATTTAGACCAAAATCTAATCAACAACAACTTATGTAAACGTCTAACTGAATCTGAAGTTTGATGAAAATCGGTGCATTAGTTCTTGAGATATAGTTATAGTGTTAATAATGAAAAAAGTAGCATAGCAGAGCCACCTGTTGGGCTATTTACACCAAAACGTAAGCAGCATCTATTTATGTCAAGGTCTAACAGAATATGAAGTTTGATGAAATTTCGTGCATTCGTTCTTGAGATATATAACTATCGTAAAAATCATGAAAAAAGTGGTATAGCAGTGCCACCTGTTGGGATATCTACACCAAAACGTAAGAAGCGTCAGCTCTATCTCAAGAACTAATGCACTTATTTTCATCAAACTTCAGATTCAATTAGACGTTGACATTAAGTTGTTGCGGATTAGATGTTGATGTAAATCGTTCAACAGGTGGCATTGCTATGCTGCATTTTGCAGGATTTACACGCGATTTTAGCGATAGTCATATCTCAAGAACTATTGCACGGAATTTAATAAAACTTAGACTCAGTTAGACCTTGATATAAATTGATGCTGACTCGCTTTTGGCGTATGTGAAACCTTTATGAGATAGAAGAAATTTTTGGGATTGTCACATCCGACTAGTTAGAAAATGTCTAAGTATATGTCTATTAGTGTGATACAAATTTTGTGACCGCTCTAATCTCAAGAACTAATGCACGGAATTTAACCAAACTTCAGATTCAATTAGACTTTGGCAGAAATTGGTGCTGATTAGGTTTTGGTGTTATCGCCCAATAAGTGGCACTGCTAATGCTGCATTGTCTAGATTTCCGTGAAAGCCATAACCTCAAGAACTAATGCACGGAATTTCATAAAACTGCATTTTCTGTTAGACCTTGACATAAATTGTTGCTGAATAGGTTTGGGTGTATATTTCCTAATAGGTGACTCTTCTATGCTGCGTTTTTCATGATTCTCCGCGATAGCTGTATCTCAAGAACTATAATGCGCATAGAATTTATCAGAAACTGCATATTCTGTTACAACTTCACCTAAATAGATACTGATCCAAGTTTGACTTTGATCCGTCATTCGGGAGCTCTGCAATCCTATATGCTTGGGGAAAGACGTAAAATAGGTTCCACAATCAATTGATGCAATTTAGCGAGCGTAGTTTTCAGTATTATTAACTCCATTCTTATAACTCTGGTACACTTTTAAACACGTTGCTTCTAGAATCGCTTATTTTTGGAACCAACTTTAGTTGTGGACCCAATTATGGAATATTAGCCTTATGTTTTTAAAATGAACGCTGTGTCTATGTATCTCATTTTCTATTACGTAGAAATGCACCAAATTTTATATTTGTGTTTAATGATTCAAAATGTATATTTAAAGCTATTTAAAGTTTAATACCCAGCAGGGGACGTTGTTGTGCTGTGCCTCTTTTAACCCTTTCGGGTCTGGTGTACTATTAATAGTACATGGCTTTCTATTGAGTATTATTTTGTCTTAATAATTATTTTCGTCATTATCTTTCTGTAATAATAGTATGTCTATATATACATTTATTATTATGACTTCTTTTATGCTTTAGCATTTAGTAATAATAATAATAGGTTTCTTAATTCTCTTTGCACCGTTGGCGATTCTTTTATTTCAACCATACGTTTCCCTCTTTAAATTTAAAATTGGGGCTACTTTTCCGAACGTATAAATTGGGATGAAGTATTAAAAAAATATTAGAAAATGTTATGCCTGTTTAGTTCTGTTGTAATAAGACATTTTTCCAAACGTCAATTTCAGTAACCTTTAAATTTTGTGATTTGGATAGCTACTTTTAATATTATTAAGGTAAAAATAAATTTTCACAAAAAACCGAAAAAAAATTCGGACCCGAAAGGATTAATTCACTGATCACTGTAGTTCCGTGTTAATATTTTGTTTAATGCACTATGCTTTATATTTATAATTGTTGATGCTATAATAAATATTAGAATGGTATTGAAGAAAGTTTTGTTTAGGCTACAGCATACTAGTTATTAATGGGACTTGTATATGTAATCCTAATATGTCGGCAGAAAAGATTCAAGGAAGAAGGAGTTGTCTTTACCCACCTGGACCACCCTCTCGTGTGCTTTACTGCCTATTAATGTTCTTGTGTATATGCTTTGTGCCAAAGTTCATTTAATTAGGATGGATTACGCAAAAGGCTCTATATATCCTTACGTATTTGGTTGTTCGCGATAAAATTTGAAACTTTAAGGTGGGTCGCGTAACAGAAAAATTTGCAAACAAACATATTCCCCATGTTGAACAGATTTCCACCGTACACTCATCATTAAAGCATTACCTAAGATCAATTTAATTACGCCTGAAGTTCAAAAAGTGTTCGCTCTAAATCTTCATAAGATCACACGAGACAAAGCATCGGATTTGACCATTTTCCCCCATTTTTTTTTTTCTTTGGTCCAACTCATTTCCTTGAACGGTCACAAAAACTTCCTAATTATCGCACGAATAAAAAATATACAAGCAACAGCAATTTTCCAGATAAAGTACAAGTAGAAATCATAAAAATGATTACTCGAACAGGACTCACTCAAAAAAATTGTCGAGTGCAAAACTTAATGACAAAAATAGTAAAAGAAACTCGTCGAGTAAGGCAAAAAGAGTCACACCAGGGACATCTTATGGGCATTTGTTGGACATCTTCCAAGTGAAAGAAGGTGTCCAACAGATCGAGGTCAAACTTGCTGCTAATCCTCCGGATCAATTTCGTTCGGGCAGAAGAGTCCAGGAGGGTTGATTTCTAATTAATAAAAATAGAACAAGAACAAAGAAGTATTAGAGCTTCAAATCGGTAAATCTTACAAGTACGAAACAACATCAAAATATTAAAGCTGGACTTAGCGATTCGTGTGAGTGCATTAAATAAATATTAATAAATGCGTTGCTTGTTTTTGTCTACGGAAAATAGTAGTTTAAAATTGTATTAAGTTCAGTCATGGTGGTAGTTCTTGTTAATAAACGCTGCTTTTTTTGTTGTTGTTGTTGTCTTCAAAAGAGATAATTTAAAATTGTTTAAACTTTGAGTAGTTCTTTTTAATAAATGATACTTGATTTTGCATACGGCAAAAATAAATTTAAATTTCTTTAAGCTTGAATCATTCGTTTAGTTCTTGTCAATACACTGAAAAAAAAAGAAAGGGGGGGGGGAAGAAAAAAATATTTTACGGTATAATACTGGTATTCCAGCTGCTAGTATTATACCGTAAAATCAACAATTTTTTATTTTCATTTTTTGCAGTGTGGACATTATAACCCACGTTTAACTTTCCTATCAGCAAAATCTTCAATTCCCCTTTTAGTCTTGATGAATTATTTAAAAAAAGAAAAATTGACTTGAAAGCTTTACTCTCATCTTCGTACACTGATGGATTGGGAGCCTATGATGAATGCTTTTGTCCTGGAATCCATTCCCATTTCTTCATTGTCCGTCTCTGCTTGCATGTAGAACATTGTTTAAACGTTTTGGACACGAGATTAAATATGATGAATAAATGTATTTAAAAAATGTACATTTTAAATAATAACATTATATTTAATTTCGTTTGGTAAAATTAATACGAGGCAAGTAAGTCCTTTCTGGCACATTTTCACTTTGTTACAGTATCTATCTATATATTTCTCCTACGTGGCGCGGAAAAAGAGGTGAATTTCTAGATTATCGTTTGGCAACAACCGGTGTTTCCAGAATCTCCAATATGCCGGCCAGCGAAAGAACAGTGAAACTCAAACCAGCAATTATTAAAAATAAAATTACATGTGCGTAATCCAAAGCGTTTGAGATGATTCCTCATTTTAATTATGAGTAATATCGTTAATCTCTAACGAATTCTCAACTCTTATTTAAAATTTATTTATGAATTTCACTTACACGAAATCGGAGAGAATAAAAATATCAACTGTCTAGATTGTACCTGCTTGCCATCTATTGCTGTAGATGCGTAAAAAATAATTTCTTTTGCAAATATCTATAATCACCAATTAGAACAGTTTTACGAAATTTAAACAATGATTGATGATATATATAAACTATCTTTCAATCACGCAGTGTTTTTTTAATGAATTTAAGCCATGTTGTACAATATTATAGGTGCAATGAGTTTTAAACTAATTGTATTTTCAAGATCTTTTTTTCATGGTATTGAAATGATTTGTTTCATTGTCACACCTAAATCCAAGGAGCTTACATATGCCTCCTTGTTTAAGGTTAATGCTGAAAAAAGTTACGATGTAATGATTTCTAAATGTCAATATTTGGCCAGACGATTTTTGGTTATGTAGAATAAATTGAATCAAGAAGTTTTAATACGCAAAAATATGTTTTTTTTCCTTGAAAAATTTACTTTAATATTAACAAACCAGTGGAAACAATTTACCTTTATAAAATTAGGAGCAACGTTATTTATTTTTATCTCCAAACGCATTTAAATAAATGTTCTATGTCATTTAAACGCACTTATATTAATGATTGTAATATACGAAAAAAAATCACGTTATCTTCCCAAAATGACATCAGTTTCGGATTTCAAATTATAGTGAGAGAGTCTGAAATTTTATTGATTTATAAAACTATTGTCCATACGCAGTTTCCTTTTTTGGCAATAGGAAAGAATTTGCATTAGAAATTGAAAAAAAAAATATATTTATGTAATGATAAACTAAGGAAGATGTTTAAAAAAAGGGTAAAGAATGGTCTGAGAAATTTTTAAAGTTGACAGTAATTTCACTCGTGTTCTAAAGTATATGTACATAGAGTTTCGTTCAAATCGGATAAAAACGGTAGATTTGTATAAGGAATAAACATACCAAGAACGGCTTATATATAGATAGATATATTAGGATGTTGATCTCATTACAAAAAATATCTTATGTCGATTTTGTATACACGTGTATATTTTAAAAGTACTTGTTTCTAGACTTCTAGACACACCTTCTCTAATTTTTGGTGGAAGAGAGAGACTGATATGGCTATTGGACTAATCAAACCTCCCTTCCCTATAAAGGATGGGATGGAACGACAAAAGAAATATTTTGAACTTTTGACGAAACGGAAATAATCGGATGAAAATCTCTGGCACATTTTCACTTTGTCATAGTATACTGGATGATACCCTCAAAAAATCCAAGCTACTGCGGTATGTGATGAAGAAATTATAAACCAATGAACCTTAAATCGCAGAGGGCTCCTCCCCCCGCCTTTTTAACATTTCTGGATAAAAGTTGAGGCAAAAAAAGAGCAAAAGTTCGGAATAGAATTGTTCATTTTGATGGATACAAAACGAGAATCAGCGATGCCGAAAACAAGTTTTGTGATGGTAATACGCTTCCAGCTCCAGGGAGGTCTTTGGATTAAGCGGGGCAACTTCGGATTTAAAGGCTACCGATACCAGATGGTTTCGGGGAGGGCTTGTAAAACAAAAAGTCAACAACGCATGATCGTCTTTTTATGTCTGCTCTGAATAGTTGGTAATCTGGGAGCTTATATGCTTACAAAACGATTCTTTTGTGGCCGAGATAGACCTACGTGGACGCTCCCGTTGATCTCGTTACAAAAGTGGTGAAAGATCGGAAGTCTTTTACCTCACCTGGATTTAGGAGTTGGCATTTATTAAAAAGAGAAGTTTAGGTGGAAAGGCGATTTTGAGGGAATTACTGTTGGATGAATAATGAATACGTACTACTCTCTTCTTATTATACTAAATAAGAAGATAAACAATATCTTTCAAGTAAATTATTGGACTAACATTCAGGGTCGAAACTTTTTTTTTCCACCAGGGAGCAAGCATGAATTTTGGCGCCTCTCGCACCTTTCCAAAATAAATTTATAAAAATAAGTTTTCAATCCATTCCCTTAATTTTTATTTTAATTATGAAATAATTGTTAGGAAGTATATTAATCTTAAGATTTTTGGGTTGATTTCTTTAGAAATCTTGTCATTACGATAACGTTCCAAATACTTAACCACTTCGAACCTAATTTGGATTGGGACAGTGTATTGATCTTACAAAAATCTTGGATGAGTTCGTTAATGAAATACGTAGATCTTATAGGTTTTTTTTTTTTTTTTTTTTTTTTTTTTTTTTTTTACAGGGATACACTAGAGTAAAACATGCAAAACTTGTCATCACGATAATGTCCCAAATATTGAACCAATTCAGATCAAATTGGGACAGTGTATTGATATTGTAAGTATTTTGGATGAATTCGTTAAATCAAGTATTGTTCTGGCGCTCCTAGGTGGTCACCTAATGGTAAAACCGGCTCTGTTCAAAGCAAAGAGTATACAATTAACGAATGGATCTTGACTTTGTGTTGTCCGATTCCATGGCATTTTTGCCTAAATTTCGTTATTTGCGTTTTGTACGGGACGACGAATAAAATTTCTTTTGGCGCCCCCTTCCATTCTGGCGCCCGGGGCATAAGCCCTGCTCACTCTTCCTACTTTCGGCCCTTCTAATATTATGCAAATTACTACGTTACATTATATTGGTTTCATTACTTTAACAGCCTTCATTGTAAAATAAAAGAAAAAAAAAGAATATATATATATATATATTCCATATTCAGTGTGTTGGGGAATCTTTTATTGTCAACTAATTATTTCATACTTAATTAAATAAATGTTTAAATTGGTGTTATGATAATGTTTCATTTATGGTTATATATTAGCATTCAAATTATTATGATGCACTTGCGCATATAATTATGAATGTAAGTTATTTGTGATGTCTTATTTATGATATCTTTTCATCTTGAATCTTAACAATTCATTTTGATATTTTTTCTTATACATTATGGTATTGCATATATATTTTTTAAATATATCGATAATGGTGCTAATTGATATTAGCAATCTTTTAAATATTATACTCTTTGATCTCTGCTGCAATTGCGCATTATCATTGTGTGTTTTATATTTGATTTCTACTTGTAGTTATCTGATACCTCGTTATAGGAATTTCCAATAATTGATTCATTATGTACATCACATGGAACATTTCCTTTTCTATTGCATTTGTATGATATTGTCCTATTAATCACTAGTATTAATTACATATTCTGTTCTTGCACTTATAATATATGTAATGTTATTTTATATTATGTTACATTTTTCAAAAATATTTAAAATTATTGTGTTTTAACGTTAAACATGTTTTGGTAAATTGTTTTGCTCTGATCGCAATATTCTGAGAAGTCCATTGGGTTAACAATATGGGAGTCTTTGCTTGGATTTTGTATTTTAATGGATATGTTATAATGACTTGGTTCATTTGACTTTTTTTCTACTAAAAGTTCATTGGTTTTCTGTTTTGGAGGTTATGCAATGCGAGTTTTCATAATTATGGTTATGATTTTATTGAGTTTTTTTAGCACTACTTATTTAATTTGTACATTTTGTATATACTTTCATTTATTCAAGATTTTTAATAATTCTAATTAATCAAGCTTTCTTAGTTTCATACATTAATTTAATTCATTTATATTTTCTTATTCTTCAAATTGTATTT
Source organism: Maratus michaelseni (assembly GCA_963931845.1). Classification (NCBI taxonomy): domain Eukaryota; kingdom Metazoa; phylum Arthropoda; class Arachnida; order Araneae; family Salticidae; genus Maratus; species Maratus michaelseni. The sequence goes on along the minus strand of OZ007593.1, from coordinate 332,487,900 downwards.
TTATTGTGTCATATTTTTTAATGGTAGTTCTAAGTAAAATTCTCGTTCCTGGCAAGATACACTTTGCATCTATGCAGTGTAGTGCCCGGTACAGGGGCAATAAATGGGTTGTTCCTGGATCGACATCAAGTGACCATTTTTACTCTCCTCCTCCTCCATTATTTTTTAGATTATGTAATGATGCTCGCTGCAAGACTTGTCCATTTGCTTCTCAGAAACAAATTGTATCAGATCCTAATTTATCAACTTTTTGTAAAGCATTTAATATAATTTATAGCATAAACTGTAACCTATGTGGTTTGAAATATATAGGTGAAACATCAGGTCCATTACATAAACGTATTAATCAACATCGTTCAGACACTAACAAGAACAAAGCAAAAAATTTACAGTCCACAGCAGAAATACAACATTTTCATAAACATAAATTTAAAAATACTACAATTGAAATTATACAAATAATAAAAGCTAAATCAGAACGTTTATTTATGGAGTCTTCATATATGAAATATTATAACACTATTTATCCTTATGGACTTAATAGTGAATTATTTAACAGACCAGTTAAAGTTTTTTCAACAAATAATATTACAGATTATTCTCCTATTTATCTCACTCTAAATCATAAATTAAATCATAAAACAACACGTAACAAGCGAGGAAAATGTACTGCTACAGTTGTTATTTCCAATAAATTTATTCTTAAACAAATCAACACTCTTCATCAAAACTATATCAAGAACTACAACTGGTTTTTAATACGAAAATATATTTTTGCTATTAAAAAGAAACTGATAGTACAATATTTAAATGTATTTCTTAGTAAATCTTACTCTAATCATTTCTCTGCTATTTTCTACGATCTAATTATGACAAGAGCTAATCTTTTTAACATTAATTTAAATAAAAAACAAAAAATTCAAAACACTAATACTCAAATAATTATAACTTTTTCAAATCAAATCTTTAATAAAATTAATATTAATTCTATAATTAATGATAAAAACTGTTATTTTCCTATAAAAAATCTTCAACTTTCAAAGACATTTAAATAACCTACTACAATTGGAAGAAAGATTTTTAACTATAATGCATTTTCAAAAAATACATCTGATGTTAGTACTTTTCAGTGTAATTGCAATGACCCCAATCTAAAAAAATTCATTAATAATGATCATGGACATATAATCACTGGTAATCTTAATATTGTGAATGATTATAAACTGCAAAAACTCATGGGTTATGGTACTAAATATAGACTTCCTTCTAAATTTAATGTAAATTCTATTATAAAACAGTTTATATATGATATAGACATTTTCATTTATAAAATTTCAATTTCATATAGTAAACCTATTGAATATTTTTATCAATGGAAAATACTGGTTATTGAAAAATTAAGTTCGTCTTTAAAACAAAATTTATCGAATATGGTTAAAATTAACACTAAACATTTGTTCCAGCAAATTACTAAATTACAAAAAAACTATGTAATAACATATATTGACAAATCTCCTAATAATTATGCAATCATATGTAAAGCTTATTATCACCAACTACTTACATCCTGTATTTCTACTAACAATTCTTTTAAAAAAACTAATAAAAATGTAATTGTAAACAATCGTAAAATTCACAGTTATTATAAATTATTAAATATTACTTCTACTAACTTTAATTATCCTTATTTAGTTCTTATACCCAAATTTCATAAAAATCCAATTAAATTTAGGACTGTAACTATAGGATGCAATACATATAATAATATAGCCAATAAACATCTATTAAAAATTCTCAATCAAATTTATACACTGTCAACATCCACTGATAACACACATTGTATAAAAAATAGCTATCAACTCGTCAATATTTTGAAAAATCTTAAATGTGTTAACAATATAATGACATGATTTCAAAGATCTATTTAATAATATAGATTTATTAGATCTACATAATATTATAAATGCATTATTTTATAAGTATCAACATTCACTTAATTTACCAATTCTTATAGATACAGCTTATTTTAAAACTTTAACAAATTTCATTATATATAATAATTATATAATGCATGATAACACGTTATATTTACAGAAAGTCGGTATACCACAGGGGGGATGTACATCTAGTATACTTTCAGACTTATACTTGTATCATTATGAACGTACATTTATTAATAGTAATATACATTTATATCGTTATATTGATGACATTATTTTAATTGCCACTGATCACACTAATATTTCTATATTTCCAGTTGATTATCCTACTAATTTAGAAGTAACGGAAAACCTCCTTTCTAACAATACTATTAACTTTTTAGATCTTAAAATTACACTAAAAGAAAACAAAACAATAATAGATCTATTTGATAAACGTAAAGAATTTAAATTTAAAGTTAATTCATTTACTAATTTTAAATCATGTCTTCATAATTCTGTATATCGTAATATACTCCTTAATCATATTTATAGAATAAAAAGTTTATGTTCCTCTCAACTTATTAACAAAAATATTAAAAAACTTATCTTTGAAGCATTACAACATGATTTTCCAAAAAAATTCATTTATTCCTTAATATATAGTTAGTTCCTATTTGATCTTTACAACCAAATTAACACATGCGTTTAAAAAATGTATAAAAAAATATCATATAATCTTATAAATATTTACAAAAAAAAAAAAAAAAAAAAAAAAAAAAAATATATATATATATATATATATATATATATATATATATATTTAATAGGACGGTTGGGTGGGTAGACGTTGGATTGAGGAGGTGTGTGGCGGCGTTGTATGGAAAAATACGCATGGTTAATTTATATTATTAAAAAAAAAAAAAAAAAAAAAAAAATGTGGGCATTTTGATTTACACAATTGTTTGATCATACACATTTTATAATGGACTGCGATGTGTTATTTTTATATGTATATTAACTTAGTTAAATTTAGTTATTCATTATTTAATTATTTTAAATGAATTTATATTCATTATTATTAAGAATGTATTTGATCTAATGATTTGGATTAATACCTTTGGTGGACAATATCATATTTACTTCTAAGATAATGTTTACTTTTATACAGTGTTAATATAATATGTTTTAATTTTATTAAGTATTTTTATTTAATTTAACTTTGTTTGAAGCCACATTATTTGTGACTAATTCATTTCAATATTTAATCAATATTAATTTTAAATTCTTTGATTCTTAATTCAAATCTTTAGTATTTTAATTTAAATTATTTTAATTGATGTTGCAATTTTAGTACAGTTATTTAATCATTGTTGTCATTTAATGGTACATTTTTAATGTTGCATTAATTATTAATTTTTCCATATTACTACTTATTTATAACATAGTATTATTAATTGATACATCCATTACTTAGATATTATTCAACATTCTATTTATTAATTAATTTCATTTATTTATTATTTAACTTATGGCTATCATTAAGATAGTAATTTGGTTTAATTATTAAACACTAATTTTCATCCATTACTTTATATTTACTTTTACCACTAGAGGGCAGCACTATTTTATGTTGTTTTTTATTATTAATTTTTCCATCTTAATACTTATTTATAACATAGAATTATTCATTAATACATCCTTTAATGTAATTCAATTTTCTATTTATTAATTAATTTCATTAATTTATTATTTAACTAATTGGTATCAATTAAGATAGTAATTTGGTTGATTTATGAAACATTTATTTCCATACAATTCCTTCGATTCAGATTATATTCACTTTTACTAATAGATGGCAGCACTAATGTTCCTGTTTATTTTATAATCCATTATATTTTAACATTATTTCTGGCATCACTGCAAAGCAATTTATATTTCTAAAATTGGCAACATGTTATGATTTTTTATGCAATTCATTCCCCAGTCATGTTGGAGTTTTCATGATGGTTCATGAACTGCAAGGTATCTTATTTTTATCTCTTTTCATCTTTATGGATTTTATACTTAATGTCTCTATTAAATGTTCTCTCTGTAATTTATAAGTATGGCTTCTTTCCTTTTTTATATTGTATTTTATTTTTTATTTTATCACTGATTTGAATCATTGTATTTGAGATGTAGTCCCAATATCATATTTTTTAGCAATATATGGCTAATATGATGGATGAAACATCTCATTTCATTTTATTTGTGGTATTTAGGCAATTGGGACTTGATAATTCTGTCTAAATTCCACAAATTTCATTTCATTTAATTCATTTAATTCCATATATTCAACTTTTTATTTAATTTCTTATTCTTTCAATGTTTTTGATTCCATATTCAGTGTGTTGGGGAATCTTTTATTGTCAACTAATTATTTCATACTTAATTAAATAAATGTTTAAGTTGGTGTTATGATAATGTTTCATTTATGGTTATATATATATATATATATATATATATATATATATATATATATATATATATATATATATATATATATATATATATATACAGTCAAACCTCGTTAACATGAACACTCTTAACGCGAATTACTTTTAGCACGAACTGTTTCCGATTGCTCCATCCAGCTGTATGTAACATATTTAAGTTCGGGTAACACGAACTACTTTTAACACGAACAAAAAAAGTTTCCCCTTGAGTGTTCGCGTTAACGAGGTTCGACTGTATATATATATATATATATATTAAATCCACTTTAATTTAAACTAAATCTAATTTTATAAATTAAATCTACCTTAACAACCTTGTCCAAATTTCGTAGCTATCAATCTGTTTTTACAAAAAGGAGAATCTAGAGAGACAGCATAAGCACGGATCCAAGAGGAAGATAACGGGGAAGAAAGTATAAAATTTCTATAAAAAATATATGTATATTTTTTAACGAAAATACAGATTAATCATGCTTTCAACTTCTTTTCCCTCCGGCTTAACAACGCGAATAAAATGAAATTGAATTAAATTCCTTCATGCCCCCGATTTCCTATTTCTAAATATTTCTCCTGTGGCACAAATATTTTGAAGGCTTTTCTAAGAACATTGATTTTCAGCTTAGTGAAAATCGAAAAGCCTAACCCCCCCTGCTCTAGCCCCTTAAACGTTCTTTTTCAGGAAAAGCATATTAACAGCATCTCTTAATAATAATATCCAAAGCGATTAACCCATCTCACCCTGTTTTTGAAAAACCTCGAATCAGCCTTAGAAAACTCATAAACATCACCATCTGTGTAAATAGTGTCGGGTTCTTTTCGGGGTCCTGCGAAAAATAATCCGATCACGGAAAACGTTTGGATCAATCGTCTCAATCACAAAGCCGTTTAAAAAGGAAGGAATCAGCTTTTCTGGACGTCTGGGGGAGTGATTAAAATTCAATTGTGGGGGGGGGGGGCGAACTATATCCTTCTTATTAGCAGGAGAAGCGGGAGAGGGGGGGGGAGGACACACCCCCTGCATATGAGCATGGCCAAAGGCCGGAGGCGAAGCGGATAAGCTCAAAATTTCATATTTAATTCCGGACTTGATTGGCTGAAAACTCGCAGCTTACATTTTTGATATCAGATAGTTGAATTACTCCTAAAGAATTAAAAGGTGTTACGAAAAACATTGTAAATGAATTTCACAAACAACTGCGATATTAAGGCTCGTTGTAAGTCAGATCTCAAATTCCTCTTCCAATTGTTATATGTATGGCAATGAAATGCATTTGCATTTTTGAAATTTCTCATCAGAAAAAAAAAAAATTTCGGCACGTCGTACAGTGTGCCAAAAAGACGAATTTCCACGACATAGGCGACAATTGCATCTATATTTTCCCAAGGTTTGTCAACTATGTAGATATGTTCTATGAGTCCCACATAACATGAGAAATCATATATGTTTTTTCCCCTTACATGCCGTCTAGCTTCGTTTTCAGAAGGAAATGTATCGGAAAAGTAGGAAAAAGAGGTGAAAACAAAAAAATGAGTAACTGGTGAAATAAAATTGCTATGCAAATCCAATTTTTTATGTTTTTGTACATTTTTTACGTCATGTGAGCAGTATACTGAGCATATATATTTTTAAAATTTATTGGGTTTTGATACGTATGTATGGTTTTTGAATTTTTATAATTTTCATCATTTTCGTCAAGTAAAATCAAGATCCTGCTATATTCCGCAGAATCTTTAGCACATTCCTCTTCTGTAGGAATTTGAGGAGTGAGAAAAGTTGAGATTGCCTGCCTTCCAGTTGTAATTTTGGCAGTTATCGGTGTTTGATTCAACAAAACTTCACGAAAAAGAAAAAATCCCTGAAGGCTCGGATTACAGGCACAGGTAGATTTCAAAGACGCAGACCGTGTGGTGCCTGTTTGTTGGGAATTGCGGAAGAAATGACCTTTTTGCCATGATGCGACAGTTGGAACCACCCACTTCGAAACCTAACTTGTTTGCAGGCTGAGCCGGCAGGGATTTATTTATTTATTTATTTTATTTTATTTTTTTTTTTGCTATAAGGTTTGGTCCTATAAAAAACGAATTGACGAAGTTATGAATTTTTTTCTTCTAAAATCCCCCTGTTTCCTCCCCCCCCCCTTGGGGTCATTTTTAATGATATCAAAAATCTGTCATACATAAATTTTCAGCCCTTTTCCTAGAAGTAATAATAACTTTAAACGGATTCGATACGTATCATAATTAAGAAATTATGTGTTTTTTCTGTTGTCACAAAAAGCCCCCCCCCATTTCCGCCCCCTTGGTTCGATTTTGCCCATTAACGAACTTGACCGAGATTTTATGCCCCTTGATTTTATGTATCAGTTTGGAAGAGATTTGTGGAGAATTATTGCAGTTATCGTGTCCATAAAAAAGTGACATAGATAGATAAAGTTTTGAACTGGGGGTGGTTTTGGGTTCTGGAATCATGATAGGCGTAGATCTACAAAAATTTTTCAAAAATTCCAACTTAGGGATGAATGTAATAGGTAGTATTTCTTACGAAATCTACCTAAAAAATCATGTTTCTGCACTAACTTTATTAAAAGAAATATTTTAATATTTGTATAAACCTTGAAAAAAGCATTATAACATCAACAGAGGTCTGTCCGGAATTTTCCCTAGGGTTCTGTTTTTGTGAAATTGTGAAGAGCTTTTTATATTTGTTAAAAATCCAATCATAATTTTGTAAATTTGAAAAGATCGTTATATTCAGGTTTTTATTTGTACATTTTAAAGAAGATATGTGGATGTAAAATACACATATTTTCTTTACACAGTCAAACCTCGTTGAACACTCAAGGGGAAACTTTTTTTGTTCGTGTTAAAAGTAGTTCGTGTTATCCTAACTTAAGTACATTAGATAAAACTGGACGGGGCAATCGGAACAAGTTCATGTAAAAAGTAATTCGCGTTAAGCGTGTTCATGTTAACGAGGTTTGACTGTATATATATATATATATGACAGTTCAGGATTTACTTTTAAATGATTTAAATTTGTGAAAGGTTCAGTTTAAAGATGGTAAAATTTTGTGAAAGGTTCAGTTTAAAGTTGGTAAAATTTTGTGAAAAGCCTATTTTTAAGACAAATAAATTTGTGAAGGGTCCTCTTTTGAGATGAAATATTTTGTGAAGGATCCTGTTTTGAAACGAAAAAAATTGTGAAGGGTGCTTTAAATGACCCAATTTCTTCCAAAACCGATCCCTAATCAATCATGAAAAAATACATAACAAGGCATATTGAAACATATAAGTTTGGACTTTTGCATATCATACGCTGTCAATGTCTGCAAAAAAAGGCAATTCATGTCAGTTTGTGCCGGATGAGAAACACATGGTCTAGTGTAATGAATAATCTTCAATTAACAGAGCTTACACCTATAAGCCTATGCAAAATGACAAAGCTACAATGCTTGACGTTAATGAAGAACAAAATGCGTTGATAGCTGTAGACTTTGAATCTGAAGCAATACTAAAATCTCAACTTGTCTTTCAACAGCCTCCTTTTTCATGCACCCAGTTTTAAAGAAGAAACAATATCGAAACAATCGAATAATTGATTTGAAATGACACAGAATGAAGCGATCGGGAATAATTTATTAAAATAATTCGAAGTCATGCTGTTAATCCTATCCTCTTTGTTTTTCGTAAATTATGGGTTTATCTATGGAATTTTTCTACTTTGTTTGCTTTACTTCCAAAACTTCCTTACACCATAAGAATAATTGTTGAATTGCTGTTCAAATATTTTAATTATACGAGTTAAAATTTTCAAATTGAGTGAAAAAGTGTCCAGGCCAGGAGTTGAACCTAAGACTTCTGGCTTAAAGTGTCAACGTTCTATCAACTGAAATATGCTGGACTCTTTTTAACTAAGTGGGAAAATTTGAACTCGTATGATTTCTTTACCAACCAGTATTATTGAGATAAAAATAATAAAATAACTAATGTTTTAATTGGTCATATGCAAAAACAGATCACTAGTTGTATGCTTTGCAGTTTTGTATACAAAAAATATAAACCATCTCATTTTATTCACATAATAAATAAATAGACTACCGAGAGGTAAATTTCATTTCTGGAGAAAATTCCTTTCCGGAACATTTATGTATTACATATCCGAAAACCTTTTCAATCTGTTTAACCCGCCCCTTGCCCAAATCAACGCTATAAGACCCCTCTGGGGGTGTTCGCGGCTTTAAGCTGATTTGTGTCATGTGCATGTGTAAGCAGAGATTACGTGGGTCCCTCGATTGCCACTTAATCTGGCGCAGGGGCCCACCCAGGCCGTTTGTCGCTTCCGGATTAAGTCCTCTCTCTCCCGCTACAACACACAACCAGAGGGCTCTCTTTAAATTCGCACTCTATTATCGTGGGCTGAAAAAGGGGCCCGGCTTCGAAATTAGAGGTTAAAAGTGTGATTGCGCGTGGTGGCAGGACAGTTCTTTTCTCATTATGCAGCAAAGCTGACAGCAGGTGGCGATTTAATACACTGATAGTAAGAGGAGCGAGTTACTGATGCAGTTGTCAATACATGCTGCTTCCTGAAAATCATTTAGTGCATAAATCATAAGCGCCATAAACGGGTAGGGGGAAAGGGAAGGACAAGACAATTGCCCACAACTGGATTTTGAAATTTAATTAATTAAATTTTCGTTATTTCTGATAATTTAAAATATAATAAAATTTATTCTTCCCATTTCACTTTAAAATAATTAAACACTAATAAGAAAAAAAAAAAAAAAAAAACTAAGAATTTTTCATCAGAGGGTTAATTTTTTTTTTAATTCAAAAAGATGAAAAAAAAATTATCAATTGAAAAAAAATATATATATTTCCGTTAAGTGTTAGATCGTGATACAAGGATTCAGGAGCATTTTTTGTTTTGACTTTATCTTAAAAAATGGCTGAAATATCGCAGTTTGAAATTCTAGGGTGGCTGACAGTTTGAAACAATCTGATATTTATTATGCTGTAACTCTCGTATTTATGAACCGAAATGAATGCCACTGATCATGTATACAGGACATACCAAGGTATCGACAGAGTTCGTGGGCCAGCTTCATCCTCCACCTTGTTTCAAAATGGCGGCCACTTAAACTAATAATAATAATAATAAAAACTCAAAAGGTTGTACAAATAAATAAATAAATAAATAAAAATAAAAATAAAAATAAAAATAAATAAATAAATAAATAAATAAATAAATAAATAAATAAAAATAAAAATAAATAAATAAATAAATAAATAAATAAAATTGAAAATGTTGTTTTCGTTAAGTGTTAGATCTTGATACAAGGATTCCGTAGCATTTTTTGTTTTGGCTTTATCTTAAAAAAGGCCTGAGATAGCTGTTTGAAATTCTAGGTTGGCTGATATTTTGAAACAATCTAATTTTTGTTATGGTGTAACTCTCCTGCTGAAATTCTCATTCAAATTCAGTATTAACGAAAACTGGGATTGAATCTTCTATAATCGGGTCCCAAGCATTTTAGCTTCTGGTGTTTGAGTAAAATTAGTTGAATTTTTAAAAACAAGGAATATGGAAGCCATCTTTTCCTGCTGGTACAGGCCGGGAGGACTTTTTTAAATCGCATTTCGTTGTTATATCTGGAATTTTATTACCGAATGATTTTATGTGTGTATATGTTTGTGTCTATGTACTTGTGTACGTGCTTATGTATGTATGTATGTATATATGTATAATATTTATAAGTTTAACAAAAACATTACAGTAATTTAAAAAGTTTTTAAAAATTTACAAGTTAATAGAAAAGTTAAAAAAAAATTACAAATTATTTAAAAATTTAAAAAGTTTAAAAATTAATAAAAAAGTTAAAAACATATTAAAAAATTAAAAAGCTTTAAAAAATTTACAAATAATTAATAGTTTAAAAATATATTATCAAGTTATTAAAAATGTTTTAAAAGTTTTAAAAAAGTTTCAAAAATATTTTAACAGTTTTAAAAAGCTTAAGAAAAATGTTAAAATTATTTATATGTTAACAAAAATATTTGCGAGGTAACAAAAATTTGATATATATGTATGTGTGTATGTGTGGATACGTATACGTGTATATGTATATGTATATTTGTGTGTGCGTATGTATACGTGTATGAATGTGTGTGTGTGTGTGATTATGTATACATGTATAATATTTATAAGTTTAAAAAAAAAGTTTTACAAAAATTTAAAAAGTTTGAAAAGATATAAAAGTTATTAATAATAAAAAATTTACACGTTATTAAAAATTTTGAAAAAAATACAATTTAATAATTAAAAAAAACCTTTAAAAATACGTGTTTTTAAAAAGCTTAAAAAGTTTACAAAGTTTTAAAAAAATTCCAAGTTATTAAAAAGTAAAAAAAAAAAGCTAAATAAAAGTTAAAATGATTTACATGTTCACAAAGTTTAAAAAAAATTTCACATAAATGTATGCATGTGTGTATACGTGTCTATGTACATGCCTATATACGTGTCTATGTACATGCCTATATACGTGTCTATGTATGTATGTGTACGCATATATGTGTAAGAATAAGTTTCAAATAAGTACACATATCTAATGCTTTCTTAAAAAGATTTGTATATAAGTTTTAAATATGTACACATATATAAAAATAACAATTTTTTAATTGAACAAAACAATTCACAGAATATGTATATTTACAGAAAAAGGTTTATTTACAGAACAATATCTATATCTCCATTCTACATTATTGACACAAATCAACATTTCCTTGGTTAATTTCATAATGATCATACACTAAGCTGGATATTAAGTCAGCTAAAATGTATCTTTTATCATCAAAAGGGCTCAGGCTCATTTTATTCTGAGTTAATGTATATAAGTTGTGGGAAACTTAGCGACCTCTCTCTCTACTTCTCCATACTTGTCTTTAGTTGTTGTAGACACTGAAATAATCAACATGCTTGATTTTCCATCGAACAATATGTGCACACACACCATATGCACGTTTCTTCTTTTCTTTAATGGATTTTAGAGAGTACATTTTTTTATTTCAATCCGAAAAACTCAAGGGCTAGCTCGTCATTCAACTTATATTCAAATTTGCCGATTCTTGCTGATATCAGAGTTAGAGTGGATGATTCTTTGGATACTCTCAGAAATCGAATAGGGCTCCATAATGTTTCATGTCATTATAAATATTGTTTGTTTTAATGGTATGTGAGACAGTATCAGTAAATTGTAAACTGGCTTGATCTTTATATCTCTTCTTGATGAAAGTGTAGTGAAAATGATACACAACAAATTTAGAGAGTTCTAATATTTCAAATCCGTAATAGGTTGGTCCATAAGTATATGTTAGCCTCCACCCTTTCGACATCAGCTTTTATCTACATGTCAAATCTTTGTTATATGTTTTGAATGATTTAAAAGGGGGTGAGGCAACTAATTTGTTAGTTCTCTTTTCATTATTGCAAATCACAATATTTATTCTTTGTCGAAGATTCTCCATTATTTTTCCAAAAGCAGAGTTATTCATCAATAAAAAAAATCCTTTTCTAAAGAGGATTTTTTTTTTCTCAGTATTAAAATTAATGTATTGATTGAGCCTGATTGAATTTAAGTACTTTATACACAGCTGTAATTCTTGATCAAAGTCGTAAATAAAATTTAAGATTACAATAATGAGTTATGTAATTCTGCTTATTATTTAAATTAGGCATTAGCTTGGGAGTTCTTACAAATTTTATCTTCTTGTATAGGAAGACAACATTTCTATACGTTTATGGTCATTCTTTCATAGGTGCAACGGGGTATTCATTGTGTAATGTGTGTAAATGCTTACGATATTCAAGGTCCACCTTGAAAATACATCCAATTTCAGAATCATCAGGTAGAGATAGAATCCACTCCTCTGTATGATTTGTTTTATACCATTCAAAGCCACCATATAGGTTATATGCCAGTACATAATGTAGCTGGGTGCTTCATTTTCCCTATAATCGGATGTATTGAAGACTTTACCTTTAGCGCATCATTGACTAATCATGTGGATACAGCGACATATCACATTTTTAACCATGAGCAACGTTCCGATTTCAGTGAATAACTCTAAACGTGTTTCAGACATCTTCAAACAAGCTTGCCACGTAAGCAAAGGTGCGGTAAATAAGTGAGCACAATGAATGTCATAATGATGCTGACATAATTTCCTAAAATTTTGGACTACGTCAACAAGTAGCAGAACATCAGTCTTGTCACATAGATTATGGTACTTGATAGTGCTAGCGATTGGATATTGACTGTTTTCCATACATTCTGAGCATGTCAATAATGATTCTCTTCATCTATGGGCTCATTGGTCAAGCTATTGAAAAATGCAAAAGGCGGAGAAAGCTGTCTTTCTTCGAACTTGTCAAAGGAGGCAAAATAATCATAGGGATAAACCCCATTTCTTTTGAGCATGTCTAAATTACTGTTTTTGTGGAGATTTTCTTCAAGTACGGTAAATTAAGAAGGTTTTTAACGAGTTTTTCCAACAAAGTCGGCAAAAATTGAAATGAATCTATAAAGATCATCTGAATAGGGTATGTAGGCTTCTTAATTTAAAGGTTATATAGTTTCCCATAAGAGGAGGCAAACATATCAATTTCACGATCTTTGATTTTTCCCAGTTTACTCATAATATGATATCCATCATAGTTTTTCAGCTTATGGAATATAACAGAGATTGTTTTACACTGCTTGTAATTCAATTTGCATTACACTTGCGCAGCTCCTCTTTACGCACCTGATAGATGGTGATGGTCAGGGTCACGTGTGCGTTTCTCATCTAAGGCTTTTTTACAAATAGAACAAAATTCTGCTTCTTGAAATGCTTTGACGAAAGCTTCACAGGTTTAATATCTAATAACTTTTGTCCTAATATTTCCTGTTCTCACATAATCTGGTTTAAAAAGTATTCAACGCAGTCTTTTCAATAGATGATGCTTTAGAAGAGCACTGATGCAATATGTATAAGAAGACACTCAAAGTCTGCATAAATAGTATATGCAACGGGATGTTGTAGATTAATGCCAGTAAATTCTAATATGTTATCGTTTTCAATAGGCATCTTTATAACTTGTGACTCACATTGTCGAGAATATTCACTATGGTTCTTCAATAAGTCTTCCCTGGAAAATCGATGAGGGAATCAGTAACAATAATAAGCGGCAGCTTTGTGATTGGTGAGATGACCCAAAAGTTTCGAAAAACTTTTTATCAAACAATTATGCTGCTTTTCACCACCGCTAACCAACAATAAATTAATAAAATCAGAATCTTCTTTAGGGGTGTATACATGGGGCAAACTTTATCCTTTTCATTTCCAAATACATTAATCCGTAAATCGTTGAGTTGTCCAATAATAGGTACCTTCTGAAGGGGAACAAGACATTCTATGTTACCCAATTTAATGTCATTTTCGTAGAGTCGATAATGGGCGACTCGCTCAGGATGTTTAGTAAAATCTAAGTTTAGTTTAGATGCCAAAATGCATACACCAAAGATTTGTTATCTTCTTTTTTTTTTTCATTGAGCACTGCTTTTGTATCATGTAGTTTTTTAGGTAGGGTGATGTATGAACTTGCAGAGAGAGGATGATATTTAGCAATCTTGAGTTCTAAATGATGAATTTTTCTAAGTTTCCACCCAGAATGTTTTTTAATGAATTCTTCAAACGAATTTAATAAGATTTCAAAAATATTTTTCTATATGTTGTTGTATAAGTATCTTCAATAAGTTCTGTAAAACATTGACATCGAAAATAAGATTGAAAATCCAACATCTTCTCATTGTCAGTTATAGTCATATGTTCAAGTGATATTTTCCTAACGCTATATCATTTAATAGCACCCTTTTCTTGAATTTCCCTTATTAAACGTTCTTGTAATTTAGCTGGTAAGTGAGTATGAAACACTTTCAAGTCACTTTCTTCATGGTTATCAGGATAAAGCATCAGGGTTTTAAGCACATTAAGAGCATCAGATTGCAGTTGATTAAGCTTTTTAGACTTTACATTAAGGTAAAGTCATTTTCCGTTTCACACTTGCAAGAAGTGCACGGGGATGTTGGTTGCCTATATGTTGTCTCACAAGGGGACCGCCCAACATGATGCACACAGATTTTGATGATTTTAAAGTATGTTGTAGGGATTATACCCTTAACTATTCAGGTCAAAGGTTTCCTTCAAATGGGCTTTAGTTTTCGAGAAATTTTGGATTAAAGTTCAGCATACGTTTCAAATACCCATTAGTTCGCAATCTTGAACAAGGTCTCCGTGGTGCAGGGCTAGCGTTCGCGATTTGAGTGACAGAGGTGAGGGTTCTGTTCTCTCATACGACTTTTTACCTTTTTTATTAAATTTTATATATTTGTTGCGTTACAAGTTTTATGCAGAATTATGAATTCTGCTTCTTTGAACTTTTTGATATTTTCCTAATAAATTTCATTTACATTTTTGAATTTTTCGTGAAAATTACAATTTTTTTTTGAGCAGTTTTGAAATTAATATTTCTATTGACGAAATTCCAAACTAATTTATGTCTAGATTTTGTTTATTATTTTTATTATTTACCCTTTATATTTTAATAACCGTTCTAAAATAATACTTTTTTTAACTTTATGAAATTTTAAATGAAAATTTATATTTTTTTATAATTTATACAAAATATTTTTTATCCCAAATCTTCTAAACGTATGTATGATTAGGTAATTCCAACAACATATCTTGTAAGGAGTAATAAAATATTAAAGCAATAACGCTTATATCCAAGTTTTAGCCAGTTATATCTATATTTTTTATGTTATTTAAATACATTTAACTGTAAAGTTCAAACTCAACATCATTTTTGATTTGCACAAATAAATAATAATATATTACAATTAATTTTTTTTCATTCTAACAAGTCGATGTCATACAGAAAAATTCAACTAAAAATGAAAAATCGTTTGTAAATTACAATACATATAAAAAATATCTGAAAAAAAAAATCGTCTGCAATGACTTTTACGGTAATATCAGAATAAATAAAATTTTATTTTTATCCATTTCGTTTAGCTTTCTTTTCAGACAATTACCACGTTTGAAATAATTTATTTTTCAAATTTAATGCATTTTTTTAATATATTTATCACAATCTAAGTATTTAAAGAATATATAATATGCTAATTTATACATTCTTCCAATATTGTTAAAACAATTTACGTAAAGAATATATTTAAAGACAATTTTTAATGAGGAATTTGTTTAGAATATTTTTTCGATATGTATCACACAATTAGTTCCATATTTAATACAGTAGAGTCTCGATAATTCGAGGTGGACGGGACCGGGCTTACCTCGAACTATCGAAAACTCGAATTATCGAAATCATAAAATTTAATTAATAAATAAATGAAGATAAAGCAATTTTTAAATTTCAGTGTATATTTAAATGAAAAATGTACTTACAAATTATTACATTACTGCATATAGCAACAGGTTAATTATATCTTAAAATAATTGTCAATTGTTTTTTTTTGACACATTGTCTTGTTTCCGTGCAGCAATATCACGCCATCGTCAAAGCAGCATATTGTCGGCTGGAGTTGACTCAGTCTATTGCTCTACGTATAGCATGGCGGATTCTAGCGCAGCAGACAGCCCCTTGCTGTGACTCATTAGTGGTGTGGAATCTGTCTGATTCTGGCAGAATCCGTAAATTCTAGTTGTTCGTGACTATTTATCAATTCCTCTATAACTTCTGGCACAAAATCGTAAAAAAAAAAATAATAATATTTCTTGAGTCATCCAAGCACTTTTTGTTTCATATAAGTAACCGACAGTGAAGATATCGAGACATGCTTAAATGCTCTTTTTTGGCTTTGCAGCTTTTCTGATAACAACAAGTTTAATCTTGTGATTTCCTAAAGCATTTGATGCAGCAAGAAGTGTTAACCTATCTTTGCTTTTATGTGAGACACGGAGTACTTTTCTCTTAGCTTGACGCGATTGTTTTAGATGGTAGCATTTTGAAATTAAGGCCAGCTTCATTGAAATTATAAAGCTGGTCGTTCGTAAGGTTTTCATTTGTCATGGCTTCCTGCAATTTCTTGCAAAATTGCACGGCGACGACCTCAGAATCTTCAGATAGCTTCTCTCGACAGATGTCTAGTTGCCGGATACGATATATTTTTCAACTTTTCAAACCAGCCTACACTAGCAGTGAAGTTTTCATCACTTTATTCAAATTCTTTTCGAAACAGCAAAGCTTTTTCTTGAAGAATCGGACCTGAAAGAGGGCATACTTTTATACTTTGCTGTGTAATCCACATACAAAGTGGCACACCAGTCTTTTCATACTCAGACTTTTTTAAGGATTTTCTGTCCAAGGATAAATCAGAACAGTTGTTAGTAGAAAAAGCTTCTAGTTTACTTCTGTTCTGATACTTTCGCAGTAGACATAAAGAGTGAGTGGGACGGAAGCTCGTTGAACAACTATTCTCTGATTCTCTCCAATTTCACCCGGCGGGATCCCCTGCACTTATAGGAAGAATACACCCGTTTTTTTAAGAGAGTGGCTTCGGGGTGCGCAGTGGACATATGACCCGTCGAACAACAATAAAAACCAGATACTTGAATTTTGTGGTGCGAAATATTTCTTTCATGTGTTGCGTATATGTTCGTCATTATTTGGAAGCTAAACTGATTTTTTTCACTAACTCGGATTTACGGGAAACTCGAACAATCGAGACTCGAATTATCGAGACTCTACTGTAAACTAAAAATGTCGATGTCGGCGATGATAAATATTTTAATATTTCAGCAGTTAACATATTTTAATATATTTAGAACAAATCAAACATTAAAAGGATATATTATTTTGTTAATTTTTTCTTAATCATTTAAATTTTTTAAAAATAGAAAATGCAAATAAAAAAATGCATTATTTCATAAATACGATAAATAAATAAGTAAATATACATAAATGTAAACAATAATCATTTTAAAAAGACGAGATATCAAGACATAAATTAGTTTGGATTTTTGTCAACAGAAATATTAGAATAAAAATTGCGCAAAAACTATAAATTTTCACGAAACATTCGAAAATGTAAATGGAATTTATTAGAAAATATCAAAAAGTTCAAAGATGCAGAATTCATAATTCTGCATAAAATTTATAACGCAACAAATATATATAATTTATTAAAAAAAAGGGCAAAAGTCACATGAGACGACAGAACCCTCATCTCCGGCTCTCAAATCGTGAGCGCTAGCTCTGTACCACGGAGACCTTGTTCAAGATCGCGAACTATGGGTATTTGAAATGCATGCTGAACTTTAACCCGAAATTTCTCGAAAACTAAAGCCCATTTGAAGAAAACCTTTGACCTGAATAGTTAGGGGTATGACCCCTACAACATACTTTAAAATCATCAAAATCTGTGTGCATCATGTTTGGCGGTTCCCTTGTCAGTTCAATTTTTCGTCCAAACACTTTATCACAATCACGGAAAGAGAATGTGGAATTTTGATATGATCTTAAGCGTATCCCAAATTATCCTTTCGTGTCAAAGCTTGATCACATTCATCACACTTTAATGTAGATTGTTCATCGGTATTATGCGTCTGCTTGTGTCTTATTAAACTCTATTTCCTTCCAAAAGACTTCTGACATGTGTCACAGACATATCACTTTGTATTTAAATGAATCTTCATTTGCTGATTCAAGTTGCAAGCCGTTGTTAAGGTTTTACCGCAGGTGAGGTATACATACTACATCTTCTTTTTAGCATTCTGAGTTTTCAATTTTTAGAGGAACAGTTTCTTCAGGTGTTATGTCTAATAATTAATAAAATAATAATAATAAAAAAAAAACATATTGGCGCCAGGAAGTAATGCCGATGCCAACATATTTAGCAATCTACATGTCAACGAAAAAATGATTTCGTTTCAGTTCAGATTAATAAATTCTAAAAGTGCATAAGCTGGTTAAATAGTTTGTTTCGAAATTCGTCGGAACAAACGTGTTAAGGAAAATTTCTTTTCAAGAATGATTTAAAAGTTCAAATGGAATTTTGGAATTCGCAAGTATTTTTATAAGAAAGAATAAAATTATGCCTGGTTTTTATTGATATTATCGATTGTCAAGGAAGCGTCGTGCAAAAAACTTTTTAAAGTGCTCATAGGGTATGGAAGACGGTGGTTTGAGGGGGGGGGGGGGGGCAGAAAGATTAAGGAAATTGACTGTGAAATGCTATAAACACACCGCACACAAGTTTATAACACATATCTTCTCAGAATTCTACACTGAACTTCCGCTAGTTTGTGGGAATTGGCATTACAAAAAAGAGTTTTACAAGCGAGAAAAAAAAAGAGTTTGAATTGTAATTTTGACTCAAATTCACGGGTTTTTTGAGCCCTATTTAACTTAAGCTTGCTTTTCAAAAAGTGAGTCAATCTCACGAGTTTTAACTCAATGAGTTCGCTCTTTTGCACAGAGCACAAACTAATATTATCAAATACCTTCTATAATATCTTCTAAAAATATAATAAATTATAACACCTTGTAATAATATATTTCTTTTAAATGCTAAAAGGTGTAAATTAACAACATAATACGAATTAAAATAACTTTTATTAGATTGTTGACACGTTTCGGCTCACTCCGAGCCATCTTCAAAAACAAATGAGAATATTCTAGAATTGCACGGTCTTTGAAGTTATTATTTGAAATGCTATCATTTAATTTTCATGTACTTTTTAAAAATTACGCACGTTATCTTTTATTTTTACTTGGTTGTTTATTTTCATATTTGTAAACATATAGAGGAACTCGAGCCACAATTGCGGTAAGCTATAAAAGATGCTGCCCAATACAATATGTAACGAAGAAGCATCTTTTAACTTACCGAAATTGTGGCTCGAGTTACTCCATGGATACAAATATGAAAATAAAAGATAACGTGCGTAATTTTTAAAAAGTACATGAAAATTAAATAATAGCATTTCAAATAATAACTTCAAAGACCGTGCAATTATAGAATATTCTCATTTGTTTTTGAAAATGGCTCGGAGTAAGCCGAAACATGTCAACAATCTAATAAAAGTTATTTTACTGTGTATTATGTTGTTAATTTACACATTTTAGCATTTAAAAGAAATATATTCTAAGTTCACCCTTTCATGTGAATACATATGAAAGACCACTTGGAAACTTTATCTCCAGGATCTCTCTGCGCATTTGTCCCATTGTGGGCCAGGGTCTTTGCGTCACTGACCTCATTAAGCAAAATAATTATAATACAAAAAATCACATTCCCAGGTAGCACAAATATATTGGCCAATATCAAAATGCAATATCGGCCAATATCAAAATGCAATATCGGCCAATATCAAAATGTGACATCGACCAACATTAAATGACACCCCCCCCCCCCCCTAAAATAATATTCAGGAATATCACTTTTTGATGTCTGGCAATGTTGGGTAATATTTTCCGACAGCTGTGAATATCATATTTTGACATTGAACAATATCATTTTCTGACATTCAGCAATATCATTTAATAACATTGAGTGATATTTGTTTCTGGTATTCCTGAATATAATTTTCAGTTATTGGGTGATATATTTTCCTGACATTTCTGAATATCATTTTACAATACTCATAAACACTGTCGATACTAACAATTACAATGAACATTTTTTTTCTACATTGTAACTTCATGGTTAATATTATACCCTATTAGTTGACATATTAAAGGCAATGGCAAAAATATTTATATACAAGTTTACTTGAATAACTATATAATATGATATAGATACATTTTATAGTTATATATATAAATACTTCTGCAATTGCCTTTAGTATGGTAACTCAACTAATATATAATATTACAATTTAGAAAAATATATGTGCATTGTAATTGTTATTACCGGGTATTGTTAATATCAACTGTATAATATGTGTATAGAGTATATATTTATATAATACTAAAATCATTTAAACAAGTGGAAATAAAACTACCATCGTAAATATCTTATTGATACAAGCCACCAATGTGATTTTATGAATTTAATAAATGTATACTAAATTACAGCTTTGCACTGTGTTAGTTTGCATTTATAATATTTACCATTTTTATTATGAATATTTAATAAGATTATATGCCGTTTAGAAAACAATTGGTGACCTGGTATGGATATGTAAAAAAAAGGTTACCAGTAAGAAGCATTTACCATCAAAATTTGATGATTTTCTGTTTTTTCTAGATATAATTTTTATACAGAATGGTGACATCAAGACTAATTTGAATGTCAAAAGCCTCAATTTTAAATTATCTTATTAATAAAAAAAACTTTTATGGAAAAACGTCAAGGAAAAAAAAAACAGCCAAAAGAAAATATTTTAGATACAAACTTATTATAATTAAATAAATGCAAAAGATTTTTTTTAAATACTATAATATATGTATATAAAAAATGTTGACATACCTGTGAACAATCCAAGGTCCAAAATGTTTACTAAATATGTCACTCAATGGCACAGTAACCTGAAAAACTGTCCAAAATCAGCTTTCATTTAATGCTCACACTCTTCTCACACCAACAAAATCAATCCACTGCACACTTTTAACGTATTAATCCTATGACAATTAAAAACCAATCAATGTTAAAGCATTGACTCGATGACGGTTATGCAAATTTTTCTTCTCAATATATATATTCCATAATACACGGCTCTACAAGCAATCATGTGCCAGCCACTTTATCCGCTACTCTTTGCTGTTTTAGTCCTGTATCAGAACCAGAACGGATCTAACTGTACCAGAAAGCTTGTATTCTGATGGCCCTGTTAAAAGGGAATTTTTAGCTGGAGCAATGTTACCGAGGAATAGGATGTTAAAAACACTCGCAATCCACTCGGCAACACTTTTGCAGCCCATATATCTCGATCTTGAGTTTTGTAGAGTTCCATTCCATCTCAGGGAAAATCTCAAGATTCTGAAAGGAAAAGATATTTTAAATACTTAAAGGCCAACAGAAATTCATCAACATGTATATGAAATAAATTAGTATTCGTTTTTTAAAGCAGAAATGGATTATCCCAAGGGGTAACAGAGCCTTCAAAGCTAAAAAAATTAGAGGTAATTTCCTTAAACTGACTATAAATGATGGTTAAAACCAGGGTTTGTGATTTTTTTTTGTTTGTTTAAAAGTAATTTTTTTTAAATTCAAAATATAATTTTAAAACTACACATTTTAAAGTAAAGTAACCATCACAAAATCATTAAATTTAATAATTAGAAAAGCTTATTTAAATTTATTCGAAATTAAAAAAAGTAATAATAAACTCATTCACTTGGATAATTTTAAATATTTTAATCAAATAAAAAATTACATAGGATATACTAGTTTTTTAAAAAAAATAGAGCAATATAAACAGATTCAATATGAAAATGTGAATTCTCATTTACTTTTGAAAACATGAAATAAATAAAGCAAATTCTCTTGTGTTATATGAACACTCACTTACACAATTGTAATTTAACGAATTGAACATGTATTACACACACATAGAAATGGTCAAGATTATAAATACTTTTCAATCACATATTTATTTACTCTGAAGTTTTCCATATCTTTCCAGTAAGTCTGCATGTTTTTGTATTTACAAAATATATTGACCTAAATTTGAAATACATATATTTTTTAAGCTGATTTAAATCAATGATTTTTGCACTAGGGTCTCATGTAGGGTTAATCAGGTCCTGCTTTAAAGCACGATTCATAAAGACTATGCATTTAATAATATAGTACAATTCATGTTTGTTATTCTATAAGCAATCTTAATAACAATTTAGTTACATTAAATTTTAAACTGAAATAAAAGTATTTATTTGATGCAAGACTTATGTTATTTTAACTGAAATGAAAGTATAAAATAACATAAATAGTCTACTCGTGCAGCCAATTAATAAAATCAGCAAATTACTAACGAGAAATTAAAAATTCAGTGTATGATATTGCCCTGCAAAATATTTCTTACGGGAAAATATTAAAACTATGTAAAAACGTATAAACTGCATGATAAACAAATAAACAAGCATTGTATTAATAAATAAATAACATCGATTTTGAATAGAACACACGTCAAACACTAGCTTAACACGTGATTCAAATTCAAAGAATAACAATTATATTTTAATCAATTACCTTACGAGCTTACCCTTTAAACGAGCTTCAGATCTTTTAAAATTTATTCGAGTAAGTTTTATGATATTAAAACTACGGGAAAAAAAAACAAAAAAAACATGAAAGTAACAAACAGAAGCGAACTCTAGTTTATCTTTATCCTGCAAGGCTGTCTGTTCACATTTATAGAAACTTCGTCAGATACGGATGTTCACAGATATCTGTAGATGTTCGATTCTCCTTACGAATGTCCATAGATATCGCTGAATGTCGTATTTGTAATATAATTTTACGACGGAAAATAAAGCATTGAAAAATCAAGTTTAAAAAAAAAAACTGCAAACTTATTAAACTTTATTGTTTAGAGTACTATTCCTGTATTATAATGTCATAAATAATGCAAAAAACTCTTTTGAATGCTTTTTTTTAAAAACATTTTTAAGTTATGTCTGTGAATATCGGCAGATGTTGTAAATTTGACGTTCGACATTCAGCGACATTCAAAATATTGGCCAATATTGCCGTGGATATTGGCCAATATCTCTGTGCTACCTGGGTTATTTACAAGAATACTTCAATTTTAATTCGAAATTCAAAATTTTCGGAAATTTTTTTAATGCAACATTATGTTTTTTTTTATGATTGGAATTTTTACAATCATAAAAAAATGTGGAAGCTATTGGGGAAACTCTTTATTGAATTTTAGCCTATGTAGTCTTTTCTCAAATCCGGGTGAAAATGAAATGATTAGTAAAACTTTTTACATATTTTTATTTTCATTTCGAAAAAACTTTTACCAGGATACATGAACTTTCCAGAGACCGATTTGCAGAAATTTGCCGATTGCTCAGGGCGAATCTAACTATAGCAATATAGCAAGATGGGCAAATAAGGTTATTTGTTTCCAAATACGTGCACTTAGTGAACAGAGATGTATTTCAGTTAATTATAATTTAAAATTTGAAAACGAAAATAATGAAGTAAGGTTTTGGCTATTATTAATACTAGCTGACCCCTGCCCGGCGTTGCCCGGGCCCGTGATAATAATAATAAAAAAATCAAGTTATTATTATTTTATATCTTTAATTCGGTTTAACTCGCGAAAAAAATATTGATATTTAGTAATAAAAGCGTTCATTTTCTTGTTTTTTTTTTTTACCGAGGGTCGTTTCATAGTTTTAAAATAAAAAGTTATTTTTGTCTGAACTCTTTGAAATCTTTATTGGTGGTAAATAAAACGGTTTTACAGCCCGTGTAAAAATTTCGTGAAAAAATGTTGTTATCTAGTTTTAAAAGAAATGTTTTCTTCTGACTTTTTTGTTTGTTTTCGCGTAGCCTCCTTTAACATAGCAATAAAAAAATATTATCATCTTCCGAACTATCTTATATTTCAATCGGTTATAAATATAACTGCATCTAAACTTTCTTTAAAATTTTGCGAAAAATTATGCATATTTAGTAGTGAAAACATGAGTTCTTAAGAAAAAAGCTTTAGCTTTCAACCTCAGAGCAAAAATACAATAGAAGGTCTATGCTTTCAATGCAATGGTACGGCTGCATCCGTTTTCAACCAACCCTTTACAATCCCCCTAGGCTAGACAGGTGAGGTTGGGTTAATCAATCAGGTTTCCCGTTTCTGAGGGTAGAAGCCTTCAAAAACAACTTTGACGCATGTGCAAAGAGACGATTTTCATGTGGATTTGACAGAATGCGCTTTTCGTTTTAAATATATAGATTCGTATCATTTAATGGTTACATCTAAAAGTAATTATCAAACAAAAAAGTGTAGAGACGGAAAAGAGTTTAAAAAATCTGCATGTTATGTGCCCCCCCCCCCCCCCCCCCGCACATAAAAAAATGCACAGCTTGTCTTTTCAGATCACTAAATAGAATATGAATTTTTTTTAAATCTTAATTCATGGTTTTAGAAAGTTCTCTGCGTATTTTCCCCTTTTAATGGGAGGTTACCGTTTACAGGCCTGAAAAATAAGCCACCTTCAAGATTTTTTTTTTTTTTTTTCATGGAAAGAATAAGATAACACAAAAACTGAATTTGCCTATTTATTATTCATCGTTTTTACTATTAAAAATATTTTATTATAAGATAATTATTAAAATTGATGGTGATTTTGTCCGTTGCATATGGGTATGCTGTGCGCGCATCACCCTGCGCCGTGTAGTGCACAGCTTGTCAAAGTCATCTGTTACAAACAAACAAAATCAAATTTTTTAGAAAACATATTGAAATTGGGGGGCCACGAACCTATCTTTAGTGAAATTGAACGAAATCCGGTAAAATGGCAGTCATTTGAAAAAAGCATCATTTTCTTCTCTAACTTCAACGTGGATTATAATTATTTTTTTGGCTATGATGTCTTACACTCATGCACCGTCTTTTTTTTTTTACATCCGTTATAAAAAGGAAAAAAGTCGCCAAATTTTGATGATTTTTTCCTTTAATGGTAACTTGACTATTGCATTAAGATACAGGTTTGCCGCGGGTTTGGAAATCGCGCCAATCAAAAAGTCGGCAAACATCTGTGTGTGAGTGTAACACATCTGTTCGATTAACATATGAAAAGTTTATGATCCGAGAAAATAATATAAATAATCTTTAATTTACCAAAGAAAAAAAAAAAAAGTTTATTGGTTGATCCATCTAAACGCTACTTTACACGGCGGGGCGCTCAAAAATGTCGTTTTAAGAATAACGCGATTAAGGTTTTACTTAAGAAAAATATTATACATTTTTTTAATTAATCATTATATTTTGCAACTTACAGTTCGTTCGCAATTCTTGTATTTACACATACAAAGCAATGAATTAAGCATGCGTGCATAGCTGTGTCCTGTCGGTTCCCGTACTTTTGTTTTTTGGTCGGTCCGTACTCGTTTTCAATTGACTGTAAACTTAAATATTTCAAATTTCACCAAATCATTCTAGGAGCGTTTTCTACACACTGTATAGGGATTTGAAAAATGTTAATGTATCTATCTATCTATCTATCTATCTATCTATCTATCTATCTCTCTCTCTCTCTCTCTATATATATATATATATATATATATATAATATCTATGAATTTCAAAAAACATATCAAGTTCTACACACACATATATATATATATATATACTTATAGGTGGAGCATTTGTCTTTAGAATTTACTTTTAAATATTAAAATGATTTGGGAAATTTGTTTATTCCCAAATATAAATATGTTTTTGATTTTATTTATTTATTTTTATTCACAAAAATAATTTTAGTGTGTTTTAAATCAATTTGTAGTGAAATGTAATATTTTAGGTGTTATTTCAAAATATGTTGTCTCAACTTGACTATCTTATCAAGATTTTTGATATCTCATGATTTGAGCTCAATGTGGTCGTAGTGTTGTTTGCAACATGTTTGATAATTATAGTGAGTAAAATATTTTATCTATACTTTACAGGTTTTTTATTTTCAATTGTTTTCTGGTAATAATACAATATGCCTGGAGGAATATACTGATCTTAGCTTAATTGCTAGTATATTTATATGAAACTAGATGGAACCCGTCAAAACGTGACGGAAAAAAATACTATAACAATATCAGTAAAATAAGCTTCTTTATTATTTAAGTAGGGCTTCGTATGAAACAGTCTTTCAAATATTTTATTTTAAAAAATAGGTGAAATGCTATTTCCGATGCAAACTCCAAATGAACACTCCGTAAACAAATGTGTAATGCAAATCAGTTTGATATTACCACCATATTCCGCACGACAAAAAAAAAAAAAAAAAAAAAAAAAAAAAAAAAAAAAAAAAAAGGTCATGGACCTATAAAGTATCATACAAATAGTCCTATCATAAAGTATCATACAAATTTCCTACTTTCGTCTCATATTCAGTAAATAAAAAAACATAGTATAAGGACCCCCCTGTGATAATACAATCGAATGAGCTCCTATGCGCATATTTATTGCATCTGCCCAAAGGCACCGTTGAAATTCAACGTTAAAATAAGTTTTAAAATGTTTCAATTAAAAGTTTTAAAATGTCCTCTTTAATCATTGTTCGTTTCAAATCCATATCTTCTAAAACGCATCCATTGTTTTAAGCTAATCAATTTTTATGTAAAAATGAAGAATTTTTGTTAAAAATAATAAATTAATATGCAGATGAGGGAAAATTTTAATGTTTACAATTGTAATTTATTTGTATGGTTTCTTCTATCCCTTTACATAATCAGGATGATTATTCCTTTTCCATTACAGTCGGTCTCTTATACAGTTAAATATCCAATGGATCTTTAAAAAAATAATAAATAACAGTTCCTAGCATATTCTGATTCAACATATATACATCAACGAATTCAACATATCAATTTTATGTTAATCATAAACTAAAAATAGTTTTTTTTTTCTTTTGACAGATTTTATATTAGCGCCAAAATACTCTATCTTATGGATAATCTGATCTTATGATTTATCAGGTTTTTATTATTATTAATATTATTTTCACTTTTCATGAAGGTTAGGGATACCTATTTTCAATTGTTGCAACTTTGCAAGGGGCTATTTTACATAATTAAAACAAACGGATGGTCATTGTTGAGATAGAATTGAAAAATATTTCATGCTTGAAAATTATTTAAAAGTCGTTAAATTAAGCGGCAGATTTCAAATAAATTTCAATCGAAAGCTAATTTTTTTTTTCTAATTGAGGATGTAAGAATTGAAATTGTAAAATGTAGTAAAAAAATTAAATTTTTAGTATTTAGAAGTGATGTAAGCGCAATGAAAGCTAAAGCGATAGTGCCGTTTGTTGTCACAACCGTTATACATTTCTAAATATTGCCACTGTGTTTTGGTTGGCGTCCAAAAGTAGACTACCATTTTTGACAACGAAAGAAAAATTCACAGTGAAAGAAATAAGACTTTGCCGCTAATAAGGAACTGTTAAATGAACTTATAACAAACCTACCAAAATAATTCCTATAAAATATTAGCCTTACATTGTTTATTGTAGCTAAAAATACAATCATTATTTCAAGTTTTTTTTTCCTGAAATTCTTTACTTTTGTGAATTTTTTTTATTAAAAAAGGAAATCTTAATAATTTAAATCCTATAATTCCTAAAACTTAATCCTATAATTTAAAAAAAGTAATTGGTAACATGTAATCAAGGAATGCAATCAAGATGAAGCAACCAATAAAGGCTCCAGTTCTAATCTTTAAAATTAAAAATTGAAATATCAGTTAATATGACGCCATGTTGACACAATCATATAAATTTTTCTTTTTAGTTTTATCAAAGTTAAAATGCATTTCAAGCTAAGCATAACGTCATTTTCACCGGTACAAACTTTTCACACGTACATTTATGCTTAAGCACCATGCATACAAATAAAAATATATTTTGCATTTAATTGTAATGAAAAAAATGGCATCAACAAAGTTATAATGCTTATTGATAAAATGAACCCAATGGACAATATTTCCATGACGTCACAGAAAATATGAATTTTTATTTGCTTATAAAACACACGGATAAATATTTTTATCGAAATACTTAAACATTTTAACTATATTTTAACTTACAAATTAAAAAATTCGGCCTAAAAGTCACGTGCTTTTAATATTTAATATTTATTTTTTATGCTCGCAGTCATTGAGTTCAGAAAATAAACTCTGTACGTCACAACAGTGGGCGTTAATCCGATTGCCGACTTTATGACGTCATAAGCAGAAGTAAAATTTTAATTTAAGATTACGGCTAATTAATTAAATTTTCGAACAAACGAATGTACGATAACAAATCTGTGACCAAATATCTTTCATTTAAAAAAAGAATGATGTAATTTGATGTAGTAGTTTGTTCTCACGGATTGTCGAAACAAAACGCTTAGCGTTTTAAATATATAGATATTGTATTATTTTTAAAACACGTGTAGATATTTCCAGGTTGACGATTAATATTTACACGTGTTTTTTCTTTTCCAATTCTATTTCAATTCTCTTTATATCAAAATTTCCATTTTATTACATTTTGTGTCATATTAGATCATTTTTCATTTCAAATTCCTTTTGGATTCACTTGATATCCAACTTCCAATTATCTTACATTTTATGGTATAATATATATCAGGGTGGCTAGTGGTCAGGGAAAAATACAGTAAAAAAAGTGATAAACACCAGTATATTCTTATAGAAAAATTTATGTTGATTATTCGAGCAAATAATCAATTTGAATATTTCTATAAGAATATACTGGTAATTATCATTTTTTTATTGTATTTTTCCCTTACCACTAGCCACCCTGTATATATCTATATACTTTTTTTAAAAATATTCTTCACAAATTTCAGTATTTATGGCTGATTACCATCGTTGAAATTGCTATGGTAATATTATGTTTGCACTTGTTAATTTATTAACTCTGTGGTGAAGATTTTGATGACAGCAAAGTTAAACGTCTGAACTAAGTGCACTGATTGGAGGCGCTTCTGTAGGAGTTACAGCTTGTATTTATGGTTATACACAGGAAACAAAAATCAGAAATTATTAACAGGTAGACAGGCATTACATGATTACATGGATGAGCCACAAGTTATATTACATCAGTAATTTGTCCGTAAATGTTGATATTCCAAATAGATTGTTTAAACATATGCATTGTTTTCAATTTTATTAAGTTAGTTCAGTTAATTTGTGACACCAGGGTGTTCGCCCCATTTGCCTTGTATGAAAACTGTCCCGAACTTGCTCTAGCAATATTTGCTGGATAGATATCGCCCGAAATCGAATTAATATAAGCTCAGTTTGTAGGAACGAAAGTCTCTAATTCCTAATTCTAATCAACATGATTCTTCATTCCTACAATCCCGAAACATTTCATCTGCTTCTGTCCCCAAACACGCCTATATTACACACTTTTATTTAACTCAATTTGGATTTTGTATATGTAAAGCTGGAACTTTGTAATCACTTTTAAAATCGCTTCCTGATGTGCTAGAATTATAAAAATACACATTATTTTTATTTTCATTTTTTAAAAAAACCTTTTAATGACACTAAGATATACGAGCTTGCTCACAAGCAAAATTTTTTGGAGGCATCACTCGAAATAGAGTTGTATAACTCAGTTTATAGAAACGAAATTTTCTATTCCTGATCATGGGCGCCGGCAAAACAAAATTGAGGGAGAGGCAAACTTTCGAATAGCCCGTAACCAATGACGCTTTAAAAAAAAAAGAGAATATAAGCATGGAATAATCCAATTTAAGAATTTTTTCACACACGCAAACAAAGTTTAAACATATTAATATGAAAGTAACAATTAAGAAACATTAAAAATCTAAAACTGAGAAATCTTTATTTCCTTTTCCTCTTAATGTTTAATTATTTTAAAGCATTTGATAAGAATAATTTTTACTATTTTTTTCAAAATCACCAGAAGAAAGAAAATTTAATGAATTACCCTTTGAAAATTCAAGGATGGGCAATCGATCTCCCCCGCCTCCTTGCGGGTGGTCATGGTTCCTAATTACAATTAACACGATTCTTCATTTCTAATTGCAATCCCGAATCATTTCATTGGTTTCTCCTCCAAAACATGCCTCTATTATTTTTTTATCCATAAAGAAATCTTTTGTGAACAAATTATAATGATGACGATATTGTCAAAGCGAGGCAAATTTCCAAAACGCAATGTCATTCTCGAATGATGTAATAAGGTTCTTTGGAAGGCAAAAAAATAAACTTGAAATAAGCTAAACGAAAAAATATATTTTTTTTAAAACACCCCATGCAAGGCAATTGTTAATCAAATCAATGTAAAAAGCAATACAGAAATATAATAAATAAGAAATAATTAAAAGTCCAAAAGTAAGCTTCTACCATTTTTAACACTTTTCAACCTAGTTGAAAAGTGTTTATGACTTCGGTTTGTCTTGGCCGTCTGTCCGTGCTCTAACTCCCGTAAATAGGCTCGGATTGCCCTGAAATTTTTATATGTTATTGTCGTTATCTATAGAATGTTCCCTATTTCAACTGAAGTGTGTAGCACTTATAGTTTTTTTTACAGGGACAGTCAAAAATATTCCGTTACATTACAGTCAATGGGGAATAATCGATTGAAGTGCATTTTGGTGACGCTACGTCATTTAAAACATAATGAAATTGATATATAATTAGGAAGCGCATTAAAACATGCTTTTTATAAAATATGGGGTGCAAAGAATTTATTATTCATTTACAGGGTCAAATTGCTGAATGTGAATATTCTAACTGGACTAAATTTTATCATACTATATATCCACATCTATTGATCCTATACAGCGCTGCACAAAATAATTCGACTTCTTTTTTGACACTGGAAGGTAATTTCGAAAACTGTATTTTTTAAATGTAGTATATGTTTTCTATACTGTTTACTTACATATCTTCTTTCACCTTATTTAACGGTGAAATTTAGTTACAGTTTTCTGGCTGTGTTGGAAAGTGTTTCATAATCCATGCTTGACGCATGATTTTTCGCTCTTGTTTTTTTTTTCAAAATGGAAGAGTAAAATAGTTTTTCGTTTTTCCGCAAAAGGGGGGGGGGGAGGAGAGCCCCCGTGAACTCCCCATTTGAAATAGGTTTTAAACGCATAAATATAAAATAAAATTATTGTTTTCCAAGGAGGTTCAGGAACCTCCACCCCCTTTTCATCATGAAAAATTCTTTTTCTCTTAGGGTTTAATTATTTTAAGCCATTTGGAGAGACTATATGTTACTGTTTTTAACACTTTCCAACATAGTTCAAAAGTAGTGTTTATGAATTCGGTTTGTCTGTCTGCCGTCTGCCTGTCTGTCCGTGCTTTAACTCCCGTAAATATATCCGGATAGCCAAGCAATTGATATATGTTGTTGAGGTTTAATCCAGCATGTTCGGTATTGAAAATGAAGTGTGTAGCATTGATAGTTTATTTACAGGGACATTCAAAATAATTCCGTTAAATTTCGATTTATGAGGAAAAATCGTTTGCGGTGTATTTTAATGATGTTACACTATTTCAAATATATTGAAATTGATACACATCACTGAAATACACTACAAGATGCTTACTATCGAACATGATACGTCTAGCACATATAATCAGTTTACAGGGAAACTGAAAAGATTCCATTACATTATGGTTTAATGCGGAAAATCGTTTGCGGCGCATTTTAATCATGTTACACTATTACAAACATAATGAAATTGATATCAATTTCTGAGATGCACTAATACATGCTTTCTGTAGAATATGGAGTATAAAGCTTTTCTCTTTTATTTACAGTGCCACACAAAAGTATTCTTTTACATAATGGTATACGGGGAAAAAACTGTTTGAAGCGTGTTTTAATCATGTATGCCATTTCAAATATAATGAAATTGATATGCATTATTGAGTTTTACTGCAAGATACTTGTTATGTGCATAGCATTTATCGTTCATTTACAGGGACAAACAAAATATTTCGGGTACGAATCTGTGTCCGAAATATTATTTATAAGCCATAATTGGAAGTGGGATTTTAATAAGGTATGCGTTTAACTAAATTCTTGAATGCTGTATGAGGTATGTATAAATGCTACAGATCATATACAGGGCTATACAAAGAAATTCGTAAGCATTAAGGTGCATTATCGTAAATTGATTAAAATGGGTTTTTAATCGAATTATGCATTTTGAACGTGAAATATATTTAGTATACCAAGAAAGGTTTGTAGAATATAAATAAAATCATATACATGGCCACGCAAAGAACTGAATATATAGCTGCCTATGTATGATAGTTTCTGGAAGTGTGGTTTCAGCGTGTATTTGCCTGAATTAAACTATAGCTTTATATGTGGCGTGTATAAAAAGCTTAAGGTAATATACAGGACTGTACAAAATAATTCAAGTATGTTTCTGTCTATTAGTAGAAACGGTTGAAGATGAATTTCCAACTGTGTTATGTGTTTTATTATTAAACTAAATTGTAGCATACTATAGAGTATATACAAATAGTATATAAATTATCTAGAGGGCTGCAGAAAAGAATTGGAGACTTTTCCGGCTGTGGACGGTAATTGCTGTAATCTGGTTTTCAAATGAGTTTTGTGTTTTTCTGAAATGTTTACTTAAATACCTTATTTACCTTATTAAACAGCGAAGGTTTGTTAAAGTATTCTGTTAGTGTTGGAAAGTGTTTCATAATCTATGCTTGGTGCATGATTTTTAGGTGCGTTCGTAATTATATAAATACGTAGCACCTATTGTTGTCGTCTGGTCCGTCCGTCCGCATATAACAACGCAAAAACTACCCAACCGAATGGTTTGAAATTCAGAATATTATCTTTGCAGAATTTTGTCGAATCATTTCAAATTTTATTAAAATCGAATCAAAACTTTAGAAGATATTAATAAAAATATTAAGAAATTTGAATTTTTTAAGAAAATTGGTTCTTTCTTGTTATAGGAGCTTCCGATGGATGTTAAATCGTCAAGCGACCGAGATACTTATTTTATGACAGAAATTAATCTGCAGACGATATAATTCATTTCACAGAATTAAAAATTATCAAGATCTGAATATTTATATAACTAGCTATAGTACGAACGCACCTCATTTGTCACGTTTGACGTACAATTTTCAACTTGTTTTTCTTGTTTTTAATCATTAGAGAAAACGAAAATTTAGTTTATTAAATTTAAAAAGGTCACTGCCCCTCCATGGGGCCGTCGATGGGCCTTGCGTCATCCCTCACTCCTTACTCCTGCCCATTTATACCAGTGAATTTGCTCTAGCGAAAATTTGCTTAACAGGTATCCTCCAAAAAGTAGTTTAAACTACGTAATTTAATTTATAGAAACGAAATTTTCCATTCCTAATTACCATCAACTTCATTACTAATTGCAATCCCGAAACATTTCATCGGTTTCTGCCCCCAAACATTGCCTCTATTCTCTTATCCATAAAGACATCTTTTGTGAACATATTCAAATGATGACAATATTGTCAAAACGAGGCGAATATTCAAAACGCAGTGTCGTTCTCGAAATGATGTAATAAGGTTTCTCCGGAATGCAAATGTAAGAATGAATACACCGACCTGTAACCATTTTCAATTGAGTGTACAAATTCGGATGCCACGAAGTTCAGCCGTAAAAGAGAGAGAATAAGAGATTTCTCCCAATAATATGTATAGGGCAAAATACAAAAGGGAAAGGGGAGAAACATGGCAATATAACTGATTCTTCGTCGATGCAAGCCGGACAAGTGCAGTCTCTCTCTAATACGATCAGCAACGGGCATTAGCCGCATTGAGGCAGCAAGCTCAGGTCATGGCACTTGCCCGGCTTCACACAGAACGAAATATCTGTGACAGACAGCATTTGGCATAGGTTTTGGCGAAAAAATATTTCTCAATAAAACTTGCACAGCAAATGATATGTACACAGGGCCCGCTTAAGACATAGAAGTAGGGGGAGAACGACGTTGCTCTGGGGGGGGGGGGGCACAAATCACTCTTACCAATTGCTTTGTTATTTACTAAATCCATTTTTTGCTGCAATAATTAGAAATTTTACCATAAAAATTTCGAGTAAACAACACTTTAGAAAGATCAAGCTTCGTTATTTAGATAAAAAGTATCTTAAGGAAAAAATGTGTTTTTTACGTTGATTGAAATTTTTTTTCTAAAAATTTATTTTGAAAAGTAAATTTCGGGGCCCTTTGTATTTCTTTGGGTAAGCACGGGCTTCCCGGGCCTATTCAGTAAACAGGCCCTGTATGTACAGCAATGGTTACCAAACTATGGTGTATGACTTTAGATTATAGTGTGCTATAACCCAATTTTACTGGAACCTAAGCGTTGAAGCTAATTTTGTTCGTTTCGGGGTCAGGTCCATTTTAAATGTTTTGGGTTTAGACCGGTTTCGGATTTGATTTTGACTATTTTGGGTCGGGTTCGGTTTGATTCGATTTTTTAAAAGAAAGTCCTGAATATTTTTCAAATGAAAAAAAAATTATATATTTGAATATTAATGCATATGTGTTCATTTTTACACACACACACAAAAAAAAAAAAGATAAAATTGATATTAGAGAGATAATTGTAGACTATTTTTCCATAATTGTATTAAAATATGGATTATATATTTCGCGTTCGGGTTGGAGTGTATCGGGTTCGAGTTCGGTCGGGTATAACCCGACTCGTTCAGGACTTTAATATGAATGTATGATATATAGAAGAACCAACAAAAAGAAGGGAATTTAAGCACATAGCTATTTGAAAACTTCAAATACAATTCCGTCTTCAGTGTAAAGTAAGGAAGAGAACGAAAAACAGTAACAGCAAAACACATGCAGAGGCTATTGTTCGAACTTGACTATGACTTTTGAAGGCCTGATGAGAGATCTCCATGAGTATACTATGCAGCAAAGTGGAGTAATTTTCATACGTGTATAACATAAAAAAAACATTTCCTTTAATATATTCCTTTTAAAGGAATTTTTGAGAAGTGTTTCTTTTAAAAATATAGCCACACACTGCAAAAAAAAAGTGTTGATTTTACAATATAATACTGGCAGCTGGGATGCCAGTATTATACTGTAAAATCAACACTTTTTTTGCAGTGTGTAAATCAAGAAATTCCTTTGCAGTTTTAAAAAACTTTAATTAAAGATTCGGTCCCCCTAAATTTGAAGGGTTTGGACCCATGCCTTAATCTGGCTCTATCCATTATGGCTTCGTGCTTAGAACTTTGGCTATATACTATAGTCGAGAGGCATGGTGTTCAAAGTGGTTCGAGTATATTAAGCTTGACGACGAATTGAAACGT
This sequence comes from Maratus michaelseni, assembly GCA_963931845.1. Classification (NCBI taxonomy): domain Eukaryota; kingdom Metazoa; phylum Arthropoda; class Arachnida; order Araneae; family Salticidae; genus Maratus; species Maratus michaelseni. Next base: position 332,452,417 of record OZ007593.1, on the reverse strand, counting down.
TGGAAAACAAAGTGGACTATTCCACATTTTTGTGAAAAATGAGTTTGAAGTGTCAAAGCATTGTATGTGATGCCATCCATCTATTGGTTGTATAATGAATTGTATTAATTTCGAAACTTTTCAAGTGATAGATCCAATTTAACAGATGGTCCAATGTAACTTGGCTATCAAGTTGCCAGTGCAAGAGTGGATCAAGTGGCTTGGTTCACTTTGCCACTGTCAACTTAATCACTACATGCTTGCTGAAAAAGCTTCGTCTCCTCTGGCACTCTCAACTTAATCACTATATGCTTGCTGAAAAAACTTAGTCTCCTCTGGCACTGTCAACTTAATCACTATATGACTGCTGAAACAGCTTCTTCTCCTCTGGCACTGTCAACTTAATCACTATATGCCTGCTGAAACAGCTTCGTCTCCTCTGGCACTGTCAACTTAATCACTATATGCCTGCTGAAACAGCTTCGTATCCTCGGGCACTGTCAACTTAATCACTACATGCTTGCTGAAAAAGCTTCGTCTCCTCTGGCACTGTCAACTTAATCCCTATATGCCTGCTGAAACAGCTTCTTCTCCTTTGGCACTGTCAACTTAATCATTATATGCCTGCTGAAACAGCTTCGTCTCCTCTGGCACTTTCAACTTAATCACTATATGCCTGCTGAAACAGCTTAGTCTCCTCTGGCACTGTCAACTTAATCACTATTGCTTTATGAAAAAGCTTTGTCTCCTCTGGCACTGGCAGAACTGGCCTAAAAGAGTTTGACAAAAATTTGCACAAAATTTGAAAAACATTTTTCTCGACATCCTAGCTGACGAAGTTGGTGCACTCTGATTCTCAACGCCTCAATTAGTCGATGTATGCAAAAAATGACCACAGCGCTTCAAAATCAATCAACCATTGTGGATTTTGTAGTAAGTCAGTGTATTTACTGTTACTGCATTTCACTTTACCGTTCCTATTTTTCGACGAAAAAGTTTTACTTTAGGAACTTTAAGAAGCCTTTTAACATATGCTTAAATTTTCTGTTTGAACTTCGTGCCGGTTTTTACACGTCATGTATATCCTTTATAGCACACAGATTTTTTAATTTTTTCTTTGGAATTTGATAGAATGAAAAGGACCAAATCATGGAATTAAAGAAAAAAATTTTACATTGCGAGAGGTGGACTTACACCAAAAGTCCCAATTGAAAAGTACTTTCTTTTTAAAGCCTTGTAGAAATATATATAATGATCAGAAAGCTCTTGGCGAAGACTTATAAAGAAAACGACAAGACATAATCAAGTAAATCTTGGCAAAAGGGATTAGATTTGAGACTTTGGAAAATCTATATTTAAAATAAAGTAGAACCTGGATAATACGAGCCCATTTAAATCGAAGTATAGGATAAATCAATATTTCTGAAATTTTCTGGTATAATATCACAAGGAAAAAAAAAAGGCTCCGTGAAAATCGAAATGCAGCTGAATCAAATGTTGCGATATGAAAAAATTATTGTAGGGTATAGAACATCTCGACTGATTTTGCAGAAAAAATTTTGAACAAACTTAAACCACATCTTACACAGAGAAATCTTCCAAACAAAATCTTAACTGATATCGAAATTTTTTTCAAAATTGCGAAATAATGTTAGGTTAATATTTTTAAATATATAACAAAGTATTTTAAAATATGAATTAATTATTTAAGCTTATGAAATAATCGTAATTTGCTTTTGCTTTTGGATAACTCAAATCTAATTTTTGCTAATTATTAAGTCATAAGAAAATGTAAACATGATTGTTATATTTAATTTGAGAAAGTTTTTATTTTTTTATGTTGGTCTGGCGATATAAAAAATTCTTTTCTAGAATATATGAGGGAATTTTATGCTCAGAATTCCATCACTTTATGCATTTGCAAAATACTATAATAAAAATATATAGGGTGGTCATAAAGTCTTTCCCTGATAACAAAAAAATATTACGAAGTAACCTTTGAATGTAATACTGTAAAATTTTTACAATGTAAAGGTCATGTTCTTGAGTTTTTTTTTTTTTTTTTTTTTTTTTTTTAGTCCAGTCTCTACCCGTTGTTCGTGAGTTCCTTGATGATAAATTTCCTGGAAGATGGATCGTACTCGAACGGGATAGACCAACTCCTCTAGATTTTTTCTTTTGGGGGTACATAAAGGATAGAGTGTTTGCAACACCAGTAAAATATATTGAAACACTCAAGGTCAGGATCACACATGCTGTCTAGTGTGACAGCCCAAATGTTGGGCAATACGTGGAGAGAAATGGAATACCGCCTTTACATTCTTCGAGCTACCAAGGGTGCTCACATCGAAATTTACTGACGTAAGTACTTGTATTAAAAACTTCATAAATGTCTTTACAATATATTGAAACAGCATATGCCTAATTATATCAGTTTTTCTCCAATAAATTAATGTAATCAGGGAAAGACTTTATGACCATCCTGTATATATAATTATTAAGTGTTAATTTACTAATAAAAATGAACGGTTAAATGTGAAAATATTATGATTTAAAATGGTTTTGTCTTTATCTGAAGTGAAATATATATTTATTCTATATAATATATATTATAAAGCAAACACATGTGAGTAACGCTGACGTCATATTGACGGTGGCAACAATTTAAACTTTTTTTCTAAATATCGAATAATTTAAATTTCTACACCGTCAAATAGAAAAAAAAATGCACTTTCAAATGCAATCTCTCTATATATAAAACGTCCGTGACATCTTCCGTGACTCTATTATATAACACGAACACACGTGAGTAACGCTGACGTCATATTGACGGTGGCAACAATTTAAACTTTATTTCTAAATATCGAATAATTTAAATTTCTACACCATCAACTAGGGAAAAAATGCACTTTCAAACGTAATCTATATATATATATATATATATATAATTATAATATCTATGAATTTCAAAAACATATCAAGTTCTATTATCATTCTACTTAAATCTCCAAAGAGATAATTAATGATATTGTGTAGACAGAATACCACATATATATATAACGCTAAGGTACGTGGCGGCGAAAAAGCGGTTATTCCTCTTTTGCCGATGGCAACGAATGGTTTGTTTTTACTAATATGGGAATATTAAGAAAAGTATTTGAGGCATCGGTTTAAAACTCACCACACATATGTAGAAAAAAAATTTTGGATACAAAAATCCAATTTTTTTAAAAATCGGCCGGTAATTTTTCTTATTTTTTGCAAAAAACTGAAAAGGAAAGAAAATAAAGTGCGAAATCAAACGAAAAACGCGCCATTTTGTTTCTGTTTCAAAAGTTACCGATTGAAAAAATATGATAATATCAGCAGATGTCAGAAAAACGTTACGTCGAAAGCACAAAACAAAATAATAATAATATGGAGAAGTGTGAGGATGATAGTTGCATAATAATAGTCCTGATCGTCTTTTCTTCTTTTTATTTAACAAAAAAACTTAACAAAACAGTAAATTAAATAAAATATTAGACTGAAAGAATAATAAATTTCAGGAGAGCCGCCAAAGAAGCTCCATATTCAAGATAAAAAAAATTCCAACTGAAAATACAAAACTGTTTTCTAATCAGTTAGGGGTTACGTCACATTACGTAATGCGCACCGTGAGCTTAACTCCGCCCACAGAACATGTGATCAAGGATTTCTTAACACCGATATTTGCTATGTTAAAGGTCATTGGTTAAATTTTGAGGGGGGGAGTGAAATTGTGAGTTCGGTCTTAATTTAAATATCGCGTTAATGTTAGGTATATATCTGGCGGCCCCTGGCGGTGGAAGGTGGCACTAATTTAATTTTGCAGCGCGTGCGCAGAACGCCTGCTATTCGGTGTCGTAAGCAGAAGGGACCTGTGCCGGAGATTCGTTTTGAATAGAATGTGTTCCCTGATGGTGGAAACTGGAACTAAAAGATTTTGGGACGCGTGAGCAGCATGCTCCGTAGCGGGGACCCGTTCTAGAGATTCGTTCAGAAAGAGGTTTGTTTAGAACAGAATGAGCCCCCTGGTGGCGGAAGGTGGAACTAAAATATGTTTTAATCATTCGAAGTTCGTTTGGAAAAATCAACCAGTAAAAAGCGGGCGCAGCCTGCTAGTTTGTTTGAAAAACTATCTCAATTTACTGATTTTTTATGGTTTTAAAAATATTTTTCAAGCCTAATTAAAAAAAAATCTATCTATATCGCATGCAATTCGATTATACAAAGCTGACCTGTTTGCACTTAAAACAATTTAAATAGTCTTTGTTGCCGACTAAAAATTCCATAACGAGATTAAATAAATAAATAATAAATAAAATATAAATAAATAAATAAATCATAAATAAAATTTAAATAAATAAATAAATCATAAATAAAATATAAATAAATAAATAATAAAATATAAATAAATAAATAATATAATATAAATAAAACACAAATGTAACAGATATGTAATTGAACTACGTGCTTAATGACTGAAATTATCATAATAAAAAATGCTGTTGTAAATAGCAAAATTTTTGTCGATTTCTTCGGTTATTAACCTCTGACATGCGGCTAATACTAAAAATAGCATTGTTTTTAATAAATGTCAAAGTATTACTTCCATAGATAATTTATATTTTTTTATACAGAAATTCTTTTTGGCGTTGTTTTTAGGCTTTCTAAAAAAATATATATTAAATGTAAAAAAATATATTAAAGTTTTCAATTTAAAAAAAGTCTTTCCGATTCAGTCGGAAGAGTAGGTTGATTATTATTTTTTCTTTTTTTCTTTTTTTTAAACTTTAAGGCTGCTTGTCAGTAAACTTTCCGATTTCCCTCGCTAATGTCAATCTTATGGGCGTAGGATGTATTCGTATATTTAAAATATCTCAACAGGAATTTTTTTTGTTTTAACTTCTGTTTTCTTTGCGCTGTTATTAAAGGATGTCTCTTTTTAGGGCTTCGTTCATCTCACGAAACCCTATTGCTCCCGCTCCGTTGTCTGTCTGTCACAGAGCCATTCTCCAAAACTACGTAACTTACAGAGTTGAAACTTTGTGTATAAATCAGAATATCAGCTGTGAAGAGCTGAAAATATTAAAATTTGAAAAATTCGTATTTTTTTAATAAATAGAGATAAAAAACCAAAATTCTAACAGCCTTTTCCTTTTAAATTTAAATATTTTTCATTAGCAGATGCCAAAAATTAAAAATCCACGATGAAAATCTTTTCACAATAATTAATTTTCTATCAGACGATTTTCACGTGAAAAATGAAAATGAAATAAAAAGTTTCACCAATTGAAAAAAAGATAAATATGAAATAAAATTGATTGACGTCATAGTCGTAATAAAACGGGAAATGTCTAAGATTTCTCAATAATACAAGGAGTATTATGAGTAAGTAAACAAAGCAGATTAATATCACGTCATAGAGAAATAAAAAGAAAATCTGACGTCATATGGGAAGTTTAACTAATTTTTCAGATGTTTGAGAATAATACAAAACGAGTATCAATATAAATAATAGAGAATGGTAAATATATGAGTTTGAGAAACATATTGAATCGTGATAAAAATCCGATTATGGAAATATTCGTATATTTTAACATTTTGAAGGTATACAATTTGTTTAATTTTGAAATTATTTTTTTAAATATTGCATTTAGTCCGTATGACGGATATTATTATGACAGAATATAATAGCGGGCTTGGCCCGCTATCTGACTGGTTTAGATATTCGAAAAAAACGAAAAAATAGACCGGTAAATTTTTACTTTATAAAAAACATGACTTTTTTTTCTTGTTGTTGTTGCTAAATGAAATTTGTTTGAATTTATTAAAGAAAGGATAAAGTGTTTTGAAAGGAATATTAAACGAAACCCTTTGAGCGATCTTTGATCACACTTACCCACTTGTTTTCTTTGTTATAAATTTTTTCTAAAATATATAATTAATTTTATGTAAAGTGTTAAAATCTCATTCTAGTCCAGGGGAAATGTACATGTTACCTTGCAAAAGGTCGGGTAGAAGATTTTATTTTTTTTACTTGTATATAATAAGGCCAGCATGGAAAAACCGAATTATCCAACAAAATTTCTCAAGAGAGAATTTTCTGTGGCCAAAAAACACCAAAATTTTGGGACTTTTATTGTTGTTTTTTAAATATCGCGAGACCCGTTGTCGTAGCGTATTATTTCTTAATTATAATGTTAAAGAGGACAAAATTCTCTACAACTTCCATATTTACAACTTTTTTATACACTCAATAGCAAGCGCAGTACGACATTTCAAAAATAAGAGAATTTTTTCAATGTCAATTAAAAACCGTGAAAAACGTAGTTTTATCCTGATGATTCAAATGTTCCCCACGGATGTTATGATGTATGTCAACTTCCACAAATTGACAGCAGAAAATTATCTATTATTTGCACATCCTCTTCTTCATTTTCATCACAACAGACATATTTTAAATTCAATAAATCTATATAATTTAGTAAGTAGGGGAGAGTGTGGATGACTAAAACAATTTTCATATTTAGACAATAACTTTAAGTATATACAATTGTTAATTTTAAAGTATTGTTTAAAATAATATTTCAGTATTTAGTAACTTATTGGCACGACAGTTTCAATTTAAAAAAAATCTTGTTTAATTTTAATAATTATTTTTATAATGCATGCATATTGTTCATTTTATTCCATAAACATTTTATTCTATAGTACAATGGTATATTTTATTTACCGATTATTGATGACATATGTTTTAATGTTTTACTTTTTTTAGTATATCAAACATGGGATTGTAGTTCTATATAATAGGAGGGACTCAAAAAATAAATATATCTTATGTAACAAATATTTTTACCTTATAAAATATCTACAATAAAAACGACAGCATATTATTTCACTAGCCCTTTCCGGCACAGTGGTCCCACTCCGGGCACACCTAACTTTAATTCCAAACTTGCATTCGGCACCAAGAATACTTTAATAAAATTTTGCTTCTATAATGAAAGATTAAAATAAGGAGTTCTTATTTTCTAAAGAAGTCGTTTGTAAATTACGGTGTCAGTCAGTAATTTCACATTTTACGAACAGAATTTGTCTGTGCCGGAAAGGGTTAACTAATATTATGCATTTATATCTCTTGTAAAATTTAAAAATTCTATCAATAAAATATTTGAGATAACTATTTTCATAAAAATTTTCAAAATATTAGTTTTAGTAAATATTGTCAATATTTTCCCACTTTTATTATATATATAAATATAACAAGAAATTATAACATTTTAGCGTGCAAAAATATATAAAATTTTAAGATTTTATCTATTAAATGCTTTAAAGCTCAAACAGAAAAAAAACTTACTTTGGTTGTTGAAAAATACACTTTGTGGAATATTCTAATCTTCTGTAATATGTACTGTTTTGAAACTATATCTGTTGAATTATCTCAGTGCTACTATCTATCAAATGAAATACTGAGTTATTTATGATTGTAGACCATATAAACATTTTTGTTGTTACATTCATCCCCTATCTCATTCAAGTCCACTTTCCCTACACAATAAAGTAAGGTACGCAATATGACTGCATAAGCTAAATGGAAAAATGTATTTTAATAATAATAATTTCTATGGAATATTTAACAATATTTTTGTCTCTTTGATGGGACTGTTGTAGGATTATTAGCGTTCAGTTCCCTGGATAGAAGATATATCAGGATCATGTTCTTCTAGAGCAGGGGTTCCCAAACTTTTAGACCGACGTACCACTAAATCGAAGTTCATACTTCCGCGTACCACCAGATAAAAAACGTAAAGCTAATATAGAAAAACCTATAAAAAGGAACCTGCCTAAAACGAAATATATCTTCGGTCTTTCATGTTTCCGTCATAGCACGTTTTATTGTATTTAAAAATGAATGATTACATAACTAAATTGGTACTAAGATTGGCTGCTTTGCAATAACATTCAAGTAAAAATTAGTATCACCATTAAATTTTAATAATGCATGCAATAAAAATAAATGTTTTGGTATAGGAAAAAAGACGTAATACTTAATGACATATTGGCGCACACTGATTCATATACTGTTACAGTAGACTAATTTGCTTCTATCGCTAATGAAAAGGGTGGACTTGTTTTATCAAGCACAGCTACAGCTTCCTCATGTCTGGCTCAATATTAGGTAGTTTTAGTCATAAGTCACATTTGATGTTTAGTTTATTCCTGCGTTTGTTTTTGATGTAACGAAGGGAAGGGGGGGGGGGGAGCACATTCACAAATATATGTTGTGCTAAACACAAGCAGACTTTGACGATATCAAACGGTACTTTCATATTCTCGCTAACAAAAAATCTGTGACATTCAACCTTCTGAATGTGGACTCTACTAATCCATCACAGGAGTGCTGAATAAGTTCACTTCTTTCCTCGATCGTGAGATACAGTGGCAGGGTGTCTCATATGATATGCTGCTTTCTGTATTTTATTCCACGTACCAGTATCGGATTTCTGCGTACCAGTAGTCAGAGCTTCCTGTACCAGTACTGGTACGCGTACCATAGTTTTTACCAACCCCTGCTCTAGATGTATCTTTTCTTTTTTCCTGGCAGATATTTGTCACCCGTCCCCTCTTCCTCATACCCACTCTCTATAATCGAGTATGTAAGTTTGAAAAATGGCCTCATTTTTGAAAATCCGTGCACTTAAGAATAGGGGTGGGGGGGGGGGGGTGCAAATAACAAATAATTTACTGCTATCAATATGTAGAAGATGACGTCCATGATTAAATTCGTGGAGAGCATTTGAATCATCGGGACGAAACAAGGTCTTCACGGTTTTTAAGGAAATTGAAAAAATTGTCTTATTTTTGAAATGCCGTACTGCGCTTGCTATTGAGTGCATAAAAAAGTTGTAAATATGAAAATTGTAGAGAATTTTGTCTTCTTTAACATTGTAATTAACAAATAATACGCTATGACAACGGGTCTCGAGATATTTAATAAACAACAAAAAAAGTTCCAAAATTTTGGTGTTTTTTGGCTACAGAAAATTCTCTCTTAAGAAATTTTGTTGGATAATTCGGTTTTTCCATGCTGTCCTCATTATATACAAGTCGAAAAAAAAATCTTCCACCCGACCTTTTGCAAGGTAACGCCTTTTTTTGGTACATTTCCCCTAGACTATTCAGTTTCGTTAAGCTTTTAACACATAAAATTAAAAATTAAGTATATATATTTAAAAAAAAAATTGACAACTAAGAAAAAAAAAGAGACATCCTTTAAGAAGAGTACAAAGAAAACAGAAGTTTAAAAAAAATAATTTCTTGAGGAGATATTTTAAATATACGAATGCATCCTACGCCCATAGGATTAACATTAGCGAGGGGAAATGGGAAGTTTACCGACGAGCAGCCTTACGAGGTGGATATAATTTAGTTAGTATTTCGGAAGTTATTGGGATGACAAGATTTGCTTTATATATATATATATATATATATATCCCATTTTATAAGGTTAAATTTAAACATACAACATTTTCATATAATTATCCTCTTTCTTATATTTCTTCATGGATCAAATATTAAATATTTATCTAATTTTAACAGTATGGGCATTAAATATGTACAAAAAGCATAAAATCGGAAATCAATATTATGGAGGGTGGGCGTGGATTGCTGAAAAAATTTATAAAAACATTTCAATTTTTTATTTTACTTAATAAAATTTCTCCTCAAAAAATATTAAATCGAAATTTCATTACGGAAGGTTGAGGTGGAAATGCTTAAAAAAAGTTTAAAAATTAGAAAATAAAATAAATACATAAATAAAATAAAATAAAAAAGTGTGTTTCATGAAGTTAACACAATTATTTATCATTATATTTTACATAATGACTCCTCATACATGACTATGTATTTTCACCCTCTTAAATTATTACTTTTTTAATATTAATTTATCATTTACATAATCATCTCTCTTTTTTATTTATATTTTTATTTAATATTATTTTATATATATTCAAATTTTAAGTAATTACTTACATTTATGTTTCTATATTATTTAATACTATTAATTACTGTTTACTACCATATTATTCCCCTTTAATCTTCATATCTATTTATATCTAGAATTATAATAATAACTTCATACGGACAAACAACCGCGGATGAAGAAAAAATTTCGTTGATTTAAAAAGAAAAGTTACTGAAAAAGAAACGTGAGCAAAATATAAATAAAATAACAACTAAAGCAAAAATAGAGCCAATAGCTAATATTTATTTAGATGAACATTTAATAAGGTTATTTAGGGAGAACAATCGCGCTACTTCTTGTGCGCGCTTAGTGCACACCAGCTTGGAGTGAGGAGGGATGGGGCTAAAAGAACGAGCAGCGTTGGAATCGAGGATTTATTTTAAGTGTAATTATTTATATAAACAAAATTTAGATAACCAAATTAAAATGTATAAAATTTCTATAAAATTAAAACATATATATATATTGTTATCCATTAAATTTCTATTTTTATTTCTAATGCTATACTTAACTTTCTATATAGTATTTGTGTTTCATTTTTCTATTAGCTCAATTTTCCTAGTGTTCTCTGTAATTTACTTACTTTGGCCCTCCTTCCTAACAACTAGATAATCGGCTAACCTTGTTAAACCCTTCGGAACCGGAGGCTTTTACACAAATTTTATTCGGTTGGCACCACTTTTTAAAAAAAAGTTTTACCTCTAGTTAAACTATCACAAAAATGCTCTAATTAGAGAAAGCAAATATTACTTTTATTTTTTACTGGTGCCTGAAACAAATTCAATATGCTCTTTTTGAGGGTGCATATATGCACCCATGGTTCCGAATGGGTTAATAAGCTACTTTTTAGGAACCAGAGATGTGTGGCATTGGCCACAGGCTCCTCGGAGAAGTCTTCAAAAATTCATTGTTCACTGAAACTCCGTGTTAAATGATAAGAAATGTAGGGTCAGTTGGGAGTAATTCTGAACACATTTTGCGAGTTTCAATCACTGGACAACTTTGATAAGGAGCACTTTATCCGCGTAAAACCTTCTAAAACCAGCACCATAAAGATGTTTTTCTGTTAAAAATTATTAGTATTCAGCTGGTGGACCATTTGGGAGCCCTGCAATTATATATATATATATATATATATATATATATATATATATATATATATATATATATATAGAAGAAACAGCATGTTTCCAAAATGGGAGCAATAACGCCAAATGTTTTTTTTTTTTTTTTTTACCTATGCCACCGTGCATTTATGGTAGTTATTTATTATTTATTTAGCTATAAAAGGGATAATATCATTCTGAAACTGATATTTTACGAAGAATTCATATAAATTAGTCCAACATTTACATTTATAAGAAAAATAAAATATAAAATTATCGATTCCAAAAAGCATTTTCGTTATCCATCTCTTTATTTTTCATCATTACATCATTTTTGTCCTGCTATTTTACATGAAAATGATTGAAATTTTTTTATGCAGCATTATATTGATTTTATTTTCGTTTTCTGAAATTGTTTTTTTAACAATTTATTTTTCCTTTTGCACTTTATTTAGTGTTTTTCTATATTCCGATTTGAAGAATCGTCAGAACTTTCGTCTAAAATATCAAGTCTGCGTTTAACACTTTGTCCCCTTTCAAGCTCTAAATCACATATTTCTTGATTGTCTGTTGATTTAGAATTTACGGGAAATTCTACTGTACCAGATATATCATGGGATAAATCGTCCCATAAATTATTTTCTATTACATCTTCCTCATCTTGTACTGGGATCAGGTGGCAAATAAACGATTTCTGGAACATCCGAAAAATCATCCAAATCTAAAATAAAACTTGTTCAATCATCTTCTTATGTAAAATAGTAAATATATATATATATATAATCTTTGCAATAAGTTTTTATATATATATATATATATATATATATATATATATATATATAAAACTTTAAGTAAAATTTAACCATTGAAACATAAGAAACTGACCACATACACTGAAATCCCGATACCAAAGAGCCCTGTCAATTTACAAATTAAAATTGTAGTCCTAATAAAAGTAACATTATTAATTCAAATTAAGAAGAAGAAAAAAAAAAATTAAATAAATAGAAAATAAGGAATGAAATATAAACCACACGAGTATATACACAAATAAAAGCTTATAAAGTAATTTACTTTTTCAAGGGCAAGAAAATCACATTTATAAGCAAAGAACGATTGTTTTCTGTATATGACACCAGCTTTTGCTAAATATAGTGCCATATCTTGCCCGAACAATCGCTGAAACAATATTGAATAACAAGACCTTTACAATGGAATATTATAAATTATACATACAATTTGAAAAGGAGTGTGAAAAAAAATTAAAAAATATATATATTACTTATATTAATAATATCCCAAGATATTTAGTATATTGTGAGCACATGTACAAAGTTGTATCCAAAAGAAGAGGTTAAATTCACAGTTAAATAGAGAATCCTTCAGATCATAAATTGTAACCTACAGTTACAGTTATTTTTATTTAACTAAATAGTTTACAACATTTTAAAAAATGTAGAAGAAAAAAATTATGATATACATATAAATAAAAACCATTAATTATTTTATTTTAATTTTAATTTAATGAATTAAAATATATAATATTACTTGATAATTTGAAAGTATTTCATAGATATTATTACCTCCATACTAAATTTCCAAGTTTTAATATTTTAAATAAGCTATACTACTGCTATCTATTGTAAAAATATTAGACTATTTTAGCATACTATCAAATACATTGCTGCTGACATCTGGTGTACAGATATTCTACTAAAACTTTAATATTGTATGTATAATTACTTATATGCAGCTGTAATGTCGTGTAAATATATTAATTTTACTAGTTAATATTAATGATATATATATAGAGAATAAGAGTTACTAGTATAATATAATTTATATTTTATCTAACCCATTTAAAATATATCTTAATTTAACCCAAACATTAATGTAGAATCCATATGATGCTTTCATTTTATAAATTAGTATTATACTTAGAAATAACATAGATTATTCAATATGGTAATGCACTTATTATAATTTAAATCCAGCTATTTAAATAATATCTACCATGAAAAAAATATATAAAAAAAAACATAAATATTAATTAAATTAAATGATCTAATAATAAAATAAAATAAATAATATAAAACTAAGAGATATGTTTATTAGTGTACTATATTTAATAAATATTTAATATTTACTAAAATTAAATATGTTTAACTTATTAATATTATATTGTATTGATTAACCCATTGTAACATCCTTGATAATTTTAACTTTTGTTACAACCCCAATAATATTAACTCCATATAATCATAACAACAATTATAGAATTTGCCCACATGTAAATTTTAATTTATGAATGACTTTTAACTAAGATGATCCTATGCAGCACATGCTCTTAATATGAGTTATAATTTAGCGAAATATATCAACAGTCAATATATATATATATATATATATATATATATATGTAATGAAGAAAAATAAAGATATGGATAATGAAAATTTTTATGGAACTGGTAATTTTATTTTTTAAAATTATTATTATAAATGTAGAAGTTGGACTAATTTATATGAATTCTTCGTAAAATATCAGTTTTTGAATGATATTATCCCTTTTATAGTTAATAAACTGAAAAATAACTACCATAAATGCACGGAGGCATATGTAAATTTCTCAAAAAAATTACCCCTATTCGGCGCCATTGCTCCCAACTTTGGGAACAACTTGTGCTTTTGGTAATTATGATTGATCTATCATACATATTAAGTCCGGATTGATGTTTTTTTATATAATACACAGTTATAAACTTATTTTAACTTACAAATGTAATTTTTATTATAAAGTTATTTTCTTAAAGATATTTCTTTCGAATGCGACCAAAAAGCTAAATTTCGCCTGTTTCAAAGCGCTTTAAAAAACAGAAAAATCAAATGAAACTTTAAAAAAAAATTTACGGAAGGCATCTCATGTATTCAAAATGCAAATAACATGAACCTTTTAACAATATATAAAATACTCACTTAAAAAAAAAAAAAATCCTAAAGCAATTTTCTCGCAATAGGAGCAATGTCGCCTAATGGGTTTTAAAGTACCTAAAATTGCTTGTTCACAATTTCCCCAGATGTTTATAGTTACCCCCAAAGACTATGGTGTATTTATGAATATCTATTTCTGTATCGGAATGGTACATTACAAAAATTATCAAGTTATACACAACATTTGTCCAACAACAAGTTCATACACACATTATTCTACCACTAGCCTGACCCGCGCAAGATGATTCCCGAGCCTGTGATAATATAACCTTAAATATACTTAAAATCTGTGTTGAATGATTTTTATTTTTAAACGAAAATCTTTCTAAACGATCCTATGATGGGGGCCCAAGTGCCTTCGGCAGCGTACACACTCCTCTTTATATTTTTAAATGGAAATCTACCCACACGAACATACACTGTGTAAACTGAAATGTCTGAAATTCAGACACTTATGTGTCTGAAACAGATGGTCCAAAAAACAGACACTTTAAAGTATTTTAAAATTTTAAGACACTTAATAGTGTCTGAATTTCAGACACTTGAAACGTCTGAAACGCGGCCATTTTTGACCCTCATTTGCTGACAATAGGCATCCATTTCTGACCACATTTTTCTTTCTTTTTAAGCATCAAAAGCAGCCATGTTTGACCACATTGTAGCCTCAATAATTGCGAAAATATTTTACCACAAAGCAGGTCAGGGTTTGTTCCAGAAGCAGAATCTGATTAAAGCATGGGCAAAGTGGGCTATGACCCTGCGCCCTCCCATTATTTTAGGGGGTCAAATTTGGTATGCAATTTTTGCAAAGCTGATATAATCTTTACAAAAATAGCATACCAAATTTGGGCCCTAAAATAATGGGAGAGGGGGTCAAATTTGGTATGCAATTTTTGTAAAGCTGATATAAGCTTTAATGATGTCTAAGTAATGGGAGGGGGCATTGTCACAGTCCACTTTTTCTATGCTTTTAATCAGATTTTGCTTCCGGAACAAACCCAGACTTGCTTTATGGTCAAATATTTTCAAAAATAAATAAATAAATAAAATAAAAATCCGATTTAATTTTTTTTCAATCAATTTTTTTTAATTATTATTATTCTGTTCTTTTTTTTTCATCCACATGTATATAAAAAAAATACTTTGAGGGTGAAAAATTCTAAAAACATTCTTTTTCTATTAATATCACAGTATTTTTTTTAATTTAATTATAAATTAAAAAATATAATAATCATATGAAATACACATAGCAAACATAATAAGAATAATTATATCTTACCTTTTTAAAGTATTAAATATCACCATTGTTTCCAATCAGTAGGCATTACTATACATTAGATGTCTAGAATATTGTATTACAAACTGTGTTTTGAGAACTTGTTTATTTAGTTCTCAAATTTTATTATAAAAATGAAAACCCCTTAAAAAAGTGTTTGTCCGTATCATAGACTGAAAATGGATTTTATACATATCCATCGGCTTTTTTTTTTCTCATATTATTTTCATTTTCTTTTACTCATGATATTATTCAACTTGATTTTTTAAATATTTTTAGAGCACATATTGGATTAATTAAACAGATTTTTGTTCTTCATTTATAGGGCATTTTCAAGATGAAATTCATCGAAATTTAAATATGTTATTGAGATGGAATACAGGATATTTATCAAAGCAATTTTCGTATTTTCAAACAAGTTTTATAACGATTACTTAAAAAAATAGTATCGCCCTGCAGGTGAATACTATAGGAGGGATTATTTACCATTGTAAAAACAAACTTTATTTATAAAATATTCAGAAGGTCATAATTTCACGCTGATACTTTCATGATTTCTTTTCATGTTCTATATCCCCCCTCTAAAGGAAAAATAAAAGTGGTTCATAACATTTCTCATACATAAAGTTAAATTTGTCAATATATAAACATTTACTTTGATAATATAATACTCTGTATTAAATGAAACGTTGTCAGTAAAAATGAAAATCTATATGTTAAATTATATCAATCATACAAAGTAACTGAAAATTTCAAGGTATGAACTTAATTGTTCAATATCATATAAAAATTAGATTTTTTTTTTCATATTGCTATATGAGCAAATTTTTATTAATTTACATCGGGTGATAATCACAAGAGATGTTTAGCTATCATTAACAAATAAATAAATAGTATTTTTTAATAACATGCAGTAAAAATTACTTCTAGTTTCAAAACTTCTCTTGTTTTTAATATGCTTCTAACAATGTCTAATTGTCGCTTTTGTATTTTTCATGTAAATGCATGTAAACAAACTTATATATATATAAAAAATTACAGCAATTTTAAGTGCAAAATATAGTAATATGTACGTAAATATATAAAATTCTAGATTTTTTTCTAATTTCTATTTTAAATTTCCCAAACACTTTTTTACCAAAAAGAATTAAAAAAATATATATTAATATTAATTTCTATTTTCTCAAGTTTTGCATAACCTAAACTAAAAATTGTAAGCAGCAAAGCAAAAATAAATAATGATTTCTATATATTAATTTATTCTACACGAAATCAAATTATACCTTTAAAAGTATAATTAAGTTTAATGGCAATTTAAATGAAGAATGCAATTTTTAAAATGATTATTTCAATATTAGCATGATTATTTCATATTCTGCAATTAGTGTTTTTTTCGCAAAAAAATAATATGAAATATTAATTAATTTGGAAGTGACTACGTAAGGAAAAAAAAAAGCAATACTATGATTCAAGTATTAATCAGATTATATATAAAATTTTTTATCTATAAAATGAAGGTCTAAAAAATATATTAAGGAAATTCATTAATATTGAAAATTATATGTATATTTATTAAAAATCATCAGAAATAAGAACACAAATCTTTTAACACAAAAAATATTTATTGGACAATAAAAACGATGCAAATTATTCTAATAAAAATAATTTAAACAGAAAATAAATAAATAATACTACGTATGCAAGAACGTTCATTGTTTTCCAAAAAAAGTTCTGTTCGAAATTTTTTATTATCGCTCTTCGTAAGCTCTTCATAAACTTACCTTTAAAGAAGTATCCAAAATAAAATTTAAAAGCTAATTAAATTTGTTGAAAATAATGTATATTCACATTATAGCCATTAAACGCCTTTAAAAAAATGCATTCGCCATTTTTAGGCACACGCTATTCCTTTAAATACTACGATGAATAATGCACAACAAATATCGAAAAAACGTCTGTACATATCCACAGAAGTTTGTACAAATCCATTTGATAAATGCAATTCACAATCGAAACTTTCACATTTTTGAAGCACGTTACGAACTTGCAAACCATTACTGCTTCTAAATTGTAAAAATCACAGTAATGAATGTTAAAGTAAACAGTGGGTTTGTGTCTTCCCCCCGGGATTGCACTTATACTCAAAAGCGAAAGCTGAGTTCCCGGGGCGGTCATGTCATCCCTTGTTTATTTAGACATTATCTTCCACCTTATTAAGCGGTGAAGTTTTGTTAAAGTATTCTGAATGTGTTGGAAAGTGTTTCCTAATCTATGTTTGATGCTTAATTTTAATTTTTTACTTTTTATTCAAATAATTTTAAAGATTTCAGACTTTGTGTGTTGGGGGGAGGGGGGGGGCTAAGGGAAATAAGCTAAATTTTAGTGGTTGTATGGGGGAAGGTGTATAATTTAGTTGGATTTAAAAAAAAAAAGCAGAATGCCGAAGATTCTCATTCCAGTAATTAAAAGATAAAACATTTTATGACCTGACTAAATTTACAAGTTAAAAAAAAAAAAAAGTAAAAAATAAAGAAAATCAATATTTGAAACACAACTTCCATTTTAATTGAAAATAAGAAAAATGGAATTAATACCTTAAAAAAATAAATAAAAAAGTACTTTTCAGGACCTAAAATCGGAAAAAGGGCTTTTGCGAAGAAAAATGGAACATTTGGAAAGTCCATTACTTATATATATATATATATATATATATTTTTTATATTATTCTTATATATATATATATATATATTATATTATTCTTATATATATATATATATATATATTTTATATTATTCTTATATATATATATATTATATTATTCTTATATATATATATATATATATATATATATATATATATATAACTGGGTGTTCTTATGTTTGAATACCCTTTGTTATATTCAAAATAATTAAATTTATTCATATGTGAGGCTTTAACTTTTAAAGAAAACCAAGAACTATTAAAAGACGCTAATAATAATAAATTGTATAAAAGGATGCCAGACGTAGGACTTGCTTCTTCGACAAAAATTTCAAGCTATGGTCAATGCTAAATGTGACTTTATAAAAACATGATATTGAATTCTATATTTATGCAATGGAGAGGGGAGGGGGGGGGGGTTTACTAATTCGTATTCACTGTGTAATGATTCCTTGTTGGAAATTATAATAAAGTGTTGTGTATAAAATTGCTGTATTAAATCCACCCCCCCCCCCCTTTTTTTTTTGTTTCATGTGGAAAAGCAGTCAAATGCCTTATGCATACAGTAGTTAAGGTAATATTAAAAGAAAATAAGTTTTAAATTTAATATTTTCTACTGGCTGCATGGAAGTTATTTTCTAAGCAAGTAACACAAAAGACTATTTGACTTGACACTCTCCTCCGCTCTACCAAAAAAAAAAAAAAAACAAAACAAAAAAAAAAAAAAACATAACAAGCTTTACTATTATACTTCGTAATTAATTGATATTAAACAATAAGCTTGCGTATCAGATTTACTGGAAATAATTATCGCATAAATCATTAAGTTTCTTTACAGATTAACGTTTGATACTTAAACCTCACGTAATTGAGATTACGCTTCGTCCATTCGTTAAAACTCCAAC
Source organism: Maratus michaelseni (assembly GCA_963931845.1). Classification (NCBI taxonomy): domain Eukaryota; kingdom Metazoa; phylum Arthropoda; class Arachnida; order Araneae; family Salticidae; genus Maratus; species Maratus michaelseni. Next base: position 332,433,412 of record OZ007593.1, on the reverse strand, counting down.
TCCCACTTGGAGGGGGAACAAAAAAAAAAATCCCTATTGAACACCATACTATGAAACTTCACAGCTGATGTTCTCGCCAAATGTGGCAACCCGAACACCACACTTTTGCAGTCTCCGCGGTGATGCTGTAAAGCGGCTAATAGGCGCATAATTAAGGGGATGAAACAATGTATTGCTAAGAAGCCTGCCGTCTGTTACAACCGACTAACCCGATAAATTAGATGCGTAGAAGCCGTGTCTTACGTCTTGTTTTGAAAAGGAACAAATCGGCGGAAAGCAACGGACTCTATATTCACTCGAAAGTGAAGCACCAGCAATGTTGCGCTGCGGAAATTAGGCCTTTTTGAAGAGTTCCCTTTAATTTGTTTGCGCGCGTTTTCGGAAATTAATAGTTCTCTGTCTAAACAATGAGCGGTTCGCTCAAATTAGGAATGATTGCCCGCGTTCTATGACAAATGAGCTCTGTCGAATAACAATAGATAGCAGGTTTTGTTAAATGACGCAGGAGTTGAACAGGAATGTATAGTAAATAGAAAATTGAACTAATATTTAAATTATAATATTTTTAAATTATAATGCTGGATTCGGAAAGGAATATTCACTGAGAAATACAGCTAATATTTAAATTATAGTGCTTTCTAATTAAAGATATCTTTGTGGTTTACGTTCCAACATGGGCGACCACTGAAGAAAATGCAGGCAGGGGCAATATTTTTGTACAGATATGTCTGTAGCCCTTTAAAAAAAAAATCTTTTCCCCTTTTTAAACTACCTGACCCGCCCGGCGTTGAACGGGGCCGTGATAATAGACTTAAATATACTAAAATAATTCTTGAATGATTTTATATTTTTAAACGAAGATCTTTCCAAACAAACTTAATGTTGGAAGCCCTACTGCTTTCAGCAGCGTACACGATCGAATTTCTATGATTTTATATTTTGAAATTAAAACTTATCCAAACGAATCTGCTAGACGGGATGAGCTGGGTTCGAACCCAATTGCGCCAGTCGGCCTAATCGTTAAGAGTTTTCCGTGGTTTTCTTCGAACCTTGGATAACCTTGTGTAAATGCGGGTTAGATGTCACCCCCCCCCCCCTCGCGCCTATATTCCTCGTGTAGAAAATAATACCAACACAAATACCAAACGAACCTAGTGTTGGGGCCCACACTGTCTTCGCCACAGTGGCTTCCAGAAACTACACATGCCTGTTTTAATTTTTATATTTTTAATCTTTCCAAATGAACCCGATTTTGGGGATTATACACCTCCGAATTTGTATGATTTTATATTTTTAAACGAAAATCTCTCCAAACGAACATAGAGTTGGGGGTGGTGGGTCCACTGCTTCGGCAGCATGGGCGTGCTACATGTGCTGCAGTCTGTTTTTACAAACAAACCTCGATTTAAATTAATGATATTTAATGCTAAACAAGGGCTTGCAAGAAGCTTTCTTCTATTTTTTTTTCATCGACTATCATCGAATACATTTAAACTTAAATAAATAAATATATATATATTATATATTTCTTACTGTCCAAACTCTGCAAATCTTATGAGTTATAAATATGTTTTGAACCCTGTGTATAATTTTCTTGCTAAAATATTGATATTTAGTGGTAAAAGAGCTGCGGATAGAGACCAAAAGCTACGTGCGTATTTACGATTTAAGCAAGCGATCAGAAAAAGCCTGAAGTGGCTTCCAGAAACGAATGTTTTGAAAGGGTTAATATTAATATTTTTAAAAACCAGAAACGAATGTTTTTGAAGGGGTTAATATTAATATTTTTTAAAACCAGAAACGTCTATCTAAAGCTGAATTTACGCTCGTTAGCGTGTGTGATTTGTTTTTCGTATTTTGATTACAAATTCCGGGTGCAGAACGTTAAACATTGCGAAAAAAGTCTAAAATGGCGAAAGTTAGTTTCCCAAAATATTTTTTTTTGAAAGGGGTAATATTAATATACTTTTTAAACTGATTGTGGCTTTCGAAAGGAAACATAGTTTAGTGTTAAAAAAAAAAAAAAAATAATAATAAAAAAAAAACGAAAATTGCGTAAGTGATTTTTGGAAACGAACAATTTTGAAAAAGTTAATATTAATATTTGTTTTAAGAAATTGCGGAATTCGAAAAGAAAATGAACGTAGATATGGTCTGGTATTTTTAGTTTTTTCTTATTTTGATCAGAAAAACCGATGCAGATTTTTAAAGATAGCAGAAATCGTAAAAAACACCGCAATGGCTCTTGGGAAACATTTTTTTTGAAAGGGTTAACACTGATATTTTTTTCAAATAGATTGCAGCGTCGTTTACAATGTAAAAGTACTATCTTTAATATGGTGTAAACGATTTTTCCGTATTTTGGTTATTTGAGCGAATACAGGCTTCAAAAAACGGGATGGGGACACGAATTCAACATTTCTTTAATTAATTTTTTCGCAAGTGCTAATTTTCGTTTTTTTTTTTTTTTTTTTTTTTTTTTTTTTTTTTTTTTTTAAGCGAAATACTCCGTTTGAAAACTTAAAGAATGTAGATGTGGTGTCTTTCTTTTTTTCGTATTTTGAACGGTTCGATCGATGCGCATTTAGAAAGCTGGAAGAAACAAAGCCGATTTCGCAATTTCTGATCTTCTCTACTGCCGCTTTTCGGAAAGGGTTCTGGCGCGCACCGGTGCGACGTTTTTTCGGTAGACCCCTTTTAAATGCGGGTTTTAATTAATATATCGGCTAATTATCAAAAAATGAAAAATCTGAGCTCCAGGTGCACCAAGACCTGCCTTGGACTATCCTGAAGCAAATTTTCAGACCTCTGCGCTCGGTAGATTTTCCTAGCCGTCGCGCGGACACACACGCACAGAGACAGACAAACATCTTTTCGAGATCAGTAAATCGAAAGGCGAGAAAATCGCCTAATATCGCGATGCTATATTGCATTTTTCGCGATTTCCGCAATAGCTCTATCTCAAGAACTAATGCACTTCGTCAGGTTCCCCCGGCAGCTGCAAGACTTTAAAAGCTTATGTCCTTTGTGATGTTGTCTTTCATAGATAAGACAGATATTTCACCCTTTATTTAGGAAGACAGACCCAGCAAGAGGGGATTAAGTGTTGTCAAGGAACCCTTTGGAACAGGCCACGAGCCCCGTAGAGGGATGGGGTTCTCTGGTGGATGACGAGAGAGTGAAGTTAGTTTTGAACGTAGGAGCGAAGGAGGAAGGTCGGTCAGAGATTGTGCTCTGAGACACGTGTGGAGGGAGATCTCTCGAAAGGAAGAGATATAGCGAGTGTGAGATTAATAGAAATCTCGGTTCTGAGTGAATTAACGTAGCCTAACGGTACACAGAAAGTAGTTTTCTGTAATTTTTTTGATTTAATGTTGAACCGGATAAGTTCCATCCGAGTTTAAGTGTAAATACTGTAAATAAAGTGTTAGTTTAAGTTTAATTGAAAGAGTTAGGTTTTTTTAAATATATATCACGTAACGTGTCCGATATCACGTATTCATATCGGTGGTGGCAGCACATCGAAAGACCGGATTATACTTCGAAGTTGTGTGGACGGAGAAGAGGAATCCGACAATGTTGGCAGCGACGGGATCTGAATCACCGAAGACCAGTGCCAGATAGCCGTGTTACAGAGAGTTTGTGCCGGATCGCCCAGCGGAAGTGTGTGTGCACTATCATCGTAGACCAGTGCCAGTTAGCCTATCGTCATTACAGTGAAGTGAACTAGAGGTTGTGCTGTGTTAGTGTAGTGTTGTGTGTAGTGTTTTTGTGCATAGTGAAGCAAGTTACAGTGATTGTTGCCCGAGAGTGCAATATTTACCCTGGTTAAAAGTGAGCAGAGAATTGCCCCAGCGAATAAAGTACGAGGTAAGGTGTTTTGATAATTTTATTCTACTGACATTCTCGAACCTACTGTTTTTTGTGTGTAATTGATGGTAATTTAAGTTAATGTTGTGGGTAATTTATGATAATTTATGTGCAATATAATAATTGGGATAAATCAAATGAGATATTGACAGCTATTTTACACTATTGTTTTAAGGAAAGGATCTAATATTGTGCACCAGAATTGATTTTCATTTTTTTTAAACGGATAAGATTAATGATTGAAATTAATGCATTGTGTTAATAGTTGGCAGGAATAATTGAATTTTTTTAAAATTATTATTAAAGTAATATTTAAATTAAGTGATATTGTTTGTTTTAAGTTTGAAACATTCATAGTAAATGAGGAAGGCAAATTTGTGTAGAATTTAAATTAAATTGAAATAACCTTAAAGGAAGAATTTAAGGTCCAAGAAAAAAAAAGTGCTGTGATTTACTTTTTAGTGTGGGAACTAATTGTGGAAATTGAAATATTTTTTTTAGATTAAATTTAGGAATTTATGTGTATTTCATGCAAATTTTTGTTAGGTGGATATCTTTATGTAGTGATTGGCATCAGTGTTTTACTCAAATTGCAACGTATCAGTATTATTGTGTAAATTATATAAATTTAAAATCTGTATTGCATACTAATCAAATTGAAATTATTGTTACTTTGTTATTGGAAGCAAATTGTGGGGTACCATTGTTTAAGGAAATTTATTATTTTATTATTACTTATTTGAAATATGTTAAATAGTATAATATGTGGAGGTAACTTATGAAGGTAGGATTTGAGGAAGTGTTAAGTTGATATTGTGTTTAAGTATTATTGTATGGTGGTGATAATTATCGGTAGAAGGTATGGCTTTCTTACTAAAAATAAAAAGGGTCGATCTTCAGGCGATATGTGAAGAGTTAGGAATTGAAGTCTCGGAAGATGATACCAGGTTTAAGCTTAAGAAAAAGATAGTGGAGAGCGACGAATATGAAGAGGGGGCCGTTATGGAATTATCTAACACTATTGGTACGGAGCGGTTAGAAAACTTAGAAAGGGAGGAAAAGTTACAACGAGAAAAGTTAGAAAGGGAGGAAAAGTTACAACGAGAAAAGTTAGAAAGGGAGGAAAAATTACAACGAGAAAACTTAGAAAGGGGGGAAAAGTTACAACGAGAAAACTTAGAAAGGGAGGAGAAGTTACAACGAGAAAAGTTAGATAGAGAAGAAAGGTCTGAAAAATTGAGATTGGAACATGAGTTAGAGTTGGAAAGGCCAAAAATTCAAAGTTCGGCAAATAATTCTAATGGGACTAGAGAATCTAATCATGAGAGTAGCCCAGAGAAATTGATTAAAAGTGTTAAAACTTTGTCTATCAAAGTTCCAGAAGGGACTGAGGGATGGAATCTGTTTTTTGCAGTTTAAAACGAGCATTCCAAACAAAAAATGTACCGGTAACCCAGCAGGCCGAAATTCTACTAAATATGTTAGGAGATAAGGCCGATAACTTGCTAATATACACTACTAGGGAACAAATTGAGAGTTATGAGGAATTAGTTCTAAGGGAACACGAGCCGACACCGAAGGCGTGTTTGGAAAACTTTAAGAAGGCTAGAAGGAATCAAAATGAAACTCATGTATTATTTGTATCGCGTTTAATAGCAACGTGGGAAAATTATTGTAAGATTAGAGGTGCAGATACGTAAGAGAAGGTTAATCAGTTAATTGTCACGGATAAGTTGTTAAATACTTTAGATGAGGAAACCGCGACGCATGTTGGATTAACTCAGCACAGTAATTGGTTAGAAGTTTCTAAAATTGCTAAGGAATGTGATAATTTCTTTGATGCCAAACAAAAATCTTATGCGGTAACTTATAAGGGTTATAAAGATAAAGAAAGGTACGTAAAGAATGGAGATTCTAGAAGGGGAAAAGATGAAGGATTTAGTAGTAATTGGAGACAAAATGGGAATAATGAAGTTAGTCCATTTTTGGGTAGAAAACTGGAATACAGGAAACCTAATGATGCAACGCCTACCTGTTTCAAGTGTGGTTTACGAGGCCATGTCCAGCGATTTTGTACAAAAGGAAATAATGAGGGAAATAATAAAAATAATAAGGGACAAGAATCAAGGGCTAGTAACAATAATGTCTCAGTGCGAGGAATTGGAGAATTACCAAGGGGAGCGAGTATGGCAAGAATCGGAGCAAAAGGGAATTGGAGAACTAAAGTTATTAGAGAGAAGTTAAATAAACTCGAGAAAGTAGAAGTTAGTGTAAATGGGAAAATAGCAGAAAGGATTAGTTGATTCGGGTTGCGAAATTAGTGTCGTTCATAAAGATTTAGTACCAGCAGAGAAATTAAGAGGGGCTGGTAGCATCTATTTACAAGGGATATTTGGTAAGGCAGTTAAATCGCATTAATTCAATTACCTTTAGCTATTCCAAAACGCGGTCAAACTAATGTAATTCATCAGGATGTACTTTGCGCAATAATTGATAATAGTAAGGAACAGGTAATTTTACATCCTGAGGTGGCTAATGAATTGTCAGGGTTAAACCAAGAGAAATCATTAAGAGAATCGGTAGAAAGGGACTGCAAGGAAGATAGTAGGAATAAAGTGAAGGAAGGGGAAAGGATTAGAAATGATACTAATAACCGTTTTGTCGTAGAAACGAGATCGGTAAATTTACAAAGTCATGAAAAGGAAAAAGCCGAGGTGGAGAAAAGTAAGATTGATTAAGTTACGGAAAGTAGTTCAAATGTATTTCAGAAATCCCAAATGAATTGTAAAGATTTAGAGAAAGCTTGGGAATTAGCCGAAAATGATAGAGGGTCTTACTATATTGTTAATGGATTATTATATCATAAAGAGGAATTAGCAGATGAAACTGTAGATCAATTAGTATTACCTAAAATTAGAAGGGAGGAAATTCTAAAATTAGCGCATACTTCCTTATATGGAGAACATCACGCGGTTATGAAAATGTTAGAAAGAATCAAGCATTCATTTTATTGGGAAAATATGGCGAAGGAAGCTAAAACGCTTTGTGAATCATGTGTAGAATGTCGATTAACGAAGGAAATGAATGGGAATGATAAGGAGAAAGAGGAAATATGTCGACCTGCATTTATAGTTGAGTTAGTGGACGGGAGTAAGAAACTGGTGTATCAAAATGAAATGAGAGAATTTATGGCTAAAAATAAATTAGTCGATATTGTTTTTGATAGTGACTGGGAGTTTGAAAACCGTGGGAAAACTCTGTTGTTAGATAGAGAACAACCGGGAGTTAAAGACATAAAGGGATTCGAAATAAAAGGGTTAACCAATATTCAAGTTGGGGGCATAAAATCAATCTTAAGGAAAAACAAGGAATTATTTATGGGTCCTATACAACTGGTAGAAACAGAGAAAAATCGGATTGGTAGTAAACCGGAGAGGGGTAAGATAAAGCAGAAATGGTACAATGTCTTTATTACGTACAAAGAGGACTTGGACAGGCAAGTGCCTGATTGGTTAGAGCAAAATTTAATTAAGACCTCAGAGGCAGAAGTTAGCCATTCAAGTGGGTGTACTACGAAAAGGGCTGTACCAATTAAGTTAACTAGGAACGACTGGAAGGAAAAAGTAGTACCGCCTCCAGTAATATCAGCCTAAGGACTGACATGGAAATGACATAATACTAGTGTAACTTTATTTTTCTTTGTGTTTTTGTAATTGTATTTGCATCTGGTGTTTATAACAGTGTATTAGCATATTGTGTAATTTTTTTCTGTAGTTATCACATTAGTATATGGTTCATTAGAGATGTCAGTAGGTAATTTTCAGACACCTTGAAATATTTATGTAATTGTAGTAATGAAGAAACCTATCAAGGAACTGTTGAACTCTTCTCAGACATTACATAGTTTTGAGGAAAATTAGCCCCTAAAAGGCATATTTTCCGCTAAGGTGGGGGGTGTCAGGTTCCCCTGGCAGCTGCAAGACTTTAAAAGCTATTCTTAAGGGATTATCTTATTGTATATGTATCTGTTGTGTACTGTTGAAGGCTTTCTTAAGAAAAATCTTAATCCGGAGGAGAGCGACGTGAATATAATGGAAGTATGTCCTTTGTGATGTTGTCTTTCATAGATAAGACAGATATTTCACCCATTATTTAGGAAGACAGACCCAGCAAGAGGGGATTAAGTGTTGTCAAGGAATCCTTTGGAACAGGCCACGAGCCCCGTAGAAGGAGGGGGTTCTCTGGTGGATGACGAGAGAGTGAAGTTAGTTTTGAACGTAGGAGCGAAGGAGGAAGGTTGGTCAGAGATTGCGCTCTGAGACACGTGTGGAGGGAGATCTCTCGAAAGGAAGATATATAGCGAGTGTGAGATTAATAGAAATCTCGGTTCTGAGTGAATTAACGTAGCCTAACGGTACACAGAAAGTAGTTTTCTGTAATTTTTTTGATTTAATGTTGAACCGGATAAGTTCCATCCGAGTTTAAGTGTAAATACTGTAAATAAAGTGTTAGTTTAAGTTTAATTGAAAGAGTTAGGTTTTTTTTATATATATCACGTAACGTGTCCGATATCACGTATTCATATCGGTGGTGGCAGCATATCGAAAGACCGGATTATACTTCGAAGTTGTGTGGACGGAGAAGAGGAATCCGACACACTTATTTTCATCAGATTCATTTAGACCTTGACATAGATAGACGCTGATTACGTTTTTGTGTAGCTATCCCAGCAGGTGGCGCTGCTATGCTATTTGTTCATGATTTTTACGATAGCTATATCTCAAGAACTAATGCACGGAATTTCAGATTCTGTTAGACCCTGACATAATTTGTTGTTAATTAGGTTTTGGTCTAAATCTCCCAACAGGTGGCGCTGCTATGCTACATATTACAAGTTGTACACGATTTTAGCAATAGTCATAACTCAAGAACTAATGCACGGAATTTAATAAAACTTTAGATTCAGTTAGTCCTTGATATAAATTGGGGCTGATTCTTTTTAGTGTATGCGAAACATGTGTGAGATAGAAGAAAGTCCTGGGATTGGCACATCCGACTAATTAAAAATGGAGAATTAAAACAGATTTTTCTGTTTTTCGTCAGGGAAGGCTATATGCCTCCAGAACCGCCCGTTTAAGATCAATTTTAAACACACGAACATACAAGAAAAACGTAAGAAAAAATTATCTTCCATGGGGTGTTAAGGGAGGCTCTGTTCCCTGAAGAACAAACCTTAGTTTATTTTTTGTTACAGCTTAATTAATTTAAATCTCTTGAGAAGAATAAACTTTATTATTTTTTTTAATTCAAATTCATGACAGAGGAAGAAATTTTAGCTAATTAAATATAAAAATACATATAAGGGCGATTACCCTCCCCTGCTCCTGTTTGTCAGGCCCATGAGTTCAAGTATTTTACAAGAACTTTAACTTAACGTACAGTCGTGGAAAAAAAAAAAGTGAACACTCCCTACTAACTCTGCAACGAATTATTGTAAAAGAAAGTTACCAAAAGCTTGGAAATAAAGTCTACTTTTAAATTATACATGTAAAATTTTCTTAGAAGACCATTTACATTAAAAAAAAAAATATATCCAAACTTTGTTTTCTTTAATGACAAGACCCAATTTTGACAAGATATTTTAAATCTTCAGTTCAAACTATGCCTAATTTCATGAAATTCATACGATTAGTTTCATATCAGAGAAATTAATAATTTTAAAATAAGCCTATTTTAGGGGCTATATCCAAATTGAAGTTCAGTACTCGATTGTTGAAATGCTACAGAATTGACTAAGTCACTTCTATTTTTACTCACTTAATATGTTTCGGCTATTGTTATATACAGTAATATCCTTTTCAATATTCATTTTATAATGTTTACAAGAGTTGAATTATCCGATTAAAAAATATATAAGGTTATGTGTGATAAAAATAGTTTTCGAATACGTGAATGTGTTTTGAATTTTATAAGTGTTTTTATAATGCTTTTTCTCGGATTTTGAATTTATTTTACTCGCTATTTTCTAAATTCCTATATGAAGAATATTGGCGAATACAAAATTTAGAATAAAAAATAGTATGAAGCAGTACAAGGAAACGATGTTGAAAAAACCCAGACAGATTACTTTTCAGTCTGAATATAAATGTTAACTCGATTGCTAATAGCATATTTTTAAAACTTTTTCAGCAAATACACAACACATTTACTTAAACCAGCATCTTGCCGTTTTTTAAACATGATTTGAAAATTACTTGGAAGAAAATTTTGAAATTTTAAATGCGCATAAAGCAGGGCATAATAAATATAAATCCATGAAAAAAAAAATTGTAGGTTGCAATTCATGAGGTTTTCGAATATTAATTTCATAATTCATATTATAAAATTATAAAAATTACAAATTCAACGTATTTATGTTTGGTTACTTTAGTATTATAACCAAACAAAATATCAGCACATTAGGATTGTAATTTCTGGAGATATTAATAAAAATGTGAAAATGTAATGTAACATTAGAAGCTCTAAATTTAAAATGTTTATAATTCAAAAACTAATCATCCAAATGACTTAAAATTTGGTATCTAGGCATAGTTTGAACCGAAAATTTAAAATATCGTGTCAAAATTGGGTGTTGCCATTGAAAATAAAAACAAAGTTTGGGCTGGTTTTGATGTGTAGATGGCCCCTTAAGCAAATTTTATAAACATTATTTAAAAGTAGACTTTATTTAGAATCGTTTGGTACCGATAACTTTCTTCTACTATAATTTCTTGCAGAGTTAGTGGTGGTGGGGGGGGGGTCCGTTTTTTTTTTCTACGTTTGCACAAATGATTTCACACGTCCTTTAGCGATAACATAATTGTTAAGAATTATTTTACATGAAAAAATGTAAATAATAAATGCGACCTAAGACGTTTTATATCAAGCAAGCAAACGAGCAAAAAACATATGCGCCACACATAGATTATGAAACACTTACTCATAATAGTGCAGAATTTCACTTTTAACATACAGTGAAAACAGTGGCGTAGCCAAGGGGGGGGGTCCAGGGGGTCCGGACCCCCCCCCCCCCGAACCCCGAACGAAGAACTGATTTACTGAATCATAGATACAACATTAAAAACTGATAAGACGGAATCGTAAAGAATCAATAAAAAATTCCGCTTTACAGGTGTTTGTCTTAGCAAGTATTATTTAAAGGCATGTCTTTCGCCAGGGTTATGAAAATTTTCCGTTTAAGACAGGTTTTTGTCATAGACATGTCCCATTTTGTCAGGTATCCTCTAAAACTGTTATAACGTATCCACTCTATAGTATACTCTGAAAAGCATAAATGTATTACAATAAAATCTGTTTAAGATGAGAGCTTATCTTAAACAGCAAAAGTTCAAAGTTCAACGAAAACAACGCTACATATTTATACCTGTTAAGATTTAAAACATATTTAAAATGGAACTTTTTCGGTTGTGAATCCTTCTTGGCAGGTTTTCTGTGAAAACGGAATTCTCTCGTAAACGAAAACATTTCATGGTCTCGATGACAGAAGGATAACTGTACAAGTATACCTGATATGACGGCTATCTCTCTACAACGGAATTTTTTAACGATCCCTGTCGATTCCGTTTTCATAGATTTAAATGTAACTAGATTAAACGCAAAACTTCTTCAACAGAGATTTCGATCGGCCCAACTGTTGCCAACACTTATGGGTAAAGACGAGTTCACACGAATGCAATAACAGCATATTAATCAGAGTTTGATGAACCTTATCTTTGTTCATTTTATAATTTTATATCGAACAATATTATCATTTACTTTAAATCTGCTGGCTGGAATTTAAAAAAAAGTCACTTTATTCTTCGCTTAGATATTTGTGAATTCTTATTCAATCCTGTTATACATTGCCACTTTCAAAATACCTGCATCTGAATGTGATTTGTCTTCTGCTGTAAAACATGCTGATGATGTCATTTTTCAGCTTTCTGAAACTTTACATTAATCAATAAGCAAGGAAGAGGAGACTGGTGTTCAAAAGTTTTCTGACCTGTTCAAGAGAGCACAGTCCTTTGCTAAAGAAAATTCTGACATAATTTTCTTTAGTCACACACATTCCTACTCAAGTTGACCATCAGATACATCTGATTCAATGTCAAATTTGAAGAATATTTCGGAAGATCAATTTTCTTCCTCCTTTTGTTACTTTTATTTCTAATCTCATTATTCGTTAATCGCTAAAGAAAAGAACAGAGGGATATTGAAAGATTTTGATCTTCTGGGTTTGTACAAAATAATGGTGATTCTTGTTATTAAACTTTTCAACCTGAGCTATTTTTAATACACTGTTAATGGAATATTACGTTGTTGTATATTATTTTGAAGGGCAGGTTTTTACCTACTTATTTAGTATTATTATTTTGTTTTCCGCTATTGTACAGGGATATTTAAGGCAGTTATAGATCTTTGGGAAATTTCATACGATTTTTTTACTAATTCAAAATTGTACGAAAATCGGTGGAAACGGCTTGTATATCAACCACGCTACAACGTTAGATTCAGGAGAGCGGAGGTGGGGCATCCACCCCGGAGCATCGAAATGACGACCTCCGAAGATTTGAGATTTTATGCTTATGAGTGCAATCTCTCCCCTTCCCTGAGCTCCACAGTGTACCTATTCCGGAGAAAAATGGTACCCTCCAAAGAAATCCCTCCTGGAGAAAAATGTCTGAATTCAACGTTACATTTGACCGAAGTACGACTTGTGAACTCATAGTTTAACATTGTTTACAGAAATTTCATGATGGCAATGAGCGTTTTGAATATGAAGGTCGTAGGTGGCATTCGGTTATTAACAATGAGAAATTGAAAGCAAAGGTTGAAGCTTATTCACGTACCAAAGTCTGAAAGATTGTTGCTGAACTTGAAGTACGTTCTAAAACTGTTTTCAACCGCTTAAAAGAAATTGGTTGAAGAGTAAAATAGCAGAAACCACCATTAGCTTTTACGCAATCTAATACTTCCCAAGATGTGCTAATCCATCATAATTATTTTTTTTTTACAAAAATTTAACATCTTTTATGTCGACCAATTATCGGAAACAACTATTGGGGTCGAATATTTACTTTAGTATCAAAAGCGGTGAAATTTGAAAAAGAATTATGGCTGTTTTAGACAATTGTAACAAAATTATTTTTCCCAACATCAACTATATTTGTTGCGTGTGTTGGTTACATTACTAGTTTCTGTAGCCGAAATTAAATGATTTTTTTCTTAAAAATTAAAACCTTATTTCAGAAACTCCCATGGTGAATCAACAGCTGACGGCATTGGAAATTATGTCAATTCATTTTTCAGTATACCTATTACAGCACACGTTCTTATTTCAATGACAAGAAATTAAACATGAAAATTGAAAAAACAGTTTCAACCAAATATTGTTTTAATCTTAACCATTTGATCACAACTTTAAAATAATCAAATGTTTATGTCATATGAAACTTGATTTAAATGCTTTCTCTTCAGTGTGTGCTCAGTTTTTATATCATAGTGTTTGTAAAATCTTTTTCTTTGGTAAATATTAATGTAACTTCATTGTATTATTACCTACAATTATAGAGATTGATCTTACTTCATTTTACACACGCTATTTTTTTAAATTAAGAAATTGATAAGGAAATATCTAAATTCTTAAAGTTACTCGAAATACTTCTATTGCATATAACATACACAGTCAATCCTGTCACACTATACTTCAATAAGGCGCATTGTTCGTTTCGTCAGGATCCCTAAAATTTTCCGTTTGAGATAGGATTCCGTTATAGGAAGTATCCGCTTTCACAGTCTTTACTGTATAAGTAGAGTAAAACCTGACAAGACGAAATCGGAATCACAGAAGAACGGTGAAAAAACCCGTTTCAGGAATAGGTTTTCAGCAAATTTAATTGTATGGTTATTCATATCAGGACCATGTAATGCTTTTGTTTAAGACAGGAATCTGCTATAGACAGGTTTTACAATACATATTACATTACATAAGTTATATTTTTATATATACAGCAAATCCTGAGGAAACGAAACCTGCCTATAACGGAACTCTGACATAAACGGAAATATTCATTCGTCAAATAGAAAAGAATGCCATAACCCCGATAAGACGAAAAACTGTCTAACACGGAATTTCTTACCACGCTTTGCGATATTATCTTGGCAGGTCTTACTATATATATATAAGCTGAAGAAAAATTCTGGACCCCTCCCAAAAGAAAATCCTGGCTACGCCACTGAGTGAAAAGAATTATTTAAATACGCAATTTTGTAAATGTACATAAAGGGGTAACCAGAAAAGATTGAAATGACGAAAATTGACTTAAGTTTGATCATGGATTAGGGTGTGTGTATTTAATATTGACTATTACTTATTTTTGCATTTGTTTATTTATGTTTTACAGAAGTAAAACATATTTGTTAAATTGTAACAAACAATACCCAAAGTTTTAATATTGTACCACAAATTAAATCTTGCAAAATTAGTTTTGCCACGATTTTAATGTCCAGGTTCCATAGTTTAGAGTCGTCAATTTTTCTTTGCTTCTTACGTTGTCTCCCGATTATACGTAAAACAGAAAAAAACAAGAACGAAAAATCATGCGTCAAGCATAGATTATGTAACACTTTTCAACACTTCCAAAAATTTTTTAGAACTCTTTTTCGTTCAATAAGGTGAAAGATGATGTCCACGTAAATAATTTGGAAAACGCATAACACATTTGAAAAACCCAATTTCAGGAATTTCCAACAATAATCGAGAAATTATCCGAATTCTTTTGTGCAGCCGTGTTGGTCGATAGATTTTTACATATACTACATACAATGCTAAATTTAGTTCAGATAGGAAATACATAACACGGTTGAAAAATTTCCTTCAGCAATTTCCATCAATAAACGGAAATGTACTCGAGATGCCTTGTGCTGCCCTGTATATGATCTATAGAGTTTTTACACACCAAGTAATAAGCGAAATATTAATTAAATTTAAAAACGCGTACCGCAACTGAACATGCACTTCCAGCAGTTATTATTAACAGACAGTACGTTAATCTAATTCTTTTATGTGTCCCTGTAAATGAACGATGAATGCTATACACACAACATTCTAGTAGTAACAATCTATACAATTTATACGAGTACCAAGTATAATAGACACCACCAAGACACACCACCCAATAGACACACCAAGTAATAGACAAAAAATGAGTTAAATTTAAAAACGCGTTCAGCAACTGAAAAAGCATTCCCAGCAATTATTATTAATAAGCAATACTTTAACCGAATTCTTTTGTTTGTCCCTGTAAATGAACGATGGACGCAATACACACAATATTCTATAGTAAGTCTCTCGTAATGCACCTCAGTAATATATATGAATTTCAATATGTTTGAAAAAGTGAAACATTATTAAAATAAACCGCAAACAATTTCTCCACATAGACCGCAATTTAATGGAATTCGTTTGAGTGTCCCTGTAAACGAAATATAACTGTCACGCACTTCCTTTTAAAACACCCTTTCGACACCCGTATACTTTAATTCATCCGATAACTCTGCGTCTGTATTGCTATTTGAATAGCTGCTCATTTCCCAGTAGCAAGATTCTTTAGAAGGAAAAAACTTGTTTTACAGGCAATGATATGAGACATTAAAAAAAAAAAAAGAAAAAAAAAAAGCTAGATGAGAAATCTCTCTCTACGAGCTACGCTCTCCACCCTGCATCCAGACACCACAGGTTCTAAAAACAGGCTATTTTGCTCTATTTTAAAAAGATTACCCAATTACCTAAGATTTCGTGATATTATCACGACCAGTGGGGATCTTCTGTAATCGGGTTGCCATTTATTTCTACTTGACTGGGAGATTTTTCGGTGTCCAAGGCCGCATTCACTGTTGTCATGACAGCTGACGGCTGTTATCGTAATTGATTGAGAAAGATAAATTCCACGTTTGAAAATAAGCTTGTATGAAATTGATAAGTAAAAAAGTAGCTGCCCCCACCGGACTTTTATAATGTGTAGAAAATAAGTTTAAAAGTTCGATGCTATAAGAAAATCGTCTTAAGTATGATCTTTTAAATATGATGTAATTTTCACCATTAAATGCTTTTCGCTCGTAATAATTGAATTATTTTAAAGTTTTCTTTATTTTTCAATAATAACGTGTAAATATGTATTTCACTTAAAAATACAGCGTATGGATTATGGAAGTGCTTTAAGAAAATTGCTTTAAATATGACTTTTTATATATATCGTTTTACGAGGCTAACGAAAAAGAAAGGCTACCGCGGTGCTTTACGCGTATCTTTTTTTTTTTTTTTTTTTTTTTTTTTACAGAACGCGTGAGTCACTTGATGCTCAAATCCACCAACGAAAAAAGCATCACATCACTCTAGCGGTCTGTAAAAAAAAAAAAAAAATAAATAAATAAATAAGTGGAATGCACCGCGGTAGCCTGTCTTTTTCGTTAGCCTTGAACGTTTTAAATATAACGTAATTTTCACCATTAAATGCTTTTCGCCCGTAATAGTTTAATTATTTTATAGTTTTCTTTCTTTCTTTTTTTTTTAATATTCACTTGTAAATATATTTTTAAATTGAAAAGTGTTCCTAAAAAATATTACTAGGACTTCCCTCAAAGGGATTAGTCTGAGTGATATTGCTGAGAACATAGGGTTAACAATTACAATATAAAGAAAAAGAGCAAATTAAATGATAGAATTACAAAATATCATATATAAATTCATATACACTGTTAAAAAAAATAGAAAAGAAGTACCGTTCATCAGATGTGCTGTCATAATTTTTTTTTACATGTGACAAAGAATATCATTTTCTTAAGCGCGTATTGCGCAAAACTTGAAAAGAAAGAAAAAAAACGCCGGATCTTTTAAAATGCCAAGATTTTTAAAGTTGCGTAATTGGATTTGCAGCCAATAGATTATTCTATCAAGCGTGGCTTAACGCAAATTTAATTTTATTGTTGCACCTTTTTTTGTGTGTGAATTTAAAATTTTTCTTCCTTGATTACATATCTATTATTTGTATAACTGTTTATAGAAACTCTTACACTTCAAACCATATTGATAGCATGCTTTGCTACAAACCAGATTGCAAAACTATAGTCTAAATTACTATTAAAGTATACAAAAAATCTTTCGATGACTTCTGTAAAATAACTTTTACATTAAATCTCCATATCGGCAAAATTGAAAAATTATATATATTTCAAAGTTAAGCTTAACAGATACTTCTTGATTATTCTCTAGGAGGCTCTGCCCCCTGCGCCTTTACTGCGCCAATCCGCAGACTTTTCTTTTGCCTGTCTGTCTGTCTCTCCACAATATGTCTATTTCCCTATCCGTTCTTCTGCCCGTCTCTCTAACCGATTGTCTATCTCCCTACACTTCTCGCTACCTGTCTCTATATTTCTCTACCGGTCTCGCTACCCGCCAATCTACACTGTAAAAAAAATCACAGTATTTTTACAGCAAAAAATGCTGGCAATATGGGTGCCAGCATATTTTGCTGTGAATTTACAGCAGTTTTGTTTTTCATGGATAAACAGCACTTTTGTAAATTCACAGCATTTTTTGCGGTTAATTTTACAGCAGTTCAGTTTTTTTATTTTACAGCAGATTTGTTAATTTTACAGCCGTTTTTGCTGTTAATTTTAATGCAATTTTAACAGAATCACTGTCAAACTTATAGCATTTGTTGTTGATATTTTACCCCCCCCCCCCTCCCTCTCCGTGTATTTTTTTTTTCTTATTTTAACCTGAGACATATTTCAAAGACTTTGGGCACTAAGTATTACCTTTTTGTTTACTTATATCATTATTTTAATATCATTATTATATAATAGATTCTGTTATACATATATACGACACAAATTTCGGTTTTTGGTCAAGTATATCACCCACAAAAATTTTAGTCATTTGCCTATAGAGATAAAATGTTTTTTCAATAAATCATAACAAAAGAAGATTTTACTTTATCTAGCTTTTAATTAATTATTCAGTATTTCTTTACAGAACTTTGTTTAACCGTTTGTTTGTATTTGAAAAAAGTCCTTCCGGCCTGTACCGGGAGGAAAAGGTAGCTTTCCTATATCTTCGTTTTAAAATTTTAGCTAATGTTACACGAAAACACCAAGTTAAAATGCAAAGAAAACGTTTACAAAAGATTCGTTAATACTGAATTTGAATAAGAAATTCGCCAAATTATTGAGCAATAGCCAAATTGGCTTCATTTATGAAGACTTATTTTGGTCGCCAAATGTCGCCAAGTTTGGCGAGAATTTGGCGCTAACGGATATGAATATATAGTTTTATGCGTATGATTGGGAAAATTATTACAACAATGAAAGAAAATAATTTGCGAGTAATCGCGTTAATGTGCTGTTTTGTTTCAAAATGTCAGCCACCCTAGAATTTCAAACTGCTCTATCTCAGCCATTTTTTAAGATAGAGGTAAACCAAAAAATGCTCTGGAATCCTTGTATCAAGGCCTAACACGTAATTAAAAAGTAAATTTGAATTTTTATTTTTTTTGTATATTTATTTTAGTTTTAAATTTTTAAATGGCTGCCATCTTGAAACAAAATGGCGGACCAAGCTGGCCAACGAACTCGGTCGAGACATTAATGACCTTAATACACACAATTAGTTTCATCAAAATCGATTCATAAATACGGGCGTTATCGTATGACATAGGTCAGATATATATATATATATATGGAGATATATATATATATATATATATATATATATATATATATATATAAATCAACATTTGAACGGAGGGTGGTTTTGGGGTCTGGGGGTCATGATCGGTGAAAATATATCGAAATTTTCCGGAACTGCTTTCCTCCGAACGGCTGCAATAGGTAGCTTTATACTTTTTTGTATTGAAAGCTACCTAATACCCACTAATTTAAATCATGCATATATATATATTTTTTCCTCCAACAAATTTAGGGTTATTTTAGGTAGCTTTCAATACAAAAAAGTCCTTCCGGCCTGTACCGGGAGGAAAAGGTAGCTTTCCTATATCTTAGTTTTAAAATTTTAGCTAATGTTACACAAAAACAGCAAGTTAAAATGCAAAGAAAACGTTTACAAAGGATTCGTTAATACTGAATCTGAATAAGAAATTCGCCAAATTATTGAGCAATAGCCAAATTGGCTTCATTTATGAAGACTTATTTTGGTCGCCAAATTTGGCGATATTTCGCCAAGTGTCGCCAAGTTTGGCGAGAATTTGGCGCTAACGGATATGAATATATAGTTTTATGCGTATGATTGGGAAATGATTACAACAATGAAAATTTTTGTAATGTGCTGTCTTGTTTCAAAATGTCAGCCACCCTAGAATTTCAAACTGCTCTATCTCAGCCATTTTTTAAGATAGAGGTAAACCAAAAAATGCTCTGGAATCCTCGTATCAAGGCCTAACACTTAATTAAAAAATAAATTTAAATTTTTAACTTTTTTGTATATTTATTTTAGTTTTAAATTTTTAAATGGCCGCCATCTTGAAACAAAATGGCGGACCAAGCTGGCCAACGAACTCGGTCGAGACATTGGTGAGCTTAATACACACAATTAGTTTAATCAAAATTGATTTATAAATACGAGCGTTATCGTATGACATAGGTCAGATATATATATATATATATGGAGATATATATATATATATATATATATATATATAAATCAACATTTGAACGGAGGGTGGTTTTGGGGTCTGGGGGTCATGATCGGTGAAAATATATCGAAATTTTCCGGAACTGCTTTCCTCCGAACGGCTGCAATAGGTAGCTTTATACTTTTTTGTATTGAAAGCTACCTAATACCCACTAATTTAAATCATGCATATATATATATTTTTTCCTCCAACAAATTTAGGGTTATTTTAGGTAGCTTTCAATACAAAAAAGTCCTTCCGGCCTGTACCGGGAGGAAAAGGTAGCTTTCCTATATCTTAGTTTTAAAATTTTAGCTAATGTTACACAAAAACAGCAAGTTAAAATGCAAAGAAAACGTTTACAAAGGATTCGTTAATACTGAATCTGAATAAGAAATTCGCCAAATTATTGAGCAATAGCCAAATTGGCTTCATTTATGAAGACTTATTTTGGTCGCCAAATTTGGCGATATTTCGCCAAATGTCGCCAAGTTTGGCGAGAATTTGGCGCTAACGGATATGAATATATAGTTTTATGCGTATGATTGGGAAATGATTACAACAATGAAAATTTTTGTAATGTGCTGTCTTGTTTCAAAATGTCAGCCACCCTAGAATTTCAAACTGCTCTATCTCAGCCATTTTTTAAGATAGAGGTAAACCAAAAAATGCTCTGGAATCCTCGTATCAAGGCCTAACACTTAATTAAAAAATAAATTTAAATTTTTAACTTTTTTGTATATTTATTTTAGTTTTAAATTTTTAAATGGCCGCCATCTTGAAACAAAATGGCGGACCAAGCTGGCCAACGAACTCGGTCGAGACATTGGTGAGCTTAATACACACAATTAGTTTAATCAAAATTGATTTATAAATACGAGCGTTATCGTATGACATAGGTCAGATATATATATATATATATGGAGATATATATATATATATATATATAAATCAACATTTGAACGGAGGGTGGTTTTGGGATCTGGGGGTCATGATCGGTGAAAATATATCGAAATTTTCCGGAACTGCTTTCCTCCGAACGGCTGCAATAGGTAGCTTTATACTTTTTTGTATTGAAAGCTACCTAAAAGTATAAAGCTACCTATTGCAGCCGTTCGGAGGAAAGCAGTTCCGGAAAATTTCGATATATTTTCACCGATCATGACCCCCAGACCCCAAAACCACCCTCCGTTCAAATGTTGATTTATATATATATATATATATATATATATATATATATCTCCATATATATATATATATATCTGACCTATGTCATACGGTAACGCTCGTATTTATAAATCAATTTTGATGAAACTAATTGTATGTATTAAGCTCACCAATGTCTCGACCGAGTTCGTTGGCCAGCTTGGTCCGCCATTTTGTTTCAAGATGGCGGCCAATTAAAACTTTAAAACTAAAATAAATGTACAAAAAAGTTAAAAATTCAAATTTATTTTTTAATTCAGTGTTAGGCCTTGAAACGAGGATTCCAGAGCATTTTTTGTTTTAAATTTATCTTAAAAAACGGTTGAGATAGAGCAGTTTGAAATTCTAGGGTGGCTGACATTTTGAAACAAGACAGCACATTACAAAAATTTTCATTGTTGTAATAATTTTCCCAATCAAACGCATAAAACTATATATTCATATCCGTTAGCGCCAAATTCTCGCCAAACTTGGCGACATTTGGCGAAATATCGCCAAATTTGGCGACCAAAATAAGTCTTCATAAATGAAGCCAATTTGGCTATTGCTCAATAATTTGGCGAATTTCTTATTCAAATTCAGTATTAACGAATCTTTTGTAAACGTTTTATTTGCATTTTAACTTGCTGTTTTCGTGTAACATTAGCTAAAATTTTAAAACGAAGATATAGGAAAGCTACCTTTTCCTCCCGGTACAGGCCGGAAGGACTTTTTTGTATCTATTTAAATATTTTTGTTTATTCAATGTAGCCATTATTTCCTCCACCCCTCAACACGAACATGCAAAACTTTCTGATATTTAAACTATCATTCATATATAATTAATAACAAGACCTTATTGTACGCAACTTGCTGATATGGAAACTTTATATTGATAAAAAACTTATTTTATGCTAAGATAATTTTATAAGTTTACATTTAATTCCATAAATATCAGGTCTGATTGAAAAATGAACACGGGGAGAAAAAAAAACACTTATGAGTTCAAGAAACGTAGAATAAAATAATAATAAAAAAAATCTGTTCACATAAAAACTTTAAAATTAAGCGTAAAAAATAAATAGATAATGGACAAAAACATTAAACGAGTTGCTGCAAATTACTGCTGCGACAGTAAACAAACAAGGAATATTTTAGGAATTGATAAAATAGTGCATCCAGATTACTCATAATAAATGATTTGAAAATGGAAAATAAATCACTGTTCGAAATATCGGCTAAATATATTAAATAAATAAAAATACTTAAATTACTGTCCAAAGTGAAACGAAAACAGTAGCTGGTAAAATATTTATAGGATTTAGAAAGTATATTCGAATGCGAACGTATGAACTGGAGTTTTGAAAAATATATAATAGCGTAATAAGGCATAGCTAAAAACAGGGATCTTGTTTAAAAAAAAAAAAAAAATGCTTGCATAAAGTTTCCCTGTGATACTTAAACTCAAATTATACGTAATAATAACAAAGTTCTAGAAGAACATACTGCGGTAAAGTAAAAAACAACATAACTAAATCAACATCACCAACATCCCCCCCAACAAAACAACATCCCCTAAGCAAAATCATCTATTTTTACGATTTAAAACAAAATATTTATTTTAGACAAATGACGTGAAAGTTCCTGCCGTGATATACACGTGGTTTAAAAACAAAATTAGTATCGTATAAATATATAACAGAATTTATATGATATTATTAAAACAATAATATAAGAAAACAAAGATAAAACTTACTTTTACTCTTTGAAATATGTTTGTAATCCATTATCAGGTGTAATTGTTACAACTTTCTAGGCTCGCTCCTAATGGCGGCCATTTCTCGTAGAATCGAAGCGTCACTTCATTATTGGACTGCACCTGCCGCTGACCTAAATGTGTTTATTCCCCTCGTTTGAGATAATGACAACGCCGACAGATGTCGCTATCTATACAGCTGTAATCACTGTAAATTAACGAAAGAGCTGTGTTTGATTGCTAGGTGAAATATTAACAGCCTTTTTTGCAGTTTTTTCTTCCGTTTTTTTTTACAGTGTATTTCTCTAATCGTCTGTCTATCCGTCTAACTACTTGTATGTCTAGCCGTGTCTCTAACCACTTCGATACTCATTTGTCTATCTGTCTCACAACTTGTCTATCTGTCTCTCTACCTGTCTGGCTATACGCCTCCCTACCCATCTTCTTACCCATCTCCGTACCCATGTACTGTCTCTCTACTCGTCTGTATACCCGTCTCACTATCCGTCTGTTTTTGTACCCGACTCGCTACCAATCTCATTACCCGTCAGTCAACTCGTCTCTGTACTCATCTCTCTACTCGTCTCTTTATCTACCACGCTACGCGTCTCGCAACCTTTCTCGCTACATTCCTGTCTACCGGTGTCGCTACCCGTCTCGTGACCCATCTCGCTACCCCTCTGTCAACCCTCTTTTTGCCTTTCTCTCTAGCCGTCTGTCTATTCGTTTCTCTACCCGTCAGTCTACCATGTCGCTACTCGTCTCTCTACCCGTCTGTCTACCCGTTTGTTTACTCGTCTTTCTACCTCTCGCCACTTCTTTCCAATATTGAAACAATTCATTTAATATACAGAAGCCGTTTATCAGTTATTAAATGCAAACAGAAGTAATTTATCCAATAAGTGTAATCAGATGCAATTTTTTTTAAATACATACATAAACCTTAATAATAATTCATCAGTTTTGTGTTCATAGTTGTTTATATCATTTGACAGTAAATCTCAACTTCTTAAACCTGAATTGTCTCAAGCTTTTTAAAAAACAAAAAAAGGTCTGTATAACTGCAAAGTACCCTGAGGGCTATAGTACTGCAAAGTACCCTGAGGGCTATATTAGCTAGTAGCTGCATGTTATTAAGTTAAGTGAAAGTTTCGTTATCGCGTTTGCAGCCAATTGCTTATGTCACAAAGCGTGGCTTAACGCCATTTTAAATTCATTACTGTAACTTTCTTTCCTTTTTTTTGGGGGGGGGATGGGGGAAGGGTTTCAAATGTATACATTTAAATTAAAACTTTTGCCTCCATGCCATTAGTGTTGTTTGTATTATTAACTAATATCTTGTAGACCGAGCTTCATTTGAAACAAATGTAAAAGACTTCTTCTACAGTTTTTTAGGAGAAACTTTCGTAATTGGGCCCAAAGCCAATCGGAGCATTTAATATCATTATTGTAACTCTTATAGAGTTAAAACAATATTGTTGCTAGCTTTACTCTTGTTTGAGACCAGCCTTGCCTGTGTATCTGAATGGGGAAAAGTTTCGTATCCTATGTCGGTTGGCGAAAAAAAAATTAAAATGGTGCCAAAAGATGATTTTAGCATCTTACAAAATTTTTCAAGAGAGCGGTAAAACATGTTTTTCAAATATTTACAAATATACGTTTATTAAAGAATGTTTTTGCACCATCTTAAAAATTTAAGCACGATGCTAAAATAAAATTTTATCGCCATATTCGATATTTTAATAAGTAATGAAAATACTTAAACAAATTTATTTAACAAACCTAAGAGGCATTTTTGTGATAAATAATTGTTATTGTCAGGAGGGTAAATTGTAAACAATTAATAAACGGCTAGTAAATAATAAATAGCATTTAAAATCTAAAAATGGAGAAGTGGTCCGTATAAAAATGCAAAACATAACATTATACGCTTGATATATGTAAATCTTTTTTTATTTTTTAAATTTCCGAAGGCACAGATAAAAAGGTAAAAATCTCTTTTCCAAATGCCAAATAGAAAATATACAAAATAGAATGCCAAATATACAAAATAGAAAAATATCTGCAAAAAAATATATTTACATAATACTACATCTGCAAAAAAAATAAGATTTAGAAAAAGTAAGCCAAATCCTGCAGATCCCAACAATCAAATCGAAAAACTTATCACCAAAAAAGAACTCACCAAATCTTACGGCACATGAGATGGATTTTTCCCTCTGAATGCAGAATATTAGTTTTTTTTTTCTTGTACGATGGGTGATTATAATATAATTGTTTCATTTCACATACTACATACCGTTTGATATATTGGTACTTTTATGTTATCCTGGCGCAGTTGATAAATCGCCAAATATTGTTCCTATAACATTTTCATATTGAATTCATTTCATTTAAATATAAACCTTTCACTCATTTAATTTAAAATACATGCCTTTCATTAATCCCATTTAAAATGCTAAAAAGAGAGGAAAAAAAAAAAGAAATAATGCCATAAATCGAAACCTTTTATTTAAACACCAAATATATATATTTTTTTAATTTACACACGCGAAATAAAAAAAGCTGCTATTGCTGAGATTTGCGCCAAATTTCTAATACCAAGTCTACCAAGTTATTGCGGGTTTTTTCTTTCAAACACAAAAAAATCCAGATTAAGTTTTGATTTCTACTAAATTGAAATATATTTTATTGTGCTGAATATTAGTGCGTGCATATTTTTTTGCTCCATGTACTCCATGTACTCCATGAACTTTTCAATTCCGATTGTCTACGAAAATCTCCCGCCGGTGAAAATGACGTACGCACAAAATTTTCGTGACGTATGTACTTTAATTGTTCTTTTTTATCTATTTTTTTAATATAATTTTCAAACGGTTTGACATGTATTCTTGGTAATAAATAGACGTCGTTGTCACCTTTATAGGTATCTGCTGTAAAAATTTGAACGAAATCCGTTAAATATTTTTTGAGTTATGCTTGACGAAAGGTTTTAATATCCATCGTAGCTATATATGGGGCAAAGTAATACTGCGTTGTGTATGAGTCTTCGTTGCACTCAGACAATTATTTGTGCTTTTTTAAAATGTGGCAACACAAAATAAAAATGTATATTTCAAACTATGATTTAAATCTCTATTCAAACAACGAAATTTTAAATAAAAAATTGGAAAAAAGAACCCTTAAAAAATTAGACAATTTAAAAAAAAATGATTGGACACTGTATGTCGCAATCTAGTCAAGTTTTTGCCTGAAAAAGTTGGTTAAATCGCTATGTAAATTTTTTGATTTTTTAAAACTGAACTATTTAGTCCAATTTCAACATTAAATAGCGCTTAAAATAATTTTTCGATTTAAAAACTGTTTGCTTCAGCGTGTTTATCGTACATATCTCTACAAAACTACCAGCTTCAAGTTTTTATATGCAATAGTTTTTTTTTTTTTTTCAATATAAGCCGAGAGAGATCCCCGGTCACAATTTATGCAAATACGGCAGCATCACTCGTTATTATTATTATTATTATTATTATTTTAGAATAGAGGCAAACCCCTTACGGACCGATTTCAGATCCAGGTATGTTTAAAATAATATTTCTTCATATTTTAGCTGCTAATGATCTAGTTATCTAATATAAGGTGGCCCGTCACATAAAATTCTCGAAAAAAATTAATACTCTAAAGATATTTTTAGAAAAAAGAAAAAAAAATTAAAAGAAAAGCGTATATTTTTTAAAAATATTATTACTACACTATTTATTTTTTATTTATAATAGGGGATCCAACCGAGGCCTCCGAGATGACGCTGGTGACACAGCGTCCAATCCGGGCTATAGAATATAAGTGAAAACCATTTTTTTTAAATTGAAAACTCCAATAGATTTTTACAGTGAATATGCATTTTTAGATTGCCCACTAATATAACACCAAAAGCACTTTTATATGAAAAATATGAATAATGTATACAAATTCTGTAAAACCTATTTGTGCAGGACTGTATATTCCCAAAATCATTTTTACACTGCTGTATAAAAGTACAAACCCTCAAAATTGTCATTTTGTTTTAAAATTTTTGTAGCCCCTGTATATCATCCACTCCACAGTATTTATACACTATGGATAAAAGTACAAACTCACAAAATTCTCATTTCTTTTTAATATTAATTAAACTCATTTTACATATAGATTGATAAAATATGTATGAATAATTAGAAAAATACTTCTAAATGTAGCATAACTCACGAGTAAAATGAAAAAAATAATGTCAATAAAAAAACGCGCAACTTAAAAAAATTACCATTACGTGACATTTAGTGAAAAGTTATACTTAAATTCATACACCGTGTCCCAAAAGTTTAGACAATCAATAAAATTTGCATTAACATAATAAAAAGTAATACGGTACAGTTAAAATTCGTGAGATAGGTAATAAATAAAAGCAGTTTTGCTGATATACACATATAAATTATGATAAAAGGTTTGAAATTATAAAATATACATAAAATTATATAACAATGTGCTGTCCCAAAAGTATTTACACAATACAACATTACATGTTTTCTTTTACATTTTTGTTCACAAAATAAAATATTTTTATTTTCGTCTGCTTCTATGGCTTCTATAAATGCAGAATAATTTTTCCCTTTAATTGAAATATCGTCTGCTGTATCTTTATCATAATAATTTATTGAAATTTTGTGGAATCAAATGAGTTCAATGTATTGTTTTGTTTGTGATTCGGAAAAGACATTTCCTGCGTATTCTGGGTAAAAATGCCACGTTCTAAATCTAAAGAAATTTCTAAAGATGAAATTATTAAGATTTTACATTTAAAAGCGCAAGGACAAAATCCTGTACAAATATTAAGAACCTTGAGCAGTATTTTAGAGTTTTGAGATCAGGTGGAACATGAAATACTAGAAAGCGAGTCGGAAGACCAAAGAAAACAATGTTACGTGATGATATAATGGTAGATAGTGTATTAAAAATGACTTCAGTTGATAATTTATCTGTGCGTGAAATTGCATCAATTTCCAGAATTTCAAAAAGTACTGTACACAGAAGAATTAAAGCTTCCACTAATATTGTTTACAGGAGAATGAAAGTAAAGTCTTGCTTAAAGCAGAGAAATAAAGAAGCACGTCTAAAGTAGGCTAGAAAGCATATGTCGTACGGTGAAAAATGGATTTCTGTCATCTTCAGTGATGAAAAGAAATCGAATTTAGACGGCCCTGATGGCATTAATTTTACTGGCATGACCTAAGAAAAGAACCCAAGAACTGTTTCAGCAGGCAACAAGGCGGAGGATCAGATAATGACCTGGGGAGAGTATTCTTTCAACGGCCCAAACATTTTTAGGATTTATGGACAGAAAAATGAAATTAGAGGAGTATCAGGATATTTTACGTACCAATTTATTGCCAATTATGGATTTGCTAGCAGGACCGGAGTGTGTTTTTCAACAAGATGGGGCATCCATCCATACCTCCACATCATCGAAAACATGGTTTAGGCAAAACAATATCACACTATTAGACTGGCCAGCACTTAGTCCAGATTTGAATTCCATGGAGAACATATGGGGGATCTTATCTCGTAAAATATATGAAAATGGAAAGCAATATACATCTGTAAATGACTTAAGCGTGGTATGAAATACCTCCTTCTGTAATGCAATGCTTAGTTAATTCTATGGAATAACGTGTATTTGATATTATAAAGTGTCGTGACAATACAATTAAATATTAAAAGTAAGTTTTTATACTTACTTTTATAAATGTAAAACAAACCAAAAAAGTTACAGGTATCTATACTTTTGGGACAGCACATTGTTAGATAATTTAATGTATGTTTTATAATTTCAAATCTTTGATCATAATTTATATGTGATCAGCAAAACTGCTTTTATTTATTACCTATCTCACGAATTTTAATTGCACCTTATTACTTTTTATGTTAATGCAAATTTTATTGATTGACTAAGCTTTTGGAACACGATGTAAAATCCTTTTTTGTGGTATCTTTTGTGTGAATAAATGCATTGTATGATAAGAAACTAACCATTTTTAACACATTCCAACAAAGTTGAAAAGTGTTTATGAATTCGGTTTGTCTGTCTGTCCGTGCTCTAACTCGCGTAAATATACTCGGATTGTCATGCAATTGATATACATAAGTTATTGAGGTTTATTATGACATGTTTGATATTGATAACGAAGTGTTTAGTACTTTTAGTTTTTTTTTTACGTTGTTTTTTGCGTTGTCGGTGACAATACAACTGGGTAATCCAAATCTAGCAAAAAGTTCGTAAAGTTTCTCAATGGTTGCTAAAGATGTACTTGTTTTCATCGGAACACTCAAGGGACATCGGTACATCGGAACTTTCAAGGGACACTCAAAAGAATTACATTACATTGCAGTTGTTATATTTGCGTACTTATAATATAATATCAGCAAACTGTATCAGCTGAACACATAACTTTAATAACACAAGCAAAAACGGTTACAAAACAAAACACACAAAATGGAATAGAATATTTTAAACCGAAACTAGCAGGTAAAATACAAGTGGAAGTTGTAGTCGATAATAATGTTAGAAGTTGTAGTTAATACATAACACTTTTCTTTCCCTAGGAAAGTACAAATCCAATCTCTTCGGCTTCTTCCTAATGCGTGAAGAACGGCGCAGTGTTAAATCAGGGGATGTTAATACAAGCTTGTCTGCAGGATCTGGGGGCTTGGGAGATTGATCATTATTAGCCATGTCTAGACCGGATGTAATTGGTGACTTGGGGCTTTGAACTATAGAAGGTTTCTCTGGACTCTGAACTGTAGAAGGCAACTTTGGACTCTGAACTGAAGAGGTTACTGGGACAGGAACAGGGTTTGATTGTTGGGAGAACAGCTGACTATCACTATCTGGATGTTGAGAATGCAGTTGTGGATGATACCTTCTCTGCCTAAGTTGATCTCTACGCCTGTGTACTGAAGTACCATCAGGGAATAATACCTGAAACATGCAATTTCCAATAGGTGAAATAATTACTCCTGGAATCCACTTATCACCTTTACCGAAATTTCTGGCATATACTAAGTCTTCCACTTTAAAAGATGGCTTTGAAATAAGTTCAGTAGGAAGAGGAGAATGCAGTAAATCCAACCTACTACGTATCTGTCTGCCAAAAAGCAATTCAGCTGGTGATAAACCCGACAGAGCTAATGGTGTTCGTCTGTAGTTCATAAGAATTCTTGCGAGTCTGGTTGAAATTGTACCATCTTGCACTTTCTTTAGCTGTTTTTTAATGTATTGTACAACTCTTTCCGCCTGTCCATTAGACGAAGGATGATATGGTGCTGTGAGCAAAGGTCGTATGCCATTACGTTTAAGAAAGGACTGGAACTCATCAGAAGTAAAAGCCTTTGCGTTGTCGGTGACAATACAACTGGGTAATCCAAATCTAGCAATGTGACGTACGTACTTAAACTAAAAAGAAATAATTCCAAAGGCCGGGAAAGAAAAGCAGCCGATAGTTAAAAACAGAACAAAACTTTTATTTACATGTTGATCTGAGAAGAGTTCTTAGGCGACTGACTGGTGCGTCGACTATTGCATACAAAAGATGCGCACGCAACGAAAGGGTTACAGCGCGTGCTGGAAAAATGACCTTGACAGCAGACGGATAATTTTCTCTCTTTCTGCAACATTCTCCCACCTTTTGAGTGGGCAGCTAAACACTCAAAATCTTTACTTATATTATGCACAAAATACACATTACATAGTACTTACATAAGAAATCACTTATACAATCAAAATACAACCTTACAAATTACAACATAAATACAGTATATAATATATGCAAAATAACAATAAACACTGGAATACATATAAAGAAGAGAAGTGAAATTAAGTAAAATAATTACTGAAATTAAATATTCTGAATATAAAATTTACCTTACAGGTGTTTTGACAATTCTGCCGCTACTGGTCGTTAAAGGCATAGCCTCATCATTTGTTTCTTGTATTGGATTTTCCAATTCTAATCTGAACAATCGCCGAACTGGCCGTAATAACTCAGAATTGTTTGTTTTTATAAGCGCAAGTCTTATTTGGCCATCTCGACCTGGTATAACTTTTAATACGCGAGCTAGGTTCCAATAGGAACGTTTTTTATTAGTATCTTCAAGTAGGACAATTTCTCCTACTTTAAGTGATTTGTTTTTATAGCATTTTATAGACTGCTGTCGTAACTGCCCTAAATACTCTGTACGAAACCTAAGCCTTAAAGTTTCTCTTATCCGCTGCAGATACTTAGTTCTTTTACTCAATTTCACTTTATCTACATTATCAATATCAGGTACACCTGACTGTGGAGTTTCATGTAAAAATTTCTCTGGTGTTATAGCAAAGTCCTCATCAATGTCCTCTGATACGTAAGTAAGTGGTCTGGAATTAACAACTCTCTCACAGTCACACAATACAGTTAGTAGTTCTTCATAATCAAGAGAAGCACGACCCAATATTTTTCTTAAGCTTTGTTTTACAATCTGAATCAAACGCTCCCACCATCCGCCCCACCAGGCTGCGGATGGAGGATTAAACTTCCACTGAATTTTTTGTTCAGCAGCTTTAAAACGGAGACCATCCCAGTCTACAGTTTGCAAAAATTTCTCCGCACCTATGAAATTTTTTCCATTATCTGAATATATGGTAGAAGGTCGTCCACGGCGTGCGATAAAACGTCTTAAAGATTGAAAGAAGGATTCGGTTGATAAGGAAGTGATTAATTCCAAGTGGACGGCACGATAGACTGCACAAGTAAACAGTACAATATATGCTTTTCCTTCCCGGTCTTTGGAATTATTTCTTTTTAGTTTAAGTACGTACGTCACATTCTGGCATCCCACTACCGAGATGAATGTTAATTATGACATTCTTATTTTGCCGATAGTTAAATGTTAAGCTTAAGTAAGTTTAAATTAAGTATTTAAGTATTTTTTACGAAAAAAAAAATATGACGGATTTAGAAAGTACAAAGCAGCAGAGAAAAGCCACTAGATCATCTTTTACGAAGACGTCTAACAAGCTACAAGAACTAATAAGTGCCGATGCTCCGGATTTAGATGATGTGGAAATACTGCTAGATCAACTACAAGAAAAATATAAAATGCTCCGAACTATAGATGAAAAATTTTTAGAATTTTTTCAAAAACAAAGCTGCTCTCAAGAAGATTACGAAAAGGAATATGAGGCAGCTCAGGAATATTACGAGAAGATGTCTACGTTAAAGGTGAAATGTAACAGGTTAAAAACGAAGCTTAGTTACAATACAGTAAATGCTGTTTCCTCTTCTTCAATTATGGCGTCACCGGTTTCTAAACAGAAACTCCCGGAAATCGAATTAGTTAAATTTGACGGTAACCCAAAAAATTGGCTCACCTTTTGGACGCAGTTTAGCAAAATCAATGAAGACCCAAGAATAGATGTCCGCGACAAGTTTCAGTACCTACTACAGTCTACTAAGCCTGAATCAATAGCTCGACAAATCGTGGAGAGTTTTCCTGCTACAGAATTAAATTACGATAAAGCATTGAACTATTTAAAAGAACGTTTTGGAAAAGAAAGTGTTCTTATACAGATTTACGTTCGAGAACTTTTAAAATTAGTTATTACGGACAAAACTCAAGTGAATTTGCTGACTCTCTATGACAAACTGCAAACGCAGCTGCGTGCCTTAGAATCTCTGGGAGTTACTCAAGACAAGTTTTCACATATGTTGCTCCCATTAATAGAGTCCGCACTCCCCACCGATTTAATTAAAATTTGGGAGCGACAGAAAAGTACATTAGCTGAAACAGGTAAGACCGATTTAGATCTCTTAATGGATTTTGTTAAAAATGAAGTAGAAACTGAATTTAGACTTAAAATCACTCGTGATTGCTTAAATTCTGAAAAATTAACTGTTAAGAAAAATAAGCCCTCTGAACCTAAAAGCAGTGTGTCAACTGCTTATGAATTACTTACTGCCAATAACGGCAACAATAGCAGTAATTTTCATGAAAATTCTAAGTTTAAAAAAATTGATTGTATTTTTTGTAGTAAATTTCATAATTCAGAGAACTGTAACGATGCTTTTGCTATGAGTTTAGATTGTAAAAAAGACATAGTTAAGAAAAAGAATGCTTGTTTTGTATGCTTAAAACGAAATCATAAGGCTAATCAATGTAAGTCAAAACATCGATGCCCAATTTGCAAAAATCGGCACTTTGTAATTTTGTGTCCGGATTTAGTTTCTCACAAAGTTGATAATATCTCGATTGGTGATAAAAGTGAAAACAAAACAAGCACTCTGAATAATTACATTAAAATTTCAGATGTACTCTTACAAACTTTAATTGTAAAAATTCATAATGGTTCTAAAACAATGTTTATTCGTGCTATTTATGATAGTGGTTCAATGAAGTCTTATATTTGTGAAGATGTTGCACAAAGTATGAAATTTAGGTGTATTGGTGAAACGAAAATTAAGCAATCTCTATTTGGTGGTGTTAAAACACCAGAAAATGTATATAAAAATTATTTAATTGAATTAAGTGATGTAAATGATAAATATAAGTGTAAATTAGAAGTACTTAGTCAGAAACGTATTTGTTCTGAAATTAAGCAAATTCCTTCTGGTCCTTGGCTAAATGAAATTAAGTTACACGGAATTAAAATAAATGATTCAGAAAACAAACATTTTAAAGTTGATAAAGAAATAAAATTGTTAATTGGTGCAGACGTTGCAGGTAAGCTTTTAACAGGAAACATTGTAAGTCTTAAATGTGGCGTAACAGCGATAAATACGAAATTAGGGTGGACATTAATGGGTAAATTTAATCCTGGCACTGAGCCAAATTCTCAGAGTACAGCTTCTCTTATTATTTCTTCTCTTTTAGTTAAAAATCGGTGTATAAGTGATCTTTGGAAGTTAGATATTTTGGGAATTAAGGAACCCGCAATAAGTAAAACGAAAGCTGAATTGCAGGAGGATACACAGAAATATTTGTTGGCAAAAAAGCCGCCTCTGCTCTGCGCTGTAGGTTACGCGCGCTAATACTTAGATAAATAAATAATCATTCTGGCCATGAAAACACAATTAATATAATAATATAGGTAATTTCTTACCTTTATCTTTCTTCAGCATCAGTATTCCTACTACTTCAGCTTGGTGCACATTTTTAACTGCAGTGGGTAATCCATTTATAACGATACTAAAGTGTTAAAAACGAAAATGTAGATTAATGAATTATATTATTTATATTGAGTCCACACTTGACACGATCATTTTTGTAATGGAGAATTATATTTTAAAACTTTGGCTTAACATTTTCAATTAATATTTTACATACAGCTGCCTTTTGCAGCAACAGATTAAAATTATTACATCTTTCTCTATTGAGATAAATAGGGCAACTAAGCTTAATAATAAAAAAATAGTTTTTGAATCAGAGTTCTTTTGATGACGTCAGACAGCTGCAGCATGCGTGGGTTGATATTAAAACTAATTTCGCGAACATATTTCACATATTAATATCATTGTTTATCTTGAGTAGGATGATTTGTCTAAAATAGAAAAGTCTGTTCATTATAGAATGATTTATTGTCACTTAATGTATTTATTTGCGTGCTCAAATGTTTATGTCCTTGAACTGCTTCCTGTTTTGAAATCAGTTAATGATATCTGAGATGGTTATAAATCCATCACCCTTCCTTAACCATCTCGGATGCATCATGTAATAGTTGCATAGATTCTCGATGTTTCACAAACTGTGGTTTGCCCAGTGGCTTGGTCAGGGCGTCTGCTGTCATGTCTTGTGTTGGGCAGTAACGAAGGTCTAGTATACCGTCTTCTTTCATTTCTTTTATCGCGTGATATCGAACGTCTATGTGTTTTGTTCGCTTTGATAATTTTTCGTTCTCCACCATCTTGATGCAGCTCTGGTTGTCTTCGTACAGTTTTACTGGTAAATTTTGTTGTAAGTCCAGGTCTGCTAATAGTTTTATTAGCCATGCAATTTCCTGTCCTGCACTAGCTGCAGCAACGAATTCAGCTTCTGCCGATGAGTAGGCAATGCAATTTTGCCTTTTTGAGTACCATTGTATCGGACTATTTCCCAGCATGAAAATGTTTCCAGTAGTCGATTTTCTGGTTTTTGTGTCTCCTGCCCAATCAGCGTCAGAAAAACCGATGAGTTGTGGTTCTTGATTTGTATTCAATGTGAGGTTCAGGTTTTTTGTGATGTTTAGATAACTAATTATGCGTTTCGCAGCGTTCCAATCTTTAAAACGTGGAGTTTCACATCTTCTGCTGAGGATGTTAACGGCGACTGCTATATCTGGACGTGTAGTGGTTCCTATATATAACAATGATCCTATTGCTTGTCTGAATTTTGTGTTGTTAGGCATTAAGTTTTCGTCGTCCTCTAATTTGTGAAAACCGGCATCCATGGGAGTGCTTATTGGTTTTGCGTTTTCTAAGTTGAATTTTCTTGTGAGTTCTTCTATTTTTAACCTTTGATTTAATTTGTATCCGTTTTGGGTTTCTCTTATTTCCATGCCTAAATAGTGGGATACTTCCCCAAGGTCTTTTAATTCATATTCTTGCTTTAAAGCTTTTATTATTGTTTCAATTGATTCGTTTTCACCGCCTATTAATAAGTCATCTACGTAAACTATTATATACGTTGTGATGTTGTTTTCTTTTCGTGTGTATAGACATGAGTCCGCTGTGCTTTGTTGGAAATTCAATTT
This sequence comes from Maratus michaelseni, assembly GCA_963931845.1. Classification (NCBI taxonomy): domain Eukaryota; kingdom Metazoa; phylum Arthropoda; class Arachnida; order Araneae; family Salticidae; genus Maratus; species Maratus michaelseni. The sequence continues at coordinate 332,398,083 of OZ007593.1, read as the reverse complement.
TTTTAAAGATTGTTCTATTCTTTTATTCCAAGTTCTCGCTGCCTGCTTAAGTCCATAGATGGATTTTTTCAATTTGCAGACTTTGTTTTCTTTATTTTTCTCAATGTAACCCTCCGGTTGTTTCATATAGACTTCATCTTCTAACTCACCGTATATAAAAGCTGTGTCTATGTCTATGTGTCTCACGTTCAACTTCTTATATGCGGCTGCTGCCAAAAAAGTTCGCACTGTTGTTTGTGACACTACTGGGGCGAAAGTCTCGTCATAGTTTTCCCCGTATTTTTGGCTAAACCCTTTGGCTACCAAACGTGCTTTGTACTTTTGAGTGTTTCCGTGACTGTCTAATTTCTTTTTGAATGTCCATTTGCAACCTATAACCTTTTTGTTAGGTGGAGGATCCACTAATTCCCATGTGTTGTGTTTTCGCAACGAATTTATTTCCGCTTGTGTGGCTTTAAGCCAATTTTCCTTTTCTCTGGGATTATTTATTTCCAGTATTTCATTCCAACTACTAGGTTCTATTGTATCATTATTTTTTACTTAACAGACATATCTGTCTGGTGGTACCCCCCTGTTCATTCTTTCGGATCTTCTTGGTTCATTGGTCGGTTGTTTGGACGCGGTTGGTTCTTCGGTTGTGTTGTTTATTAGCTCTGTTTCAATGTAATTTTTGTCGTCATATGAGTTTTCTGTCTCTTTGCTTTCTTTTAGGTTAATTTTACTATTTTCCATGAATTTCACTGTTCTGCCAATTACAATTTTATTTTGTTTTGTGTATATGCGATATCCCTTTGAGTTGTTATCGTATCCTACAAAAATCCCTTCCTGAGACCTGTCGTCCAATTTTCCTCGATGTTGTTTATTCACGTATACGTAAGCTTTGCACCCGAATGTTCGCAAATAGTGTAAACTCGGTTTGCGATTAAACCATAGCTCAAATGGGGTTTTATTTGTCGATTTTGTTGGTAAGCGATTTTGTAAATGATTCGCGGTGTTAATTGCTTCTCCCCAAAATCTTTGTGGCAGATCTGCTTCTCTCAGTAGGCTTCTAGTCATGTCTAATAGCGACCTATTTTTCCTTTCTGCAATGCCATTTTGGCTCGGACAATACGGCACTGTTAATTGATGTTTAATGCCCCTTTTTCTTAAGTAATCCTCTATCCCTCTATTTATGTACTCTCCCCCGTTATCGGATCTTATTGCTTTCGGATATATCCCGAACTGGTTTCGAACCATAGCTATATAGTCGATTAGTTTATCCTGTACTTCATCTTTATGTTTTAATAAGTATATTACAGTAAATCTAGAGTAGTCGTCAATGAAAGTTACAAACATTGTTTTACCACCTATTGTGGGGGTTCCTATAGCTGTGCATACGTCCGTGTGCACTAGATCGAGTACTCTACCTGTTTTGTTTATATACACTGTTTTGGGATAGGGAGCATCGCTTGTTTTTGTTTGTATGCATGTTTCGCATGTTGTTCCATGATTGCAATTATTTAATTTTATGCCATAGGCTAAGTCGTCTTTAACCATTTCCTTTATGGAATTATAATTTCTATGCCCTAGGCGTTTGTGCCAAAGTTCCAGGCAGTCTTTACTTTTGCATTCATGTGCCATATTTACTATATTCCTATCTGCATTTTCTAATAATTCAACTTCGTATAGGTTATTTTTCATTTTTGCCTCCAAATAGATTTTCCCATTTCGTGACAGCGTGCATTTATCTTTATCAAATAATAATTTATATCCATTCTTTGTGGCTTTACTAACTGAAATTAAATTAGATTCTAGCTCCGGTACATATAACACTTCTTTTAACGTAATTTTATTTATGCCTCCATCGGATGTTTTTGTCGTGAATGTAGTTTCTCCGGTACCTAACGAGTTTAGAGTTTTTCCCTTGGCAATTATGACGGCTGTTTTTTCTGTGTCATTTAACTTAGTAAACTCATTTTTATTGTTTAGGATATGTGAAGATGAACCAGAATCAATAATCCAGGTTTGTTTTCCTGCTTTGTCTATTAGAAAGGCTGCGTCGCTGCTTTTATCTGGTTTTGTTTCCGTTCTATAATTTCTCGTGTTTACTGATTCGCGGTCAGTGTTTCCTATCTGGTTATCCGATTGTTGATAACACAACGATGATGAGTAATATTTATTTTTGTATGTTTGTTGTTTTTGTGTATTTGGGTGATTGTTTCGATTTTTCAAATGCCAACATTCTCTGTACGTGTGATTTCTCAATTTGCAATACGTGCACTGTTTATCTTTTTTAAAGTTATCATTAGGAAATCTTTTCTGCGTTTTAAACGCTTTTGATGAATTTTCACCCTGGTCTGTGTTTTCAACCCTTCTGTTGTACTCATCTGTTAATTTACTTCTAATAAATTGTGGTGTGAGCTCGTCCTCATTTCGCGATTCAAGGGCAGTAATTAACGTATTATAACTAGGGGGTAGCGAACACAGCAATAAAGCTGAAAGATGGGAGTCGCTAATTGTTTCCCCGATCGCTGAAAGTTTGTCAATTAATTCTAGAATGTATGTTATGTGTTTTATTAAGTTTCCGTTTTCTTGGAGCTTGGCTCCATAGAGCTTTCTTAACAAAAATAATTTATTAGAGAGGTTCGCCCGTTCGTGTATGGTTTTAAGTGCGTTCCAAGTGTCTCTAGCTGTGTTAAGCCCCTTAACATGAACAATTTGTGAATCGTCAATTGATAGGTTAATTATGGCTCTTGCCTTCCTGTCTTTCTTTTCCCAATCAGTTGTGACTGGCGTGGGCCTATCTTCGGTTATTACGTTGAATAAATCTTCTCTAATCAGTAACATTTCAGTTTTAAATTTCAAATTACTGTAATTACTTGCGTTAAGTTTTTCTACAAGCTGTATCTCACGTGATGCGGCCATTTTACTAGTTATTTAAGTTTTGTTTTTAAAGAGGAATTGCTCTTTTATTATTTTATATAAAACTTCTTATATATATCTAGTTTTCTTCAATTGTTTAACATTTCATATATATCAACAAAAAATGCACAATATTTATTTCATCATCAAATAACTAACTATATTTTCAATAATTTTCAATTTTTTTTTCATGTGCACACATGTATGGCCAGTAGTTTTTTTTTTTTTTCACAAATATTATTTATTTACTAAAATATGAGACTTTCTCAGTCTCGTAATCGACTGTTGGCAAAAAAGCCGCCTCTGCTCTGCGCTGTAGGTTACGCGCGCTAATACTTAGATAAATAAATAATCATTCTGGCCATGAAAACACAATTAATATAATAATATAGGTAATTTCTTACATTTATCTTTCTTCAGCATCAGTATTCCTACTACTTCAGCTTGGTGCACATTTTTAACTGCAGTGGGTAATCCATTTATAACGATACTAAAGTGTTAAAAACGAAAATGTAGATTAATGAATTATATTATTTATATTGAGTCCACACTTGACACGATCATTTTTGTAATGGAGAATTATATTTTAAAACTTTGGCTTAACATTTTCAATTAATATTTTACATACAGCTGCCTTTTGCAGCAACAGATTAAAATTATTACATCTTTCTCTATTGAGATAAATAGGGCAACTAAGCTTAATAATAAAAAAATAGTTTTTGAATCAGAGTTCTTTTGATGACGTCAGACAGCTGCAGCATGCGTGGGTTGATATTAAAACTAATTTCGCGAACATATTTCACATATTAATATCATTGTTTATCTTGAGTAGGATGATTTGTCTAAAATAGAAAAGTCTGTTCATTATAGAATGATTTATTGTCACTTAATGTATTTATTTGCGTGCTCAAATGTTTATGTCCTTGAACTGCTTCCTGTTTTGAAATCAGTTAATGATATCTGAGATGGTTATAAATCCATCAATATTTTGAAGAGACTCTAAGTATAAATAGTGAGGGGCGATATGAAGTTGCGTTGCCTTGGGTTCTGGGCAACACTCTTTTACCGGATAATAAAATAAATGCGGAAAAATCTATTTTAAACATCAAAAGAAAATTGATGAATTCCGGAAAGTTTAATGATTATTGTGATATTTATGAAAACTGGTTAGCTCTCGGCATAATCAAAAAGACATCGACTGAGAAACTAAAGGGTGTTCATTATTTACCTCATAGGGCGGTAATAAAGGAGAACAGCACCACGAATATAAGGCCAGTGTTCAACGCTAGTTTTCATTTACCTGGTTTTCCCATCTTTAAATGATTGTCTGGCTACGGGTCCAAATTTAATAGAAATGATCCCCTCAATTTTGAATCGTTTTCGTATGAATTATGTAGGCGTTACCGCTGATATTGAAAAGGCGTTTTTGCAGATTGCGATAAAAGAAAGAGACCGAGATTTTTTGCGGTTTCTGTGGTTTGATAAAGAAAATCAAGAACAGGTGAATGTATATCGGCATCAAAGGGTAGTTTTCGGCGTTACATGCAGCCCTTATTTATTGGCCGCAACTTTACTGTATCATTTAAATACGGTTCCAGAAAATTTAAAGCACTCTGCAGATATTTTGAAAACAGCCTTCTACGTAGATAACTGCGTAACAAGTTTAAATTCCGACACAGAAATGAGAAAGTTTTTCTTAGAATCAAAATTAATCATGTCTTTAGGTCATTTTAATCTAAGATGTTGGAAATCCAATTTAATTAATGAAATATTTGAGGAGGATTCCTCCACGAAAGAGGATGTTTCCCTATTAGGTCTCGTATGGAATACACACACGGATACACTATCGTGTAAAATAGAACAGGCTATAAATCCATTAGAATCAGTAACAAAAAGAATAGTTTTGGCAGTAGCACACCAAGTTTTTGATATTGTTGGTTATACAGCTCCAGTGATGCTAATTCCGAAACTAATCTTACAGGAAACATGGAATTCAAAACTAAAATGGGATGACAACTTACCCGATGATTTGGCAAAGAAATTTAAATCGTGGAGAAAAAACTTAAATTTACTTTCATTGATAAATATACCTAGATGGTTTGGGCTTAAACAAAGTGATCAAGAAATAAGCTTGCATTTATTTTGCGACGGCAGTAAAAAAGCATACGGTACCTGCGTTTTCTTAAGAGCGGAAGACGACGATGGGGTAAAAATTAATCTAGTACAAGCAAGATCTAGGGTAGCTCCTTTAAAACCCATTACAATTCCTCGCTTAGAGCTTTTGTCTTGCAATATTGGCTCTAGGTTGTTATCTAACATAATTAAAGATCTAAATTTATCAGGGGTTGATATTTATTGCTGGACCGATTCTACAACAGCCTTATGTTGGATTCAGCGAAAGCAAAATTGGGGAATATTCATTCAAAATCGGGTTACAGAAATTAATTCATTGACCTCGCCTCATTGGTGGCATCACATCTCAGGTTCTCTTAACCCTGCCGATTTGCTTTCAAGGGGGTGTTCTGCTGAACAGTTAGTTGAGAGGAAATGGTGGGAGGGACCTGATTGGTTGCACGACAAAAAAGAAAATTGGCCTAAATCTAATGATGAGCCAAATGAGGATTTAGTCAATTCTGAGATTCGTAAAACAGTTATAACAACGTTAGTAAAAAATGATGAAGATGCTAAGTGGTATTATAAATATTTTTCTTCATTTAAGAAAATTGTAAGGATGTTAGCTTGGATTTTTAGGTTTTACGACAAGGTAAGAAAAGTTGACAAAAATCTTTCAGGGGACTTATCTGTACAAGAAATTGGAAAAGGGGAAAAGGCTTTAATGGTACTAATTCAGAAAGAATCCTTTAAGGGAGAAAATGATGAGAAATTAAGACAACTTAGACCAATAGTTGATTGTGACGGCCTTATAAGAGCTAAATCAAATGTTGTGTATCGGGAAGATAAATACGATTTTAAATATCCTATTATATTACCATCTGATCATTCTGTTGTAAAATTGTTGATAATGAGTGTACATAATGATTTATTACATGCTGGTACTTCATTGTTAATGTCAAATTTAAGAGAAAAGTATTGGATTTTAAAATTTCGCAAGACAATAAGAAATTGTATTAGTAAGTGTCTAAAATGTCAAAAGTTTAAAGCGAAAAAATGTGAGGTCATCCCAGGAATTTTGCCAAATGATAGGGTCCGCGATGCTTGTGTAATTGAAATTATAGGATGTGATCTGGCTGGACCACTTTATTTGAAAGATGGTAGAAAAGCATATATTGTACTGTTTATTTGTGCAGTCTATCGTGCCGTCCACTTGGAATTAATCACTTCCTTATCGACCGAATCCTTCTTTCAATCTTTAAGACGTTTTATCGCACGCCATGGACGACCTTCTACCATATATTCAGATAATGGAAAAAATTTCATAGGTGCGGAGAAATTTTTGCAAACTGTAGACTGGGATGGTCTCCGTTTTAAAGCTGCTGAACAAAAAATTCAGTGGAAGTTTAATCCTCCATCCGCAGCCTGGTGGGGCGGATGGTGGGAGCGTTTGATTCAGATTGTAAAACAAAGCTTAAGAAAAATATTGGGTCGTGCTTCTCTTGATTATTAAGAACTACTAACTGTATTGTGTGACTGTGAGAGAGTTGTTAATTCCAGACCACTTACTTACGTATCAGAGGACATTGATGAGGACTTTGCTATAACACCAGAGAAATTTTTACATGAAACTCCACAGTCAGGTGTACCTGATATTGATAATGTAGATAAAGTGAAATTGAGTAAAAGAACTAAGTATCTGCAGCGGATAAGAGAAACTTTAAGGCTTAGGTTTCGTACAGAGTATTTAGGGCAGTTACGACAACAGTCTATAAAATGCTATAAAAACAAATCACTTAAAGTAGGAGAAATTGTCCTACTTGAAGATACTAATAAAAAACGTTCCTATTGGAACCTAGCTCGCGTATTAAAAGTTATACCAGGTCGAGATGGCCAAATAAGACTTGCGCTTATAAAAACAAACAATTCTGAGTTATTACGGCCAGTTCAGCGATTGTTCAGATTAGAATTGGAAAATCCAATACAAGAAACAAATGATGAGGCTATGCCTTTAACGACCAGTAGCGGCAGAATTGTCAAAACACCTGTAAGGTAAATTTTATATTCAGAATATTTAATTTCAGTAATTATTTTACTTAATTTCACTTCTCTTCTTTATATGTATTCCAGTGTTTATTGTTATTTTGCATATATTATATACTGTATTTATGTTGTAATTTGTAAGGTTGTATTTTGATTGTATAAGTGATTTCTTATGTAAGTACTATGTAATGTGTATTTTGTGCATAATATAAGTAAAGATTTTGAGTGTTTAGCTGCCCACTCAAAAGGTGGGAGAATGTTGCAGAAAGAGAGAAAATTATCCCTCTGCTGTCAAGGTCATTTTTCCAGCACGCGCTGTAACCCTTTCGTTGCGTGCGCATCTTTTGTATGCAATAGTCGACGCACCAGTCAGTCGCCTAAGAACTCTTCTCAGATCAACATGTAAATAAAAGTTTTGTTCTGTTTTTAACTATCGGCTGCTTTTCTTTCCCGGCCTTTGGAATTATTTCTTTGGTGTTATAGCAAAGTCCTCATCAATGTCCTCTGATACGTAAGTAAGTGGTCTGGAATTAACAACTCTCTCACAGTCACACAATACAGTTATGATATGATATGATATGATAGCCTAAGAGGGACTGCTCAGACTAGTAGAAGTCTGTAGAGCATAGTGTCCCTCCCGGTCCCCTTTATTAAGGTCTTAAAAAAAAAAAAAAAAAAAAAAAATTACAAACTACAGCCGAAGCTGGACCCGCCGTTAAACGCGACAAGGAGCGGGATAGAATGTTTATAACAAATACAAATACAAACTATGGTCAACGACCAGATCATATATAAGCTCGGCCCTGCTAGGGAAGGACCCTTTTCGCGACAGTTAGCAGGGACTGAATAGGAGTTGTGCATTGAGAGTGGCAGCTGACGGCTACTAGGTAAGGTTAGAGAGTTCTGTCAGAAAAATATAGATTTTAAGTAGCTTTCTGTTTAGGGTGTGCCTCTTTAGAATATTAGGAAGCCATTCCTTGGGAGGGATTGCAGGCTTCCTAATATGCCACTGTGTTGTTAACGGGCAGGTGAAATAATAATGGGGAGCCGACGCCTCTGCGCCACACTCGCAAAGGAATGTGTCTGCACATTTAAATTTGTAGAGGTATGTTCGAAAGGGACCGTGTCCCGTGAGAAATGCTGTTGTGTGTGCGGAGAGGTTGTAGTGTGTTATTGAGACTTTCGGTATTAAATTATATGTATGTCGGCCTTTGCTGCTGTTATCCCAGATTGATTGCCATTCTGTGAGTATATTTGCTTTTAGTAAACGTTTTATGTATGTGGAAGGAATTGGAAGATGAATGTCAATGTGTGGTTTAGCTGTTGCTTCCTTTGCGAGTGCGTCCGCGATTTCATTACGTTGAACGCCCGTGTGCGCTGAAACGTGGCCAAGAGCTACTCTATTTAGAAGGGACTTTAACTTAAGTTTGATTTCTAGGATTAGCGGATGTTTGGTTCTATGGGCATAGATAGCCTGCAGACCAGAGAGACTGTCGCTATAAATTTGGACGAAGGGATGTGTGGTGTTTGTCTGGATCCAGTCCAGGGCTTTTAGGATGGCATAGAGTTCTGCCTGATAAACAGAATTGTGGTCATGTAGTCTGCAGGCCCACTGATGGGTGACGGCATTCCTTTCCATGGCGCAGAATGCTGCTGCCACGCCGGTGACAGTTCCGGACCCGTCAGTGAAGAGAGTAATTCTAGAGGATGGGGAGAATGAATTAAGATTGGTGTTTACTTGGAAGTGAGATGTCTCATCGGAGGGGTGTATCTGCCATCCTGGAACTTTGTGCTGTATTTTGGTGTTTGGAAGGAATTCGCTTGCAGTCGGTTCATGTTTAAGGTGGAGAATACGTCCCTTGGTGTATTCATAAGCGAGTATTGTGTCGATTGGTGGTATGCCAGTTATGGTATTTAATGCATCCGTGGAGATTGTTTTGTAGCCTCGTGAGATTTGTAAGAGAAACATTCGCTGTAGTGAGATCAACTTTGTTATTGCTTGTTTTGTTAAGTGTCCCCCCCATATGCTTGCCCCGTATGTTATAATTTTCTGTACTATAGTGTGATACCATATTTTAAGCATGAAGTTGCTAATACCCCATGTTTTTGACGTCATTTTTAGTGAGTTGTGGTGAAAAATTATGAGTTTTATTTTAAGTTGATGTAGATGTGCTAGCCAATTTTGATGCTTATCGATAGTTATGCCTAAAAGCTTGAGATATGGAACATGGTGGACGCTGGTCCCGTTGACGCGAATGATTGGGTTCCTGCCACGCAGAAGGCGTGGTTTTGCAAATGTCAGTGCTTGAGATTTGCCTGGTGAAAGTTGTAGGTGTAGGGATTCCAGTAACTGGCAGAACACAGGGAGAGCTGAAGCTGCCTCTTGCTCCAAATTCAAACGGATGCGGCCCGAAAAAATAAAGGTGAAGTTGTCCGCGAACGCGTAGAGGAGGAAACCTAGTTTGTCTAATTCTTTAAGGAATAAATTTGCTATTAGCAGCCAAAGAATGGGTCCGAGGCAAGAGCCTTGTGGACAACCCTTTTCTAAATTGTGAATTGAGGTGCCTGCACCCCAGTTGATTAGAACGCTGCGCTGTGATAAGTAGGAGCGGATGACTCCAGCTATATTTCTTGGGCAGTTGAGTACTTGTAGTTGTCGTATAATGTCGCGCCATTCCACGTTGTCGAAAGCCCCCTGTATATCAAGTGAGACGAGGGAAGTGTAATTTCCACGGGCAATGCTATCAGCGCAGGAAGTCATGATGGCATGAAGAGCTTTTTCGCAAGATCTGCCCTCTCTGAACCCAAATTGTCGGGGGTGCAGGATATTGTTAGTTTCTAGAAAAAAGGTCAATCGTTGGACCAGGAGCTTTTCAAGCAATTTTCCTAGCGTTGGTAGTAGGCAGATCGGCCGGTATGAGCGCGGTTCAGAGGGCGACTTCCCTCGCTTCAGGAAGTATACGACTTCCCCCTGTCTCAGGACAAGTGGAAAGTAATTATGAGAGAGGCAAAGATTTGCCCAGTCTGTGAGTAGTTGTGGTAGAATTTTGAATATCCGTTTTAACAATCGGATGTCTATAGCATCGGGACCTGGTGCTTTTTTGTCATTTAGTAAATTAAGGGCCATTCTTAATTCAGTCTTTGTGAAGGGCTTGTCTGGTGGTGCTGTGAATTCTATGTTCTCGTTATCGTGTTGTGGGTATGCTGTCTTGCCAAAAACCTGATCTGTAAGGAATTCTAAACTGTGTTGTCTGGATGCTTCGCTGGGAGGCAGTTCAAGCTTGATTTCATCAGGAGTGAAATATTTTCCTGTGAAAAATTTTTGCGATGTGCCGAAAGGATTGGACTCACTACTACAGAACTTCCTCCACGCTGCATTCTTGGTCAGCAGGACACTGCGCTTGTACTGCGCCGCAAGCTTCGAATATCTAGCACCCAAGACCTTTAGCTCATCCGCATTTGGGTCGAGTTGTCTGGTTGCTTTCATTTTCCGCCTGAGTGCCGTAAGTAGGTTTCTCTGTGCCTTGAGTTCGGGAGTCCAGAAAGAGAACGAGCGCGTTTTTCTGACTGTTTTTAGTCGGAAGCAAGCACTTGCTGCTAAACGGATTTCTTCTATGAATTTGGTAGTGAAAGTATTGATTTGTTCTGTGTTGTTGATATTGTGAAGTTGTTCAGTTAATGCCTGTTTCCGTGCTTTTAGAATTTTGTCAAATTTATGGACCTTACCCCTCGAGGTGTTAAAACGTCTTCTGAACGTGTAAAGTGGAGTTGTCTGATATGTGAAATGTATGTATTTGTGATCAGAGGCACTATAAATGTCTATGACTTGCCACTGAGAGATTCTTTGAAGTGTCTGTGTGTTCGTGAGTGTGAGGTCTGGCCAGCCCCTGGCAATGACCTTACCTTTAGAGTTTACTTTTACGAAGGTTGCCTCTGAATTGTTGACATTTGCAATTGCTAGGTTATGTACCACTAAGTGTTCTGTGAGGAATTCCCCGCGGAGGTCCTCCCGTACACAATTCCACAGAGCAGAATTGGCATTGAAGTCTCCTCCGCAGATGAATGCGTGTTTTTGTGTGATTAGATGGCTCCATTCTTCCATTGACTCCTCGAAATCGACTGAAGGCGCCGCATAGGTCGACCCTATGATGGTCTTGCCTTCTTTAGCGTCAATGGTGACAAAGGCACAGTGATTACCCGTGAAGAGGTGCGAGTACACTAGCTCAACATTCCTAATGACCAAGTGTGCGCTGTTTTTTTTGGAAGGGAAGATTGCCCATGATGTTGGAAAACCCTCGAGAGTTCCATCTTTGGTGCAGTAGGCGTCCTGTAGTAGTGCGATATCAATAGAATTTTGAAGAATGTGCTTCTTTGCACTGTCATTTGCTGCTTTGCAGTGATTTAAGTTAATTTGTAGGAAATTTAGTTGGCCTAAAGATGGAGAGGGAGGTGCGTGAGACATCTCTGTAAGTATGCTTTACTTTTAAATTAAAAGTTAGTTTAAGATTAAAAATTTGTTTAAAAATTTAAAGTTAGTTTACGATTAAAAGTTTGTTTAAAATTAGAAGTTGGTTTAATATTAAATGTTAGTTTAAGATTAAAAGTTACCTGGGTGGTTGTAGCCGTCAGACTGCCAGTTGTTGAACTGAGTCCCTGAACGTCCTCGTGGATGAAGGCTAGAACTATGCAATGTGGGGGACGTCTGGAAATTACTGTAGCCAAAGTGAGCTTCTGGATATGAAGGTGGCTGGTTTTCAGGGAGATAAAGCTCCGGTAGGTGGGCTCTTGGAATGAAAATGTCATCTAAGCGTTCCCTTTCCCTGGTGTATAGAGTTCTGTATATTTCACAGCACGAGTCCGACGCTTTGTGGTCGGTCTGATATTGTGTTTCGTTGTATTCGTTTGATTCGCAGCAGTTGATACATTCTGGCTTGTCATCGCAAGAACGTCGAGGGTGTTTTTGTCCGCAGTTTTCGCAGAAGGTGTTGTTCTTGCAATATTTTGTCGGATGTTTAAAACTTTGGCAGTTTCGGCAACGCTGTATGTAGGTGTGTGGGCGAAGTTGACAATTTCTAAAGCCCATGGTGATGCCCCCATCTGCTATCACCATCCGGCCCAGCGTCTGTGGCATCAGTATTATCCAGTCCTTGGCATCTTCAGAACGTTTATTTTTGAGGGCAGTTAGGATGATGACGTCACCAGGCTGTACCTTGTATGTTGACTCAAAAGTCTCCATGATTCTTTCTTTTGTGACAGTGTCTGGGACGCCTAGAAGGATCATTTTGTGGTGGTCCGGTGCTTTGGTTACGAAGTTGAGCTCGCTGTTCAGGTGCTTGTTTTTTTGCAGGTCCCTTATCAGGGTTTCCTTGTCGTTCTCTGTTTTACACAGGATTTCCAGGTGAAATCTTCCTTGCGTCACTTTTTCAAGAATGATTGGGCTGGTAATCTGGTGCTTCGCGAAAATGTTGTCAATTTCCTTCCCTGATTTTCTTGAGCTACCCCTTACTACTATGGTTCTCCTGTTCCTTCTGTCTGTGAACTGTTGCTTTTCAGTGGTTGGGGATCTTGCTGGCAGCTGCACTAGGGATTTAGGAAGGGTTTGTTTAGTGGCTTGGAAGATGGCATGTTCAGTGGATTCATGTAAAGTGTTTTGCGCTATAGTGGTGCAATGGTTTTTGAGGGTCTTTTGCTTCTCTACTTCTTCTAGTGTTGTTCTCACTACCGCGGCTATGTCTGCAGGCGTTGGGATGATGATTTTTAAGTTGTTGAAACCTGCTCTTAAGCTATGGCATTGCTCTTCAAAGCCACGGTTTCTTTCTTCTAGTTGTGTGATTCTAAGGCGCTGTTCTTCTTGCTGTTTTTTATCTGTTTTATCGATTTTTATAAGTATCGAACGCAGATTCTTTATGTACGTTAAGCATTCATCCTTGGTATCTGAGGATTGCATCTTATTCAGAGTGATCTTCCCATTTCTCACTAGGTCCGAAATTTGATATTCTTCTGTTGTTGATGCTATTGGCACCATGCTTGGACTACGTGAAAGTGTGGTGTCCTGCAGCATACTTTGGTCTGTTGATGACATTATAGAGAGAGGTTCTGGAACTTAACTGCTAAGGCGACTCAAAATATTTATATTTATAGAAGTAACTCAATAAAAGAAGCGATCTTTGGGCCACCGCCACTCGCCGCTCCGGAATTGTGCCGTCCGCCACTGGTATAGCAGCATGTAGCGAATTAAATTTAGAATAAAATAATTTGGAATAAGCAGGGGTTGGAAAAGCAAAACTGGAGCTTGCCAGGCCCCGCCACTGCCTAGGTTAAGGTTACTGTAAATCCCGAAACATCTAAAGTGATGAGCCATTAACTTTTACGACGAGAGAAAGGCTGCAAAATTTACAAGAATCTTATTTGAAGAGACAATTTATTGATTTTAGTGAAAATGCGTTTGTGGAGAGGAGATGCGAAGGTTGAACAATTATAGAGGATAGCCCTGTTGAGAGGGTCACGCCTGAGTCCAGCCCACTGAGCCGGTAAATGAATCAGAATATGAAATGGGATTTAAAATTAAAAAATAAAATAAAATAAAATAAAACAAATAATAATAATAATAATAAATCAATAAAAATAAAATAAAATGTATGCGGGTAAAAGTAAAGCTAAGAGCCAGTCCGGTGTTCGGCGCATAGAATAACACAATTTGGAATAGAAAAAAAAAAGTATGTTGGAGAGACTTTAGCCGTTGAAACACGGGAATACCGAATTTGAAATTTGTAGAGGGGTGCAGACAAAGACTGAAATGCTACATAAAAGAAAAAAAAAGGGAATAGACAAAAATTAGAGAAAGTGGGCTTAGTCGATTGGGGCAGAAAATTGCATAACTTCCAACAAATCCAAAAATTTGCAAGTTTTGGCGGTGGTGTCCCCGAACTCCGGTGGAAAAGACGTACACAATTTTTACTTATTTTATTTTTATCTTATTTATTCTTCTTCAATTTTATTTCCCCCCCCCCTTTTTTTGAGGGGGGTGGGGTTGAAAATTAAATTTTAAAAATATTTATTTATAATTTAGAAAGGAGAAAAAGTGCAAAATAAATCAAGTGGAAAGTAAAGTAAAAATAGTTGATCACATTTAGAAGAAAAAAAAACAATTAAATTAAAAAAAAAAAAATTGGGGGGAAAAGGTTGAAAAGAAAGTGACAAATTTTCAAATAGGGTTAGTAAATCCTTGAGAGATTGATTTAAAAATGTGATTTAAAATATGGGATGCAAAGTGAGAAGAATACAGGTTTTACGTAAACATGAACTTTTATTTTTATTTTTATTTATTTATTTTACTTCATTTTATTTCATTTTATTTAACTTTACTTTTTTGGCATAGACTGGGAGATGATTTTTGAAAGAAGCAAAACTAAATCTAAAATTTTGTGCAAAAGGTTCTAATAAAACACAAAATTAACCAAAAACGAGAAAAAAAAAAAAAAAAAAAAAGACAGTTATGAAGAGTTAAGGTTGGTTGGCAGTTCGGTGTTCGAATTAGACATAGAAATTTTTAAGGTGGTTGAAATAGTTTAAAGTTAGAAGCCAGTAAGGTATTTGAAACTGGACGAGAAGAAAGAAAGAGAGAGAATTTATCCCTTGTGTATTTACATTTTACTTTTAAAAATTAAAATTAAATGAGAAATTTGTATATTCACAAATATAATTTTTTTTTTTGAGTGTATTTATCACAAAAATATATTTGTGAGTTTTAAATCAATTTGTGTTAAGGTGTAATAAGGTGTTATTTCAAAATATGTTCTCTCAACTTAACTTCCAAATAATTTCTCTAAACTTGACTATATCATTAAGTATATGATATATGCGCCACGTGGTTGTATTTCCAACTGTTATCTGGTAATAATTCAGTATAGTGTTGTATACGGATTTTTGGATAATTATTGTGAGTAAAATATTTTATCTATTCTTTACAAGTTTTTTTATTTCCAATTGTTTTCTGGTAATAATTTAGTATACCTGGATGATTATACTGATCTTAGCATATATGCCAGTATAATTATGAAATACTGAATTATTTTTTAAAACACGTGTGGGTACATCCAGGCTGAAGATTAGACCTACACGTGTTTTTTCAAATCCAATTATAATTTAAATCTCTTGTTATCCAATTTTTCATTATGTTTAGTTCATAATTCATTTCTTAATCCATTTGTATTCACTTGATATCAACTCCAAATTATTAACATTTTATGGTTTAATATATATATATATGTATTTTTTTTCTTTTTCTCTCTCTCTCTTTTTAAATAACCTTCATATTTTCAGTATTTTTGGCCAATTACCATTGAAGCACAAGCTATGGTAAAATTATGATTGCACTTGTTAATTTATTAACTATGTGGTATTCTGTCTACACATTATTATTAATTATCTCTTTGGAGATTTAATTAGAATGTTACAAGAACTTGATATGTTTTTTGAAATTCAAAGATATTATAATTATATATATATATATATATTAAAAAATCGATATTTATTTCTTTTTTAAAAATAAAAAAAGTATGCAAAAAAAAAAAAAAAAAAAGTAAAAATAGTTTTAAAAAAAAACACTTTTTTATAAAACTCGCTGCTTTTTTTCACGCTTGGTAGAGAATTAGAACTAGTGAATTTATAAAAATATATATATATAATTTTTACTTTGTTTGTTTTTTCAAGATATGATAATAGGAAAGAAAAAACAAAAGATAATTTCTATTTCTGACCTATTTTTCTACAGAAGCTTAGACTGCTATCATTTCTTCGAATGTTAGTGATTTACCATAATTATTTTATTTCTCTTTCCAGTTTATCAGTAGCTTTTGTTTACTTAAATTAATAAAAACACAGAGCTTCAGAATTTAAAGTTTCATGAGATAATACATTTAAAAAAAAGTTTAATTTCCTTTAAAGATTTCACTTATTAAATGCCCAGTTTTCCTGTTTATTTAGCCTCTTATTGAATTCAAATTATTAGGGAAGTGAAAGTGGTTAGGCGAAGTCAGATGCTGCCATCTACTGGGCTAAATGAGTACTAAAAGTTCTGGTACTTAGAATTTGCAAAAAAAAAAAAAAAAAAAGCAATAATGAAAAAATCTTTTGCAATTCATATTAATCTTCATCTTATCAATAGGATAGGTAGTTTAATAAAGTGAATTTCTTGAAGATTTTGAATACTTTGCCTGAATAAGCACTTGAAGCATTTCAATAAATAGTAATAGTTAAAAAACTAAATGAAACAGTTGGGAAGTCAGAATATAAAATTTAAGTTTCTAGACTTAAATTCCAATAGATACAGAAATTTTCACAAAAACAGCTTTAAGCAGAAACACTAAATTATCCTTTTAATTAATACTTTTTCAGTTGTCTACCAAAAGCAATTTCTTAAAAAAAAAAAAAAAAAAAAAACACTTTTCTAAAAAGTAACCCATGTTATCTGAAAAAATAAATAAATAAATAAATAAATAAAAAACACCTGATGTAATCAGCTGATAATGATGCATTTTATTACCTATTAATGGTCTAACCTAAAAACAATTAAAAAATTATGTAGATATTCTAAAATTTTATTATAATAAGAAAATGTGTAAAAATGAAGCTCATGCTTTTGCCAGGTACAATATCAATGGGTTTAAAAAAATGTATAAATAATCAATATTTAGATAATAAACTCAATTTCACATGAGAAATCTTACAAAAAGAGTAATCCCCCCCCTCCCTCTCCCAAGAATTGCGGGAGAAAAACCAGTCTTTGGCGGGAGAAAAACCAGTTTGGCGGAATAAATCTACCACCACCACCACTGATGTCTGTCAACGAAAAGGTTACCAATGTGGGGTCTAGTATATTGAAGGTCTATGGTGAGAACGGAAAAGGAAAGAGGAAGTGGGTGAAAAACCAATTACAAAATTCCATCTTTACATGAAATGTGATTTGCTGTACCAAGTTAAATAAAAGAGTGTAATAATAATAATAATAATGAGGTACGACGACGCAAACTGCATTTAAATAAGATAAATAGATTAAAAATAAAATATGTTTTTTATGTTGTACTGGTTACCGCCTCTTTATCAGGATTTAAATGAAATTATCTTAGGATGTTTTTCTTCAAAATTTGTGATATTAAATTGACATATCTAAACTTTCATGAAAGATAAAGTTATGAAACTTTGTATAAGGTTTTTCAGTTAAATATATTTTTTGTTTTAAGAAAGAAAAAATCAAACTATGATTCTCGTAGTAAAAAGTACTCATAAAAAAACTTTTTTTTTTCTTTTAGCAATTATTATATATATGTTATAGAGAGAGAGAGAGAGAAAGAGAGAGAGAGAGAGAGAGAGAGAGAAAGAGGTCGCTTATCCCTTGTGTATTTACATTTTACTTTTAAAAATTAAAATTAAATGAGAAATTTGTATATTCACAAATATAAATTTTTTTTTTTGAGTGTATTTATCACAAAAATATATTTGTGAGTTTTAAATCAATTTGTGTTAAGGTGTAATAAGGTGTTATTTCAAAATATGTTCTCTCAACTTAACTTCCAAATAATTTCTCTAAACTTGACTATATCATTAAGTATATGATATATGCGCCATGTGGTTGTATTTCCAACTGTTATCTGGTAATAATTCAGTATAGTGTTGTATACGGATTTTTGGATAATTATTGTGAGTAAAATATTTTATCTATTCTTTACAAGTTTTTTTATTTCCAATTGTTTTCTGGTAATAATTTAGTATACCTGGATGATTATACTGATCTTAGCATATATGCCAGTATAATTATGAAATACTGAATTATTTTTTAAAACACGTGTGGGTACATCCAGGCTGAAGATTAGACCTACACGTGTTTTTTCAAATCCAATTATAATTTAAATCTCTTGTTATCCAATTTTTCATTATGTTTAGTTCATAATTCATTTCTTAATCCATTTGTATTCACTTGATATCAACTCCAAATTATTAACATTTTATGGTTTAATATATATATATATATGTATTTTTTTTCTTTTTCTCTCTCTCTCTTTTTAAATAACCTTCATATTTTCAGTATTTTTGGCCAATTACCATTGAAGCACAAGCTATGGTAAAATTATGATTGCACTTGTTAATTTATTAATTATGTGGTATTCTGTCTGCACATTATTATTAATTATCTCTTTGGAGATTTAATTAGAATGTTACAAGAACTTGATATGTTTTTTGAAATTCAAAGATATTATAATTATATATATATATATATATTAAAAAATCGATATTTATTTCTTTTTTAAAAATAAAAAAAGTATGCAAAAAAAAAAAAAAAAAAGTAAAAATAGTTAAAAAAAAAAACACTCTTTTATAAAACTCGCTGCTTTTTTTCACGCTTGGTAGAGAATTAGAACTAGTGAATTTATAAAAATATATATATATAATTTTTACTTTGTTTGTTTTTTCAAGATATGATAATAGGAAAGAAAAAACAAAAGATAATTTCTATTTCTGACCTATTTTTCTACAGAAGCTTAGACTGCTATCATTTCTTCGAATGTTAGTGATTTACCATAATTATTTTATTTCTCTTTCCAGTTTATCAGTAGCTTTTGTTTACTTAAATTAATAAAAACACAGAGCTTCAGAATTTAAAGTTTCATGAGATAATACATTTAAAAAAAAGTTTAATTTCCTTTAAAGATTTCACTTATTAAATGCCCAGTTTTCCTGTTTATTTAGCCTCTTATTGAATTCAAATTATTAGGGAAGTGAAAGTGGTTAGGCGAAGTCAGATGCTGCCATCTACTGGGCTAAATGAGTACTAAAAGTTCTGGTACTTAGAATTTGCAAAAAAAAAAAAAAAAAAAAAAAAAGCAATAATGAAAAAATCTTTTGCAATTCATATTAATCTTCATCTTATCAATAGGATAGGTAGTTTAATAAAGTGAATTTCTTGAAGATTTTGAATACTTTGCCTGAATAAGCACTTGAAGCATTTCAATAAATAGTAATAGTTAAAAAACTAAATGAAACAGTTGGGAAGTCAGAATATAAAATTTAAGTTTCTAGACTTAAATTCCAATAGATACAGAAATTTTCACAAAAACAGCTTTAAGCAGAAACACTAAATTATCCTTTTAATTAATACTTTTTCAGTTGTCTACCAAAAGCAATTTCTTAAAAAAAAAAAAAAAAAAAAAAAAAAAAAAATCTGTCATACATGTGTGTGTATTTAAAGAAATTATATATTTATTTTTAAAATAAGAGACAGGAAGGACAATATCATAAGTGGCAGTGTTTATAAATTGTTACAAATAAAATTGTTCATTTTTTTAAATCTTTCATCAATTTTTACATTATTTCTCAAGCAAAAAAATTTAATCATGAAAATTTTCCAAGATGAGCAGTAGATTCACAAAATCTCTTTTATATCAAAAACATGATTTCATTTTAAGTTCTTTTATCTTTTTGAAGCATTTTTCTGTTTCAGTTAACTTGTTAGAACACGCACAATCTCACCCCCAGTCACATTTTTTTTTTTTTTTTAAAGGGAGCGTAATGTTTGCATAAACTGCTACAAAATTATTAAATAAATATTAAAAGCATGATTTTTTTTTCTAAAAAGAAGTAGAATTGATGCATTTTACAATATACGCCAGTAGATTTCTTTTTAAAATGTATTTAGTCAAAAATATAATGGGAGAAAAATGGGGTGAGATTTATTCCATGCATGTGCTAAAGTTACAAAAATTGCCATGTGTGCTTACGGGTTAAAGAGCCACTATTTAAATATAATCCTTTTTAAGATTCTTATAAAACTTTATAGTTAAAAAGTCTACCCATAACTTCTAAGGCTGTCACTGGAAAAGTACAACAAAAATAGTTTCTTTAGCAACTTGAATTCTCTAAAACAGGTGTCTAAATGTCAACATTATTGCAAAAGTAGTGTGCTACGGAAATAGGAAAGTGCATAATAATTAATTCTACTTTCTTAATACAAGATGTATTACAATTCCCTCTGGGAGTTGGAAAGGTCATTCTTAAAAACTATTATGAATACTAGGGATGCACCGAATATTTGGTATTCGTCCATACACTGAATATCAAACTATTCGGTTAGGCTGAATTCGAATACCAAACTATTCAGTCTGCCAAAAGAAAACGCTTTTAAAAATATTTTTCAAAACCTTAGATAAATTTTATTTTTAACTGTCAATAAATATAGATATTCAGGAAAGTTAAAAAAATAGAATCATATTAAATAAAAGAAATTGCTTTTACATTATTTGCTGTTTGAAAGGTAACAATTAAGAAAATTAACTGTTAATGACAACATTCATAGGAACTATGGATGCATAAATGCAAGTTCCTAAATATTGTTTCACTGCAATGCAAATAACACTAATCTAAACTTTTTATTATTCAGAATGCAGCTAATAGTACATATATTGTGCCACTGACTAAAATTCAGTCACTTCCAAAGATTTCATACAAAGCAAAGTTTATACAGTCAAAATCTTCTTAAATTTCCTTCATTATTGTTAAAGTTGTGAACGAAAATTCGGGTTCAGCTTGTAGTGAAACACTTCACTTATATTATAATATACATATTATCCCTGTTTGATTCAATAAATGGATTGTGATTTCAATACAGAAAATGTTTGTCTTGAATGCATTATCTCTCTTAAAAGTCCGATCTAAAATTTTAGAAACATCTTGTACATTTTCAACTTCTGAAAATAATCGTTCACTTTAGACACTGTGGTACATTAAAAAACTTTCTTGCTAAGTTGTCACCATTTGAGTATTTTTTTTACCTCTTTTTACTCGCTTCCTGGCAAATAAACACTATATGACTATAAAACAACCCTTCAAAATTTCTTTTTGATTTGAAAATATTAGAATACAGTGCAACATCTTAAATCCGGACTCTCGAATCTTCTTTGTCAGTTTAGTTATTCAGAACAACAACAGATGGCGCCACAATGCAAACCACCCTAAAAGTAGTATTTTGTTAAAACATTTTTTCTTTTTCTTTTCTCTTCTACTGTGTGGGGAGGAAAGAAGAAAAGAAAGCTATGTTCTAAATGTGGAATATTTTTATTTAAATTACGAAACGAATACTTTTTATTTTATTTTTAAGCTGTAATTTATTATTTTATTTTCATTATTTATTTATTTTTTAAGTTTAATCATTTAAGTTTAGTTAAATCATTTTTGGGCTTCATGATGTAATATGAAAAATCCAAATAAATATTTAAATATATATATGTATATATATATATATACATATATATTGTGAAAATATTTGTAATATAAAATATTTATTAAAGGTCCCGATTGAAAAAAAATATAATAGATTTCTGAAAGCAATTTTTGACGTAAGTTAATGAAACTTGGAAACATGTATATTGATGTAAAAATGAATTGATATTTTTCTTCCACCTGAAAGCTTTTTTTTATACATACTAAAATAATAATAATGAAAATGAGAAATAAGAATTTGATTTTCTAATAGATGAATAATAATTTCATGTTTCTTTCTTTTACCGATGCAAGTTACTTTGTAAATAAGTACAAAAATAGAAAGTTCAAAAACAAGCCTTGATAATTCCTTTTGAATAAATTTTATTGAGTTTAGCTATCACGGAAATAATTGTACAAGCAATTGATTATTATATATCTCCACTATTTTACATCTAGCTACATTTTTTGAGCTAAAAACATTTTAGAGCCTTTTTGAAAAGGTGATTGTATTGCTTTTAGAATGATGGTTTCTGAAACATTTAATTAGTAAATTTAAGAAATTGCAAGTAGCTTATAGAACTTAAAATTTCAATAGAAAATAAACAATTTTATTAATAGTTAATTGCAAATCCGATCGTATAAATGATTTGTATATATTAGTTGTATTTGTGTAAAATTTAAATTAAGTAGATTCTTTTGTTTCTAAGAACTTCACTAGATGGCGCCACAAGACAACTTCCATTATCCGGAATTTTCTAAAATTCGGAATCCCTAATTCCGAATGAGTCCGGATTTATGATGTGGCACTGTATAAGAAAATTTTATTCATTCACTTTAGTTCACAGAAGAAACTGTGGCGTTAAATTTTTGTTATTCATTAAAAAAGTTTTAAGACTTTTTTTCCCTAAATAACAATTCAAAGCATTTTTTTTTTTTGTTATTTTAAAGTTTAATTGTGAAAAGGTTTTGCTCAAAGTTGTCTTTATGTAAAATTATTTTTAAATTTAACTTTTTCAAACTTTTAAACCCTGAAGTATTTGGCTAGCAGAATATTTGGCATTTGCCCGAATAGTTACTATTTGGCTAACCCAATATTAGGTATTCAGCAAAATAGTTGCTATTCGACCGGCCGAATATCCCGTATTTGGCCAATGTCACTATTCAGTGCACCTTTAATGAATATTGCAAAAAGTTTCATACCATCTATAAAGAATCACTTAAAGTTATATTAAACTTTACAAGTGTTCAGTACACCCTTATTAATGTGGTATACTTAATCAAATTATTGCCATGCTCGTTCCAACATCTCATGTTGAATGCTAGTGAATATGCATGTGATTTTTTCTTGAATTCTGTTAAGGGGACTGGAAAGGTTTGAAATGATAAAAATTGACTGAAGTTTGATCGTAGATTAGGAAACTTGTACTGATTTAGACATTTACCTCTTTTTAATTTATTTGTTTATGTTATATATATATATATAAAGTTAAATAGTTAAAACAATAACAAAAGTTTTAATACTGTACAACAAAATTAATCTTTCAAAATTAGTTTTGCCACGATTTTGAAGTCCAGACTCCATATTTTTGAGTCATTTTTTTTTTTTATACTGCTTACTACACCGTCTCTCGATTATATTTAAAAAACAAACACACATTTGCAAAAAATTTTAAAAATATATAATAATATATTCAAAATTCATAAACATTTATCATTTTTTGTTATAAAAGAAAAAAAAAAGTTTGTTTTTTCAGGTATAGTTTGTAGAGAATTTAATTTATTTTATTTAAAAAAAGAAACAAGTAAATCTGTAAATTTGTTCAAAACTTATCATTGCAGAATCTCTGAAAAACAGTGTTTCAAGATAATTGAGTTTAAAGTTTTGCCTTTGCAGGAATTGCTAGTTAACACAGCTCAATCTTTTCGGTTCGTACAACCACAAATTTACGAATTTTCCTATTGCACCAACTGCATGATATTCCTAAAGTTTCAAATATTAAAAAATAATAATAACATTTTTTTCATCATTTCAAACTTTTCTGGTGCTTTTAAATCACATGGGCATAGGAGGAATGAACATAGGATCTTTGATGCAACACCCCATAAAAAATAATCACATGATTTTAAGTCAGGTGAATGTGGGAGGGCATAGAAGAAGATTGTCATTTTGGGGGGCACGTCCAATCCAATAATTAAAAACTTGAAGTGATTCTTTATATTGTGCAAATCCCGCACATAATAGAAAATTCCTGCATAATGAAAGATGATGTGTGGATTTCCCCACCTCCCACCCCATTTAAAATCTTTCCCAGGCACGTTTTTTTTCCACGAATATATATTTTTAAATTTCCTCAAACTATTTATTTTATGGGAAATTCTGCAAAATAAATTCACCAATATGTGAAAAAGACTCAAATTTCATCAATAGGTCGGAAAAAAAAAAAAAAAAATGCAAATTTCATCAAACAATCAAGGAAAAAAATTGCGAATTTCAACAAACGAATGCAAGACAAAAACTGTGAATTTCAACAATCCTTAGCAAGGAAAAAAATTGTGAATTTTGACAATAGATCATGGAGGAAAATACAAAACAAAAACTGAACTTTTGTAAAATGATTCTGGGAAAAAAAATCGCAGAAACAAATAGCAAATTTCCTCAAAACTATCACCAGGAAAAAAAAAAAGAAAAAAGCTCGAATTTATCAAATGGTTGCAGAAAAAAATCGCAGAATTCAACTGGTCACGAGTCAATTGGCCATGAATATCTTCAATCGATTATGAAAGTTGAGATTTCTTTGCTACATTGGGATAAGAAAACTTTCATTAATGATTTTCTGCATTCCTTTTCACTAATGATCAGAAATCCGAAAAGCCTTTGTCCCAGACTGTGCAGATTTTTGAGAGTGTATTGAATATAATATGATTTAATAAAGCAAATGATTTGATAGCACTCAAATGATTGCAGTAAATATAATATGCCTGTAATAATGCAAAAAGAATAAATAATTAAGAACTTGAATTATAAATCCATCCAAAAATTGAAAAATCACTCCTAAAATTCAATCCTTATTTCAAAAGCCTAGGTGGTACGAAACTTTCTGCTGTGTTCGTAATAGTTTTTTAAAAATAACTTATCCAAACACAGGAGAAATTATAATATACTCTTGTATAGAATTTAATTATTCCATAAATAGAAAAGTGAAGCATTTAGGAAAGATATCACAGATATCAATACTTGAAACAATTTATGAGTAAAATTTTCACATGATTCTCTGTACAGAAAGTCTTTCTCAAGAGAAATCTTGCTTAAACATAAAGTTGAAACAATATTGCAGAAAACTACAATACTTGCAAATGTGCTCATTTGCTTGCTTAACTCGATAAAATTCTATCGCATATAATTTTTATGGCATGTTCTGTATTATCTGTAAATAAACATGTAGGTAAATTTAATTCTGACTTTTTATTATATATATGTATGTAATTTAAACTTTTAATATAATTTTATGAAATATTGATAAGGTATATAATTATTTTTTGAATGATTTTAGAGGTTGTTCGAAAAAGATTGAAATGTGCTTTAATTTTTTACCTGTTGGATATATAAGGGCAATATAAATTGCAAAAATTCTGTAGGAATAGAATTCAATAGGAAATATATTTAATAATGTTTTTTTCAGTTGCCTCTCAGATTATATATATTATTT
Organism: Maratus michaelseni; assembly: GCA_963931845.1. Lineage (NCBI taxonomy): Eukaryota > Metazoa > Arthropoda > Arachnida > Araneae > Salticidae > Maratus > Maratus michaelseni. Next base: position 332,373,067 of record OZ007593.1, on the reverse strand, counting down.
AAAATATCTTTGCATTTAGTAGCAAAGGAAAAAAAAAAGTTTTTATTTTTAAGTGAAAATTTAATTAAAGTAAAATTAAAATAATGTAAAACAAAATAGAAACTGATTAAACATTTTTATTAATTGATTAAGAAATTTCAATTAACCCAGTAAAAATTCTAAATCAATTTCCACTCCAATTTTTACCTTTAGAGTAATTCATAACTTTTAACATGCACCTTTAATTGATGTATTGTGTATTCAGTTAAATTTAAACACTTCAATATAGTTTAAAGCTAACGTAAATAATTCTATAACTTACTCCTAAAGGCTATAAATGAACAGTGATAAAGACATTACTCTCAGGGGCATAAAATATATGACTGCACTGGGTACCATGCATCCTAAATATAGGCATGGTGGGCACCAGAAAAGAGGTCAGTGGGCACAAGAGAGCCTTATAGCACATGGTTGGTGAACTCTAAATAAAGTGTGAAACTAAGTAATACTTAGCAAAAGTGCATGTCCCAACATCTAGTGTTACTTTTCATATTAGCATTATGGATGTGCATGTTTAGGCTATATAATATAGATACAATAAGAAGCTATACATTAATACTGCCTCGGCCTTTAAATAGTTGCCTTTTACTTCCCTGCGGCAAGCCTGTGTTACACATTATATATATACATATATATATATTCATACTTTTTAAATATATATATATAGTGAACAATGTCAATTCCTATAACATAACTAAAAATTAAAACTAATAAGCATAAAACAAAAACAATCTCCTTAACATAAGGAAAAAGAAAAGATGTAATGAGGCAGTTTTTAAAAGAGAAGGACGGAATGATATGATACCTAATACCTCTAATTAATCATATTAAAACTAAGTTATTACTCTGAAGAATGAATACAGATATAAACTGTAATATGTGTAATCATATTTTATGGTATAGTTCCAATAAAGGTTAAACTAAATTTTGTGAGAATGAATTGCAAAAATAAAATGTGTAGAAATTAAGAAAAATAACAAAAAGATAAAAGAATTAACAAAATAAATTTATTTTTCATTATAAAGCTGGAGCTCCATAAGCATCAGGCATTCTTTCAATAGAGTATCTGAAAAAAAAAAAAAAAAAAGTTATGAATAAATGTAGGCAGAACACTATATAAATCAATGTAATATTTAAAAATAACAATTTAGCAATTATAGAAAATATTAATTTGCTTTCTTTCAATAGAAATTATTTCTATAGAATATATGCAGCTATTAAAATCACCAGTTTTAATAATCAGTTTCTCATTAAAATCAAATTACCTAGAATGGATGTAAATCAATATGAAAATATAAAATTGCTACTTAAGAAAATCAATATTACTGTTTATAAAAAACAAAATTTCAGCAAATTTGATTTTGCTCATATATATATATATATATATATATATAGTGATGAGCCAGAATTTGAATCACAGAGTTGACTGTATATGTAAATGTGTCAGTTTCTGCAAAATTTTAAACTCATTTTTGAAAGGCACACTAAGTTACTCTGGGGATATAAATATACTTTGACCCTCTACCAACCTATAAAATTTTAAGTCAGATGGTGATCCCAACATCTGTGCATGTTGACTGTATAAGTTTGATAGAAATAATCTAAATCATGATTTTTTTGATCAAAACATGTACAGACACTACCCTACTTACAATTGTGTGAGACAGGATATGCTGCAAATCAACAAAACAGAAATCTGAGAAAAAAAATATATAATTCGAATTGAACGATGCAATGACATCATAATAGTAGCAAAAATAAACCTATCGAAAAGACAAAAAGTTCACAGCAAAAGTATTCTCCGTGATCAATAAATACACAAACACTAAAAGAAATGGATTATAATTATGAAAATGTTTCAAGAGTTGATCAACAAATAAAAGATGCCATTGTTTGCTACAGAGAAATTTATACTGGGAGAAAAAACAAACAGCCCGGTTTAAAATTGATACCTTCCTCAAAAAAAAAAAAAAGAAGACAATCCTAATGATGAAACAGAAGAGAAAATTAATTACCCTATTGCTGATCTATGCTTATTGAGCAACTAAAACAAATTTCAATTTCTACTGTGCCATCTGATATAAATAGTAATAGTAAAACATATTCCAATATTTTATACTGTAAACCGGGACAACTTTGCCACTTTTTGAAAAATATGTTTTTTGGCACTCTGAGAAGTTCCAGATCTAATTAAAATAGGCGCTAGTGTTTTCATCTCATAAAGAAGACATTGTGTGGCACTATTTCTATACACTTTCTGTCTTATTAGTTGTTTTATGGCCGTTATCAGCGAAAATATTTTGCAACTGGGAAACAGGTGATTATAAACGTCTAAAAAAGTGTTCCGTTTCACCTTTTTAATACAACCATGAGTAAAAACTGCCTATTTTGTCTGATAAAATATATAATAAGCTTTCAGAATCACTTTTGGAACTTGATCTAATGTTATTTTTATGGTTGATAATATTAATTGGCAAGGTTGCACCAGGAATCTTGGGAAGAGTGGAACAACTTTGCCAACCTAGAATTTTGTCATTTCTCTTATATTCTTTCATATTTTTTGATAAATCGGACTGTGCATTTTCCATGTATGACACATCTGAATCAGAATCCGAGCAAGGTGTAGTACCAGAGGAAGAAGCAGAACCCGAACAAGATGCAGAACACAAGCAACTTGAAGAACCCCAGTGAAAAGTTAGTAAAGGACATTGTTCCTCAAGATGATTAACAATCATCAGGGTTCATACTCATTTCTCCCCAAAAAATCCCCTGATGTATTTTCCAGGATGAATAATTTTCCCATGTTGACAATTAATGGCATTTTTTAAAACTTAGTAAATATTACCTCCCCCTCCCCCCCCCCCCCAAAAAAAAAAATATATATATAAAAAAAAAAATAAATAAATAAAGAGGTAGTCACAAAAGTTAAGTTTTTACATCAGAAGATTAAAAAATAAATAAATATATATATATATTTTTTCCCAGATCAGCAGCAAATTTTCTAGGTATCAAGATTTTGTTATGTTACACACAAAAATCTTAAAAGTTGTGAAAGTTCCACTCTCGAGTTCACAGCTAATTCTGATGCACAAACTACTGATTTGTTAAAGAATTTTTTGCAAAATTTACAAATTGTTGAACATTTTGCAGATACATGCTTTTACTTCACGAAGCATGCAAATAGCAGCGAGTGCCCTCATTTCCCAGAGTAGCCGATCGTTTTGCCAAATTTTCCCAGGTTTTTGGTATTTTTTGGAAAATCCCCTGAGATTCCCCTGATTTTTAAGACAAAAAATTTATCCCCTGATGAGTATGAACCCTGTATCTTAACAAAAGACAATGGGTGGAGTTTCCATTTTCCTACTGTTCCGGATAAGGCATCCGGCAATGTAGCCGATGTTGTGTATTGTTGAACCTCCTTACATAGAAAAAAGGAAATATTTCGTTTTCTATGTTCGAATTTTTTTCTAACTGCTCTTCTATTTCTTTTCTTTTTTATTGAAATGTATATGTCATGATTTAAATACATTATTTGAATTATAGAATTAAATTTTGCTTGTTTTTTATTTTATTTTATTGATTTTCACTGGTCTTTAGACAGTTGGCAAAGTTGCCCTGTTTCCCACGTAACTTTGCTAATATGGTTTTATGCACAAAAAAAAAAAAAAAAAAAAAAGCTTACTTAAATTAACCTGTTACTAGATATTTTTAAACTAGAGTTCAAGACTAACGGTTTAAGACGATTCTGAAGCATTATTGAACATTATGAGTAAGCAAAAGATTGGTAGGAAAAACAAAATGTGGCAAAGTTGTCCGGTTTACGGTACAACTAACTATAAGCACCTAGCTACTTAACATTCTTTATATTTACTATTTTTGATTTACAACATTTTCAAGTAATGATGGCTTTATCAGAACATAACTACATCATAAGTAAGGGAACATTTGTATAGTTTCAGGAAATAACACACATATAATATGTAACTGAGGGAAAACAATTACACTGAATAATTGATAAGCAAAAATTACAATAAACATACCTGTGTTGATTTATGTACATGATTGGGACACCAGGAATTTTTCTAATTCTTCTTTTCAAATCTTTATCACAAGTTGCCACAATATAACATTTATGCTGTAAAAAGATTTAAGGTGTGATTTGATTTAACAGTCAATTAAAATTTTTATATATATTTTATACCAATAAAAAATTAATATGACATGAACAAAAACTATTGGGAAAGATTTGATTAGATGCTTGATTATTTATTTATCATTATTACTATAAAGTTACAAATAGGGCAAGGGAAAAAAATATATTAAAGCGCTTCAAAGAGGCAATTCTGAGTTGGGGCGGAAGGAGGATTTTAAATGATTATTCATTGTTATTTGTTACAATAAAATAACAAATAGAGCAGAGGAAAAAAAAATAAAGAGTTTTAAAGATTTTAAATCTTGTGAGTTTGGGAGGAGGGGGGGGGGGGAAGCAGAAATTTTACGCAGGGAGGAGCAAGTTTATTAAATGATTGATTATTTATTTATCGTTACTAAACATTTATAAATATGCAGGCTTTTTTTTTTTTTTTTATTGAAGAATTTTAAAGATGTGTTAGGAAAAAGGAGGGGATGTGGCATAGGAGATAGGGAGAAATTTTTAGCTGATTATTTATTGTTATTATTACAATAAACTAACAAATAGAATAGAAAAAGTTTAAAAACACACAGTTTTACAGATTTTAAACTTGTGAGCTAAGAGTGTAAAGAAGGGAGAAAAAGAATGTTCTTTTATTTTTCTTTTATTTTTATTTTTTGGTTGGGGAAGTTTATTAGTTGACTGATTTATTTACTTACTTTACTAAAGATTTACAAATAGAACAAAAATAAAAAGTTATTAAATAATTTTAGACTTTAAAATTTGTGCACTTGGTAAGAAGGAGGAGGAAAGGGAACAAATAGAGTAGGAAAAGTTTAAAACAATTAAAGAGTTTTGAACATTTTAAAACTTGGTGTGCTGGGTGGGCAAGGGGAGAGGAGCAAGTGGGGAAGCAAAATTTTAATAGGGGAACAAAAATTACTTTTGTAAAATTTAAAGACTTTCAAGTACCGTTTGAACGCAAATGTGATTTTCATTTTCTTTAGATTGCAAATAAAAATACATATATAAAAATCACGATATTTTTTACAGTAACCAGTAATGAAAAATCAATGAGTTTTGATGTCTTTTTTCATTTGAGAATTTCTTTCATCTCTACGTAAGACGCTGAGATCTGCACATTTCATTATTAGGACACAAGCGACAAAATCATTTTAGAGTAACTACTAGATAGTACCCGTCAAGATTTGACGGCAAATAATTTTAAAGTTCCTTTAGAAATATGCTTTTATTTTTAATTAGATGCTTTTAAATTAATTAAGTATTGAAAATTTTATGAAATGTTATATTGTGTAAGCGATTCCTATAGATATAAGACGATGGATGGTGTTGTCAGTCCAGCCTACTCAACTAATGAAGTGAAATAATTTTAAGCTTCTAATTTACATCCTATTATACTTGAATTATTTTAGCAAGAATTTAACTAAAAATATTAATTGAATGATTTATTTTTACTTACTACAGTCTCAAAATGTAAAAAAAAATATATATGAATATTTAGTATTTTCTAATTTTTTTAAAAAATTACTGACCTTTAAAAATGTTCATTAATTTTATTTTTATCAGCCTGACTCTAAAACCCAGATAAACCATGAATATCATCAAGGTGATTTCTTTTTTAAATTCTTATATGGATATTTTTGCTTCTTTCTTTTTTCTCTTCTTTTCTTTTCATTTTATTTTAAGGAGAATAATCATATACTTTTCTTAGTTATACAAACATATCTTATTAATAATGGTCATAAAAAATACAGATAAAAGTTTAGATCATTTAATTTAATCAAAAATTACATGCAAAATCTTTTAATTTAAATATTTATAATATAAAATAAATAATAAAATAATATTGTCGGTTGTTAAATTTTATTTACCACAGTCCCAATATTTTGAAAAAATAACAGTATTTAGTGTTTCTGTTTTTATTTTTTATTAACTAAACGACCTTTAAAAATTTTCATTAAATTAATTATTATCAGTCTGATTCTAAAACCCTGAATTTAAACTTTGCTGTTTGCAGCTAACGATTTATAATACATATTTTTTAATTACTTGAATTTATATTTTCCATTTTCACACATTGTTTAATTGTTAAATCATAGATATCAAGATAACTTAAGAGTTCCTGTATGAATATCCTTTCTTCTTTTTGTTTTCCCTCCTTTTATTTTTCCTTTTTTACGAAAAATAATCACATAGTTTTCTTATTATATATGTATGACATCTTGATAATTGTCATACCAAATATAATAAAATTTTTATTTAATCCATAATTACATGCACGATCTTTTAATTTAAATACTTTTAATATAAATTTAGTAATTAAAACAAAATATTCTTGGGTGTTAAAGTTTACTTCATTATAAAGCATTCGAATAAAAAAAAATACAAATTATATAACTTTTCCTCCTGAATTAAATATGGCATTATTAAAATGAATTATTGCCAATGAATAAAATAAGAAAAATCATTCTGTCCATAGCGAGGATCGAACCAACACGATGATCGGAACAGAGAAGAAACGCGCCTTATACCACTGAGCCATCCTTTTCTCATTTGAGTGTACTCTAAAACTGGTTAGGTTCTAGATTTAAGTTTATGCATGTGCAAATGGGGGCAAATTCGTGTGAAAAATGAATTGGACGAAAATCCCTTTTCGTTTTAATATATAAGATGGCAACTAGTAATTTCTGATTTTCTGTGTTTTGGACATATTAACACATAATAAAACAGGCATCTGCAGGTCTTGATAATTATCTAATGTCATAATTTTTCTTTTTAAAATGAAAAATTTTTGTCAGATGTTAATTTGTAAAATATCATAGCTCATGATATCATCTTCATTATAATAAGATATTTGGCCATATGTTGTTATCTAATCATTTTCATTTTTATTCAATCATTTATGTATACAGACATCATTTTACATTCACATTAAAATGAACTAATACTTTTCTTGTATTTCTGATCTTACATGTGTAGCTCATAAAAAGCATGAAAATCTAACATATTTTAAATGATGCACCATTCTCAAAATAAAAATTGCTCGTTTTAACTGTGCTTATATTAAGTGAGTTTGATTGCATATTATACAAGTTCTATTTTCTTTTTATTACATTAATAGTTAGTATATTTCTAAATTGAGTATATGGATGTGAAGAGGAAAAAACTAAAAATCATTTATACTAAAATTGATTTTTCAGAGTCGTCACTACACTTTTAAAAATTTGTAGCAAACTGTCCAGTCATTTAACAGTTTTTAAAGGAAACGATTAAATAACCATAATTCATCTCTATTCTGACCAATGAGACTGCTTCATAAAAATATGAATATTCTTTGCAAATTACACATTTAAAAACCTAACAAAATAATTAATGGAGAGTATGATTTTATGGAATGGAATTTTGTGAAATGGTCAATTTTATCAAGAGGAATTTTGTGAAGGGGTTATTTTATATTAATGCTCCTACTCTGGTTGCCACAAGGAAAGTACCAAAAAAATAGTTGCAAAAGTAGCAACTTAAAAATAGATAACAGCTGTAAAATAATTATCCCAACTTTCTTGATATAGAATTTAATCACCCTTTAAAAAGAAAATTTCAGATCAAAGTATTTAGGAATGATATTACAGATATAGTAGTCATCTTCACCTTTTTAATATCGAATTTAATTACCTTCTAAAAAGAAAATTTCCGAGAAAGTATTTAGGAAGGTTATTACAAATATATATAAAGAGATTTTTTTTTTTTTTTTCTGAGTAAAAATTCAATGTGAAAAATAATATGACAAACACATCACACATCAAAAAAGAAACTTAATTCTCAAGTGACTGTTAGCTTAGGGACAAAACTGAAATACCATTCTTGTACCATTGAAAAAAATTGTTTAACTCTTAGAAAAATTTCCTGTGCTTAAAAAAATCAAGGAAGATGTTGCACAAAAAGCTGCCTTGGCATAAAAAAATTTCATGTACTCAAAAAAAAAAAAAAAAAAAAAAAAGAAAAGAAATCAAGGAAGATGTTGCACAGAAAGTTGACTTGGCATGAGAATAGTTGCTTTCCTAACATTTTACTTATTACAAAGTTATTATGGTAGCATTGGACTGGAAATAGTTTTCTTTTACTTGCTTGTGGCAACTCTTTTTTTTTTTTTTTGCGCTACTGAACAGCATTTCTGACATTAGGCCAGAAGCCATTCTAGTTTTGCTTGGTGAGTAAATAAATAAATAAATACCACAATACTCATTAATTTCATTTAACCACAGGTGAGTAATGTGATTTCATTTATTGTAACTAAAATAATAACCAACCACACATTTAAAAGAGAAAATAATAATAATAAAGCAACAATGACAATTTTACAACAATTTTAATTAATTGCAAAACAAATAAAATATTAGAAAGAAATCAGATTTCTGCACATGTAGGAAAATAAAAATAAACTGACTTGAGATACTCTTTCAACAATACAGTCATCAGCATAGGTCCCTTTATGCATGCAGGCAAGTCTAACAAATCTGGGATCTTTAACAATTCTAGAGAAACAAGAAAGATCATTTAATGTTGAAACTAGTCTGACATATAAATAAATACAATAGAAAATATATTACTAATATTTTTCATATATTAATGATATAGTAATAAAATAATAATCATATTCATAATATATTAATGATATAGTAATAAAATAATAATCATATTCATAATATATTAATGATATAGTAATAAAATAATAATCATATTCATAATATATTAATGATATAGTAATAAAATAATAATCATATTCATAATATATTAATGATATAGTAATAAAATAATAATCATATTCATAATATATTAATGATATAGTGGCTCATATATCATTGGCACTCTAAAACTGTATTTTTCAACTGGTGTGCTTAAAAAATAAAAAATAAAAGCAGGGGTCGATCCAGGCAAAATTTGGGGCCTGTTTAGGGCCCCTTCACAAAAATCAATTTAATAAAATGGGCCCTTTTACAAAATTCTATTCCATAAAAACTTACTATTTATTATTTTGTGATGTTTTAAAATGTGTAATTTGAAAACAAACAAGTTCACCAGAGAGAAAAACTTCAGCAAAAGGATTTAAAAAAGTTTTTGTTTATAAATGTTTGGTTCGAATTTGATTAACTGGATTTCAACTTTCGTTACAAAATGTTATTTTTCACAAAAATATAATAAATTTCACAAAAATAACCTTTACTTTTCACAAAATGGGCCCCAAGAAAAAAAACCTGCATCGACCCCTGAAAAGTAAAATTCTATAAAATTAGTAAAATTTTACAAACTAACAAAAGTATCTTTCTAGCAACATTCCAAATTATGCAATTTACTTTGTGATGAGTAATAAAGTTGCATTTCTTGAGATTTATTTCAATATTTGAACACACTTAGCATAAATATACAAGAAAATCATAAAAATGTTCTCACACCTACAGATGAATTTGAAGTTGACACTCCAGAGAAAATTTTTGCTGTAGAAAAAAAGATTAAGATAGAAAATGGAGTAGAAATAGTGAACTGATGAAAGAATGTAAACTTATTGAAATTCTTATATATTTTAGAAACTTCAGATTTATTGTACATCAGTTTTGAAGAATGTATTCACCTACCAACACAACTTCTGTGGATAAGATAAGAAATGTTTTAACTCCTTTGCGACGAATGTCATGTATAAAACTTTTTATTTTTTAGTATCACTTAGAGATAGGAATGCTCGGAAACTTCTCAGAAAATTTTAGAATTATTATTATTATTATTATTATTATTTTCTGAAGGGTTATTTTCTATTTGGAAAATTAGAAATTTTATATATATATATATAATAAAACTTTTGTAAATAATAACCACTAAACCACATAAATAATCGACAATAGATAAACTGATAATTACAATACAATACAATACATAACCAAAAATTTAAGATTATCAAAATTAAAATAAGAGGGGAAAAATACTTAAAGATATGTAAAGAAAAAAAAAACAATATGCAGAAAGTGAAAATTATTACAAGAGCAATTGAAAACTTATATAGTGGAACACTTTTTCAAGTGCAATATTCCACTAATATAAGTAAAATGTAATAGATTTCTGTTTGAGTTAATAGCCATGAGCTTAATTTATTAACCCAAATTGCCTAATCAATTACCAAATGAAATTTAAAGTGAATTGAATAAAAATGGACAAATATTGAGAACCTGAACATATATGTGCAAATATATAAAAACAGTATTTGAAATAGATTTTGAATTTTAGGGGGGGGGGGGGGGTGTTCATTCTCTGTTAATCAAGATTTTAGGAGAGAATTTTCATAATTCAGTTTCTTAATTATCTTAAAATTTGTTTTACATTATTACAGTCCACAGAGTAAAGAGGAATTGGAGGTGAAACATTTAAGTTTGGCATGACGGCAAAAATGCAACCCTACATTCGGCCCAAACAACTGGCAGCTTACTTTGAAACCCTCTCCCTGTCCTTGTTCCACGTGCAGCCTCTCTCCATCCAATGAAATATCTTGTTTGGGCCTAATGATTTGAGCGATAACCGGTTTCATATTGCAAGCCATTTTTACAGTTTACTTACTCTCTATTCTTTCTCTTAACTCTGTGGTTACAGTCACATATTACATTTATAGTAATCCCTACAATGCAATTAAATCACATAAAATATAATGCTTAATACTGCCTTTCATTTATATGATTAAAATCTTTTAATACCCCTTGTGTAAAATTGAGAGAGTCAACAGTGACTTAGCAAGGATCTGATTAGACTTTTCTCCCAGTGTCCTGTTTTTGTGAAATTGTGAACAGCTTTTTACATTTGTGAAAAATCTAGTCATAATTTCGTGAATTTGAAATGATTATTATATTCAGGTTCTTGTTTATACATTTTTAAGAAGATATATGTATGTAAAATACACATATTTTCTTTATACAGATAAAAGTGACAAGTCATATTTTATTTTGAAATGATTAAATTTGTGAAAACTTCAGTTTGGAGAGGGAAATGTTTTATGAAAGTATATTTTAAGACAAAGAAGAGTTTTGTGAAGGGTCATGTTTTAAGGTGAAACGTTTTTCGGATGAAAAATTTTGTGAAGAGTGCTGTTTTGAAATGAAAAAAATTGTGAAGGGTCCCTTAAAGGATCCAATTTCTTCTTAAATAGATTCTTGCTTAGAGTTGACAATACATATTAAATGAGATAACAAAATAAGCTGCATGGTATAAGAAAATAATATATATTTAGATAAATTTTATTTTGATGATGCTTTAAAAAAGTTAATTTTTCTTTAAGAGTTTTACACCTGGAGAATGCTTCTTAGATGTACAAATAGCTAATATTGATTAAATTTATGAAAGAACAGTTGCTCAAATATTCTCATATATCTTGTCACAATGATAAGCTCCACGTTTGAAGTCGTTGACAACATGGCAGAAAAATTCGGAAATCCTGTTATGGATTCTCCCTGATTATCATCAAATTAGTTCACTCATGAAAAGAATTTAAAGAGAGAAAATCCACAAAACATTTTTTAGATTTTCCTATTTTGGATGCAATTCCTGCAATCCAACACGCTATTTCAAACCCTGAATAATATATTCAAAATTTTATAATAGCTACATTCTGATGCTTTTTCTTTCTTTTCCCTTTTTATGCAAATATTAACCTGCAGGGTTGATGCAGGTTTTTTTTTCTTGGGATCCATTTTGTGAGAAATAAAATTTATTTTTGTGAAATTTATCATATTTTTGGGAAACATAATATTTTGTTACGAAGACGAAATCCAGCTACACAAATTCAAACCAAGCATTTAATAATAATAACTTCTGTTAAAGTTTTCCATTCTGGTGAATTTGTTTTCTTTGCAAATTACACATTTTAAAACCTAACAAAATAAAAATAATTAAAATGGTCTATCTTTGGGTGTATTTGGCATATAAGTCGATCCCATAATTCATTCATGAAAGAAACTATACTTTTACATGATTATTGATATTTGGGAGAATGGTAATTAAAGCTTTTAAAAAGTGTTTGAACGATGAGAAAGATGATATTTTAAAAATTCGGGTTCATTTTAATCCATATGTAGAAGATTTTCCAGAACTTTGTGAAATCTAACAATGATAAAGAACATTTAGATTTTCCAGATGAATAATTTGCAAGAACAGCAGTATGTTAGGAATAAATCCCTTCTTTTACTGATATTTTTGTTTAAAATATTGAAAAATACAATAATTTATACTTTCCCTAGTTTAGTTCATTTCATAGTTATAAATTTTCTAAGTCAACCTTTATTAAACGTTAACAGTTGACTTAGCCAATATATTATATATGTTCTTTATCTTTATTTTAAAATGGAATTAATTTTTATAACAATTATAGAAAATAACAATAACTTCTTTTAATTATGTCAGAAATAAAATTGTGGGTTATAACAGTAAGAAAAAAAAATCAATGCTTATTTTGTAACTATTTCTACAGCTACTTTATATCTGTAAAATAAGAAATAACCCCTGAAATTTCTTAAGAGTTTTGGTGGTTTAAAAAGTCAACTTATGCACAGGAAGACACAGTAATAATAATATCATAAAGTATTTAAAATTTTGAAAAATTTAATTATACAGAAAATAAAAGAAAAACTTACTTTAGAGCTAAACGGAATTTTTTCCCTAATTTTTCTAATTCACCAAGAACACAATCTGTGATGTATGGTATACCTGAAAAATGTTTTAATGAAATATTTAAATAACCTTAAAAATGAATTTGAAAAGAGAGCACTGTCCAATAAAATATACTAAATCAATATTATATTGATATAGAACAAAACAAAACACTCTCCTCCTATTTTATTATCAAAATGCCAAATTATGTTTCTTACATGAAAAGTATCTATTTCAAAATTTTAATTTAATTTGACCATTTTGGCTCACTTCTCTAAAAAGATTCTATGAAGAATGTATATATATACACAGTGTATTTTTTCTAATAAAATTTTCAGGGGGACTTCCCAATCTGACTCAAGGAAATCTTAAAAAAAAAAAAAGAAAGAAAACAACAATCCCAATAACAGAATTTTACCAACGTTTGAATTTTAAAAATAGGGGTATTTGTATAGCATACAAAGCACTTTTATAACACATCGCAAGAATTAGGGCAGGTCTCTCATAATGTGCTGCACATATCCCTTGGTACTCATTGATTGCTTAAAAAAAATAGTACTAGACTAGCTGACCCACCCGGCATTGCTTTGGCCTGTGATAATAAATAAATAAATCAAGTTTTTATCATTTTATATCTTTAACCGATTTTGTATGAAATTATATTTTTAAATGAAAAATTCGCGAAAAAATATTGATGTTTAGTGATAAAAGCGCTCATTTTCTTGTTCTTTTGTCCAAACTCTTTGGAATCTTTTTTGGTTATAAATAAAACGGTTTTACAGCTTGTGTAAAAATATTGTTATCTAGTTGTAAAAGAAATGTCTTCTTCTTGCTTTTTTGTTTGTTTTCGCATCAGCTCCTTCAACATAGCAATAAAAAAATAGCTCTCATCTTCTGAACTCTTTTGAAATTTCAATTGGTTATAAATATAACTGTATCCAAGCTCTCTTTAAAATTTTACAAAAAAAAAATGCGTATTTAGTAGTGAAAACATGCGTTCTTAAAAAAAAAAGCTTTCAACACAATGGCCGGCCATATTAGGCCATCTGTTTTCAATCAACCCTTTTCAACACCCCTACGCTAAACAGGTAAGGGCTAAACCCATTTCCCGTTTCTAAGGGTAGAAGCCATAAAAAAAACGTTGAAGCATGCGCAAAGAGACTATTTTCATGTGGAAAAGAGAGTGTGAATTTGACAGAATGCACTTTTCGCTTTAAACATATAGATGCTGAAGATGATTTACAACTCTTTTAAATAAATTAACATTGAAATCAGAACACTGGCTCTCAGCAAATTAACACTGAAAATTCAACAAATATGAGGATATTACTCTAAAGATAAAACTTTTTTTATTTACTAGTGATGACAAACAAATATTATGCAGTATTTTTCATCAACTATTGTTTTAATAAACATATTTTATAATTATAAAATGAATTATTTTCTTTCACAATTTGAATTAGTTTAGATTATTAAGATGCAGGAACAAGTTTTCAAAATATTAACCAGTATTAAACAAGTTATACAAATGTAATTTTTATGTTTGATATTCCATAATAAAACAACTGTTTCGATTTTCTAAGAAATAAAAATACAATGTTAAAATTGAAAAAAAAATGTAATTTTTAATTTTCTTAATCAGGGGTGGGGAATTTTCCGAAAATCTTACCAGCTAGCAAGATGCAACGTACATATGAAAATTGTTAGGACAAAATGTACACAATTACAAAAATAGTTAATTACTATTACTACGCATTTTCATATTTTTTTTCTATAAAATTAAAAAATATATACAACAGAAGAAAGCTTATTATAAGCCCAGTAGTAGAAATTTCTGTGTTAATCTGCAGCAAACCAAAACTTAATCTGCAACCCAAGAATGCTAGATCAACCTTACTATCATAAGAAATTATAGTAACTCATAAAATAAGCAAAATTTGTATTTACAAAGAAAACAAAAACAAGAAAAAAAACACAATAAATCTAGAAACAAAAAGAAATTTTGGCAATTTTTCATAGTTCAGAATTTTATTTTAAGATGTTAGACTAATCTGTAAAGTCTAAAATAATCTGCAATGCCTCTGCCGTGTTGTACTGTTTCTGCTACTGGGACTATAGGGCAGAACTTAGTACAATGTTTACATTGCAGTAATTTGGAAAGTTGCAACATACAGCTAATTAGCTAAAAAACACATTTTTTAGCATATCTTCTATAGCCTGCAGTTTTTCAAATTCACTCGCCCCATCACAAAATCCACTCGCCAGTGGCGAGTAAAATAATGTATTTCCCCACCGCTGTTCTTAATGATTATAAAAAAAAAAAAAAGCAATTATTATTATATAATACAGTATTATACAAGGTTTAAACTTTAAACAAATAAATTAAAATGTATGCCAGCCAAAATAGATTATTCAATTGCTTAGTTAAAATTCATTTTAAAAGAAGTATACTTACATTTTCCATACAAACAATCCATCATTGAAGTAAATACATCTAGCTTGTTCTTTATAGAGAAATTTACGAAATTTGTATCAACTATGATATGATATGGTGGTCCAAGGGCTGTGTTATATTTAAAGAATAAAGCAGAAGAATACTGAGGCCTACAGGGAAGATTTTTTTTTTTTTATAAAAACAAAAACCATTATTCAACATAGTAAAACATTTAATAATTATTATTACAGTACGATGGAAACTGCTAATAATGAAATCGAAAGGAGCATACAAATTACAGTAGAATTAAGGTAATATGAACCACCTAAATTGAAGTATAAAAAAATTCAACTTTTAAAAATACCTTGAAAATCACAACATGTTCTAAGAAAACCAGATATAATGAAGTCCATGTATAATAAAATAATTTTTATGTTCTTTAAACTTCAATATAAGAAGTTTCCATTGCAATTGTTATTGTTATATACAGACTGTTCACTAAATTTAAAAAAGTGGTTTGGTTATTTATCTTGACATTTAAAAAACGCATTACTCAATTATTTATGTAATGATATATCTTTTTTTCGACTTGCTAGCTACTAAGGATTCAAGAAAGATGTTCAAGTGTCATATAATCAAAAACATTATACTTTTCATATTTTACTTTAATTTTAATAATTTTCAAATGATTTTCTGCACTTTATATTTGGGTATTAATGCAAATATATTTTATGCTTAACATTTTTTAACCAGATATTTTTTCATTCCATATAATTATTTAATATACTTATTTATTTAATAGAGTTTATTTTTTTAAAGTAAAATATTTTTTTTGCAGCTTTGATTTGGAGACAATCTTTCATTTGATTTATGAGGAAAATTAGTTTAATTTACTGCCAAAATTTAAGTTTTCCCAACGCTGTGAGGAAAGTATATAAATAAAATACTGTTACTTACATATTCTGTTAAAAAATGTACATAATAAATATATATATAAGGCGCTACTCATCATACATTGAATCCAAAGTAATTTAAACTATGTAGTAACTAACTTAGTAGACTTATTTTATATAAAAACATGGCAATTCATATGAAGAATCGTTTTATAAATACAGCAAAAATAGCATCAAGATCAAATTTTCTTTCTTTATCCAGTTTTCCCAACTCTTAGGAAAGTAAAATTAGTATAAAAATATGATAGGAGCAATGAATATGAGCAAAATACAGTAGATTCCAGTTAATTGAGACACACTGGTTTTATCACGATTTGTCCTGATAAAGCAGCTGCCCCAATTATCAGAAGTAAAGTTTGATATTTTAAAAATTAAATGGTGTTTCAAGTAATCATAATGTACTTATTTGATATTGAAGGTTAATTCTTTCAACTCAGTAGGTTTAAAAGTATTTAATACATTACTTACACTTCTTTAACTTTTGGTGTGTCTTCCTTCTTTTTCTTGGCTTTTATTACACGATCTTTCTTTTTTCTGTATAATAGAAGAAACAATCTAACATCAACAAATTAATTTTATGCATGCTGGGGGCAAAAGTAAATATCCCCACAATTTCTGTCACATAACATAATATAAAACTGATACCAGTATCAATCAATGGGAATAACATATACCTATGTTTGTTATACTGCAGTTTGTGGACCTCAAGGGGTTCACAACATGTCTTCAAAGGGTCGTCACAGAGGTCTCACATTCAATGTGAAATTTTTCATATATAGAATGAGAGAAATTTTGCAAGCAAAATGAAAGAAAAAACTTTACTTAATGCTATTAATATGGAAAAACTGTTAAACCAGTAAAATAATGCATAAACATTTCTTTGATGTTGCTTAGATGTTGGGTATTCTGCTCTATCATAATAATATCTGTTCATGTGGATTAAATGTGATATTTAATAAAAAGTAGTTTCTCTCCCCCCACCCCCCGCTCTCTCCCCTTCTGTATTAATAATCCCTATTTGCATTTGCCAATGTTTCTTTATTAATTACATCATTGTCCATTAGAGTTTTATTTCTTTGTCTATACAAAAATCAGGATTTAGCTAAAATGAAAAAATACCAGCTGATTTTCAAAATTCTTAGAAAATTTTTATCCCCAGCCCAGTTTAAGTAAGGATGCATAATTTTCCAATCCAAAAATCCAATTTTATATACCTTATAATAATCCCACACAATTTTTAATTCCGTATATTATATCTTCCCCCCAGTCCACCATTTTATATTGTGAAAAAGAAAATATTTTGCAGTCTGGAATTATCAAAAAAGCATGTAACTCCAGTGCACCTGCCCTATTGAAATAGAAATAAAATCATTTTCCATTTTCATTAATAAGTTTTTAATTAATATTTTGAAAAGTTACTGATCGATTTTTATGAATTTTGATTTTTTGAAATCATGACTTTTTTTTAGACTATGTGCCTAATATCAAATCAATAAACATAATAGTTTTATTTATTTTAATATGTCCACAAAACTACCGAGTTGGCTTTCAATCTGGCAGCCCCATTTATAGTAACACTCTTTTCTGTCTAGGTCCAATTCTCAAGTCTGGTCAGTTTTTGGCTGAAATAAAGAAAAGTTACTGTCCGCTTTTCACAAAATTTGCATTTTTGGAATCAGAAAAATAAACTAAGTATATATTGTGAGTTTTGAATCCATACCTCCAATAGTTTTTTTAATATTCGAGGATAAGTTGTCTGGAATTAATAAAATGGTAATTTCTTTTGTGGTTACAATTTACAATAAAAATAACCATTTTCGAAGCACATTTTAATGATTATTAATTAATATCATGGCTAATTTTCAAAATATTAAAATTCTGATTCTCAGGTGCACCAGGACAGCTTTGGACCATCATCACTTAAATTTTCAGACTTCTAGGTCGGCTAGATTTACCTAGCCATTGCCGATAGACACACAGAGTTAAACTTTCTTTTCTTAGTATAGATATGATAATGTTTTAATTTACTATTAGTATTTACATAAATAAATTATGTATAACACTAGATTAATTTTAACACAATTATTCAAATTGGTAAAGAAACAATATGAGTTATCAGTTTAACTCATATTGTTTCTTTACCAATTTGAATAATTGTGTTAAAATTAATCTAGTGTAATGACGTATCCAGTGTTTACTGGAGTTCCATTATCTGCGATCGATTCTGTTGAGCTGATTCAGATATCAGACCAGATGCTATGATCAATTAGGTTAACTGGATGAATTAGGTCCTCCAGATTCGACTGGGATGGCTCAGTTGGTAGAGCATGGCAGCTTCAGCCAAGATATCCCAGGTTCGAATCCTGGGCCGGACATTTTTCGTCCAGTTGGAAATTTACAACTCAAATTATGTATAAATACATAAAATCATGATTTTTTATTATCCTTCACTAACAAAACCCTTGTAAATGGCAACAGCAGATGAAACTCTGTCAATTAATATCAAAGAGGAAATTCTTACATCTGAAAAAATTAAATGTCTTCAACAAACATTCTAAGTTGCTCTGTGATAGAGCAAGTTCTTCATTATTTAATTATACAATTCCATTTATCAAATCAGTTTTTCAAGCACAAAACAAGCAGGGCGGTCATTCTGACAAGCCAAGTAGCAAACATCAGACCACTTACTCCTTACTTACAGGAAATATCTTCTTAATGCTAATTCACGCAAACTTACCAGTGTAAAATATAAAAAAAATAAGCATTACAGAAAAGTAAAATGAAAAGTAGAAGAATCTAATAAAGAAGTTCTTTAATTTGAGACCAAACATATCTTTGTAAGTCAACTGTTATAAGCAGAGATACAGAATAAAAAAAAATCTGAAGATACTGAAAATCAAATATTTCGTTTTCTTCATCAGTTCCATTTTTAAAGCTAAACTGAAGGATAGAGGAAAAAAAAAGGAAAGGATGGAAATTTTAGATAGGTAACTACTTAACCTATGTGCTTTTACAAAGTTCAATTTATAAAAATTAAAAATTCTATCCTCAATTAGCAAAAAATGTAAACTCTGAAATTAATAAAATACCAGTGGCATAGTGCAGATCTTGCCTTAGAGTCGACACCTACGAGTTAAGGGTCCGCTTCCCTCACGTGAAAACATATGCTCGCTAATGTTAATCCTATGGGACACTATTTTTTTTCATCAAAAAAATTAATCAAGGGCAGAAATAGAGATTGATCTCTACTATCCAATACAAAACAAAAAAAAATCGTTTAAAAATATTTAAATGCAAACAAGATATTAGAAATATAATGCCCCATAGGATTAACATTAGCGAGCGGGTGTTTTCATGCGAGAGGAGAGGACCCTTAACTATTTTATGAAGAGATGATTTCAGGGCTTTTCTTAACAAATTAAAATTTGGTACTTTTATCAAGTATTCATTATAATAAAAATTTCAGTATTATAATAAATTGCCTTTATTGCAGCAAAATTGTCTGTACATTGGACAAAAGAAAAATGCCAGTTAAAAATATGTTAAATATAACTGTCAAATCTATAACTTAACTCCTACATTATCTACTAAACCTATCATATTATGGTATTCAGAGCCGTACCAAGTACTCGGTATATATGTGGTACTTTACTAGGCCTATTCGGCCAATTTGCCGAGTACTCGGCCAATACTGAGTAGTAAAAATATCATTTTTTAAGCATATTTGAGGACAAAAAAATTTATAACTGATCTATAAAAAGTTACTTGAATATAAATGTATAATATATGCAATCATTCACAAAAACTATTTGCTTGGTACAAAAAAATATATCTACAAAATAGAGAAAAAAGTAAGAAAAAACCCTGATGTAAAATTAATGCTGATTAAAATTAATTTAGTTTTATAATTATACAAAAGTCATTTTTGAATTTGTAGGAAAAGACTGATTTTGGATAAAGAAACAGTTTGTAGAAACAGAAAATACATAATATAATAAATGCAATAAAACACATTTTAATAATTTGTTATATTGTAAATTATGTTACAAAAGCACCAATTGTGTTACATTTTCAAAAGATAGGGCATTCTTTTATTATTGTAAATTTGGCCTGCCTCAGAAAAAATGCACTTGCTGCAAGCACTGCTAAAACAATGCTTTTGTATGCTGTACGTATGAAAAAATGAAAAGAAACTGTAAAATAAGGTAGAGTTAGAAAATATGAAAAATTTTGCATTATTCAATGAATTGTTACAGCAAACAATAACCATTTTTTATAGACAGATTTCAGGAATCGGATTGAGTAATGATGGGTTTTAATTTCATATTGGTTAATGTTGTTTTTATGTATTATTATTTTTTCATATTTTGTAAATAATACTACAACTGTCTTAAAATTTTGAATTTACAAAAAAAAAATACGATTATATGCTCAAGAAACATGTTTATGTACATGTATAAATGCACACACACATAGGAATGTTATCCCTTCATGTGTGCATCAGTGATTTTTTCTTACACACAATTACTCGGTACTCGGCCAAAGCACTATTCGGTACACCACTAATGGTATTTTAAGAATAACTAAAATGCTACTCTCCTGAAGAAAAGGTTGAAATTCTGTTAAAAATGCAATGCATAATTTGTTTTCATATAAATCATAATTTATTTTTTAAATTTTAATTTCATATTGTAAAATTATGGAAATTACAAGACTAAGATATTTAAAATTAGGTTTTTAAGTAGCATGTTCATCCAAAATATCAGCATAAGATTATTACTTTAGGAAATTAGAAAATATAATGGAAGTAAATTAACATTAGAGAGTAAAAACTGAATAATTTTAATTCCCAGTCAGGCTTGCGATGATCACTTGAAATATGGGATCCTAAGCAAGATTGATAGATTTATTTATTGTATCCTACTGAAGAGAACAGGGGCTAAAAATTGAATACCATTGAAAAAATGAAATTTTTTCATTTTAATATGGAGATTAGGGTGGTCCAAAAAAACTTTTTTTGAGCTAGAGTCCGGGCCACCCCCTACTTTTTTTAGACTCATCAATAATATAATGCTGGTAAATTTTTAGCTTTCTACTCAAATTCTAAGAGGGTGCTCAATGACTCCCAACAATTTAACATTAGCAGGAGTATAGGAAATGCAACAGATATTTTACACTTCAAACTTAGATTTAATTTTTGTCAGAAATTTTTAGTAGAAATTTATTTTGTTGTATTATATATATATTTAAATATTTCTAAAATATTTTATTGTATGTAACATTTTTTCTGATAATTATTTACTTACATAAATATAAAAGGAATTTAACGGCAACACTAAACCAAAACTAGAATTCTACCAACGCATTTTACTACCAATTGAAAACAATTTTTAAGAGAAACATTTAATTTTTATGGTAATTTTTTTTTTTAAATAATTATCTTATATATTTTCAAATTCTGCATCTAGCAACAAACATCTCTTCCATAGTTGTTTACATTTTGCACATGGCTATTTCTAAGTGAAAGGTAACAAAGGAAAGTAATATTTAAAATGGATTTAATTATTTATTGTAGGAATTTTTGCTTTCAAATAAGTATCAAGTCTTATATTTATGTTACATTTTTATATCTCTTACATAGTTGTTTACATTTTGCACATGGCTATTTCTAAGTGAAAGGTAACAAAGGAAAGTAATATTTAAAATGGATTTAATTATTTATTGTAGGAATTTTTGCTTTCAAATAAGTATCAAGTCTTATATTTATGTTACATTTTTATATTGAATATTAATCTACTGTGTTATGTGATGCTAACATTATTTATGTTACAATTCATAAGACAAACACTATTCCTAATGCGAAATAAAATAATCACAAAATTTGTGAATTGATCAATAATTTTAATTTTATGAAATATAGCCATTCTTTTCTGCTTAAAGAAATTTTATAGCTAAAAATTTGTGATGGCTTTAGTTTCAACTCGCCATAGTAATGAAATTTTTCTGATTGGTCTAAGAGCAATAGATCCATTGACTGCACTGAAACAATTAGCTACGACAAGACAAGTACTTCAGCGCTTTCATTATCATTTGAAAGAATCAAAATTGGTACGATCTGCTAGCCATTTAACAGTTGAAGAACTAATTCAGCTATGGCAGAAATCTGCAATTCCTACAAAACTAAAGAAACATATAATTGAAAAGCTTGAAAACATTCATTCTCATTGGCTCTTGTTAAGACATTCTTCTACAACCCAACAACAACGAATGGATAGATTTCTTGAAGATTTAGACATTCTTTTTGATATTGCTCAAGCCAATGCTATGAAAATAATAAGAATTAAAGAAGATTATGAATTTCTTCAGGATCAAAGAACCAGTCAAAAGATCTACATGGGTTTCGAAGATAAAGAGCTAAAGGAAAAGTGTAAACGTTCTCTTTAGAGACAAAAAGAGGAGGAAGAACGATGCATTAGAGCCTCTTTACCCTCAGCTGCTGTCTGCTCATTTGATATTTGTCTAATTAGTGAAACGGAAAACTCTGGAACTTCTGATTTTAAATCAGACGATGAATTTATTCCATCACAATTAAAGATGAAGTGTCAGCTTTTGAAATTGGAAGAACACACACAGATAGTGTCTAAAAAAGAACTTTTTACTCCTCATGTTACCAGTGCCTTAGACAGAAATAAAATATCTGATCGTGAAGCATCTCGTCTAATTGTTCCACTCGCAACAGCTCTTGGTCACAATCCGTCTTGCCTTCCAGTTTCAAGAAGTACTATCCGACGAACACATAAAAAAGCCTGGAAGAAATATGCAGAATCAATAAAAGGTGAATTCAGACCAGATTTCCCTTTAGTGGTTCACTGGGCTGCTGCCTGAAATTTTTGGATGTGGAAACGTTGATCGACTACCAGTATTTGTATCTGGAGATGGTCTTAATAAGCTCCTTGGAGTGCCAAAACTGATTGCTGGAACTGGAAAAAATGCAGCCAATACTATACATATTTTACTGAAAGAGTGGAATGTCACAAAAATGGCTCAGGTAATATGCTTTGACTCAACAA
This sequence comes from Maratus michaelseni, assembly GCA_963931845.1. NCBI lineage: Eukaryota > Metazoa > Arthropoda > Arachnida > Araneae > Salticidae > Maratus > Maratus michaelseni. The sequence goes on along the minus strand of OZ007593.1, from coordinate 332,349,739 downwards.
GCGTGAACACTGGTTATTTAAATGGAACCTGTGTTTTACTTGAAAAAATACTTCAATGTGAAATCTTCTGGTTAGCTTTGTCGCCATCATATAATGGAATTGGTCTTGGCAAAAACATTTACTTTGTGTTTTGGATCTTCAAGTTCTCCAGATATTCCAATCTTTAAAAGATTCAAGGATGTTTGGAATGGTGTTGTGAGGGATAGTTATATAGAGCACTAGAACTAAATGCAGAAACGAAATAAGAAGCCTAATGCGAGAGGTGAACCTGAGATTTTCAAATAAGATGATGTGCGATTGTCAGACTTTGCGAAAAGAAGAACAGCAGTATGAATATAGGGAAATCATTTTTAAGCCTCTGCCCTGATAAATGGAATGATAATGATGACTATTGTAAAGGAAAAGAATGGCTGCAAAAATTGCAAACAGAAAATGTATTCATCAGATACTAAAATCAGTTTTAGACAGTATTTTTTAATATTAAAGAGCAAATTATACTTACAGTTCTATTTTTCACTTCTATATTGTTTTATTCTTTTGTCAGAAATTGTAAAATAAAAAAAATATATGCACAAATTTTGGAGGATTTTATTTTTTAAACAAATATATAGAAATATTACAATAGAATACACTAACTTATAAAGTTTGTGGGGATTGAGCACCCTCTTGCAGTTGAAATATGAAGTTTAAATTTTACCAGAATATTACTGTACACAAGTCTAAAAAATTTGAGGGGTGGCCTGGTATTTATATAAAACTTTATTTTTTTACATATACAGCTGGACCACCCTAATGGAGATAGCCTCCAAGAAAAACTAAAAAAAATATTTCAAATAAGAGCATATCACTCAAAATCAAATGCTACTGATTTCATTTTCTTACTACTATTATTTATAATGCATATGCAATGAATTACTACAGGGAGTGTTTATTTCCTCCCCCCTCCCCCACGGACTGTACATAATTAAAAATGTTGATTTAAATTACATGTAATGCTTTGTGTAGTTTAAAAAACAAAATTATATATACTTACATCCTGCCATCAGATAAGCTTAGAACTTTTTTAGTCGAAGCAAATTTAGGTTTGCACTTTCCCTAAAAAATAATAAGAAACTTTTAACACATAAGATTTCATAAAAAAATCTACTAATAATCATTAAACAACTAATTTAAACAAAAAAGGTTCATTTAAAAAAAAAAATTAATAAAATGAATAACATTATTTATAGACAGGGCAGCAGCGACAAAAATGACTATGTCATTGAGTTGAGAGTTGAAATTATGATATAGAACAAGAATATTAAGAGTACATGAAAGAATGGCCAGTCTACCTTGGCATATTTTAATATGATATGACAGCAGCTATTTGTCATTTTGGAGGCACTATCAAGTCATCAAGTTTTGAGATGAAATTGGTGCCAAATTAAAGCTTAAACAAAGTATTTAAAAAATAGTTTAGTCTGTGTGGGCATATCTTGATAGGACCCTCCGGCAAACTAAAATTTATGACAGAAAATGATATATTGTTGTGAGCTCGGGGTTCAAAAGGACTGATGCCAATATATAAGAACAATCAAAAGGCTTTATTCACTATAAACAGTGCAATACAAACACCAATATCTTCTGAAAATTACAAGATATTCAGTAATCTTCAAATCCAATAAAAGCACAGCAAAATTTCACACAGAAACAATGCGTTCAATACGACGTATCAACGACAAAATCGATCCGAGAAACACAGTTCTCAATGCAAAGCCTCTCGTATGAATTTAATCGCAGTTGACAGACAACTAACTGAACTGAACAGGTGGAGGTCCCTTAAAGATAACTGTAGAATTTTCCAGAGCCTTCAGATGCTAGAAATTACCAGAAAGTGCTTTAACTTTCGATAGAGAACCTAAGCGAGAAAGGATCCCAATGTACAGGTATAAGGGGGGGTGGTTGCACAAAAAGTCGCCAAATCCGTCGCCAACTTGGCGACATTTGGCGATATATCGCCAAATTTGGCGACAAAAATAAGTCGCCAAAACCATCGCCAACTTGGCGATAAACCCATTCCTTGGCGATATTTCCATTGACTTCCATTATAAAGATGAGGGTGTAAGGTTGTTTTTCTTGCAAACCACCTGAGGCCTTTAGCATTGAGTTACATGATGCTCAATAGGAAATACATTAATAATACTGCAATTTTCACAATAATAAAATAAAATAAATTTAAACAAATGGAATATTTACAGATATATACAAAATTCATAACAATATATTACAGTACAGAACCATTTAAATTAACAGCACAGGAAAGAAACAAACTGCCGAAAAAAAATCTCGATTTTTGATTTAATGATAGACACAAATCATGACTTTTTCTTTACAGATTGACAAAATTTGTGATTTTTTGGGACAGATCACCAAAAATCTCAAATATATTTAAATTGCAAATCTCCTGAGGCTGTGTGTAATCTATTCCACAAATACAATATCAATTAAGATCAAAGTGTAGTTGTTGCTAATTGTAATTTACAATTATCAAATCTGAAAATTCTATCAGAAACATAAAAGTTCTCTCTGCGCAGGTATTCATGACTCATTAGCTTGAAGTTATGAAACGAGGAGTAGACATAAAAATCTTCCACAGTGGAAAGCTTTGAAGCCAAAAAACGAGTTTTTCTCCTCCTCTCCCGCATATACCATACTTGACTTTGACCGATAACAGTTTCAAGTGCAAGAGGCAGCTAAATATGGCAGATGAAGGAGAGGGGTCGAAACGGCTTCAAGTGACGTCATTTGCGAATACTCCAGCATTGGATCCTCTGTGTTCATGAAGATATGCTCTGATCTCGACTGCTATCTCTTTTTCTACCTACTGTGCATTCATCATGAGAAAATTCTGCATTTGTTCCAGAGGACTGGCCAATCAATTCATTGTAGGCACACCAGATTCTACCTACATTGATGTCACATACAGATTATCCATAACACAAAAGATATGCGGCAAAAGCGAAAGCATTTGGCATTGCGTACATATTGCACTTACCGATCAGCATAAATATTTTGTTGCTTATGGCTGTCTGTACGTTTGGCAATTCGATCATCCAATTTGGTGATTTCGAATGCCAATATAGCACAAAACTTGCAAGATTTCAGGAATTTTAGGACAGACAACCATATTTTAGGCCATTTCAGGACGTTTTTTTTAATTTCACGACGAGTACTACCCCTGCGATCAGTCACGGAAGAAAACTGTGAAATTGTAAATGAGTCGCAGGAAAAAATGCAAAATTAGACAATATAAATTACTGGAAAATACTGCGAAATTCGTCAATCAATCGCAGGACAATATCGCGATTTTTGTCATGAATAGTTAGCTGGTATAAAACTCTGATTTATAGAAAATTATGTTTACATACGACGATTATTTTATATAAACGGCAAGAAAGTTTAAAACCTTATAGTCGGCCATTTTAAAAAGTGGCCACTGATGAAATGGATTCTACCGGCCACTGAATACTAACCCAATTTCCCAGTTTTCACCTTAATATGTTGTGCTCTTTTTAATAAAGTTTATTTGGAATTAGTATAGCGATTTTCAGTTTTTTCGCATTCTGCGATGATTTTTTGACATTCTTAAAATGATTTTAGTTTCACTCTTTTCATTCAGTTTAATACATTTCATCATCTTTTCAATAAAATTTATTCGGAATTCGTATTACATTTAGTGAATCTTTTATACAATTAATCTTTGGCTAGGGTCTGGTGGGGTAAAATGGGTAGGGATTGATATTTTAGCAAATAACAAATGTTACATTTAAGAGAGAGGTTTTATTTTTTTTAATATATTTTCAGACATTAGTTTAATTGGCAACATTTCTATTCTTTCAAAAAGTTTCTGTGTTGTGTATGGCAACAGGATATACCCTTGTTTTCATCTGTGGAATGTGTATGTTTCAATTGTGTTATTGAAAAACCCTTAAAAATCTATATTTTTGAAAATTATTTTGTAAATATTTTTTATAGCTTCAATTAGTAAAGATTCTGAAGTAAAGTTTATGACAAATCTGGTAAGTAATATTTAAAATACTTTTTTTGTAATTAAAGTTTTTGTGTGGTGGGGTAAAATGGGTATAAGTTAGGCTTAACTAATCCATCCAATTAAAATGTAATTTCATAACAAAAAAATTAGAATAATTGGAATGAAATGTCTTTTTAAATATTTTATATGTAAATATATTTCCTATTTTTAAATTTATTAAATACAATTATTAGAAAAAAGAAAAATATGAGAATATAGGCATTTTATAGTGTGAGAATTTTCAGCTTGCAAATTGATTTTTTTTTTCTTTTACAGGAATAATGCCGAGGAATTATGTTAAGAAAAGAGTTTCTTCTTATTCAGATACTGATTTAGAATTGGCTATTTTAGATGTGAAAAAGGGAAAAACAATTTTGGCAGATGCACGCCAGTATGCCATTCCATTTGAAACACTCAGAAGATGGATTACTTGTCCTCCATCTCACAAAAAATCTGGGCATTCTACTATCCTTACAGCAGAAGAGGAGATTTGTATTGTACAAGCATTAGAATTTCTAGCAAAATGTGGTTATCCATTAGATAGACAAGATGTAATTAATATAGCACAGCAGTATGTTAAATCTTGTAAAGACATAAAATGCGAAAGTGTAGGTGTAGAATGAGCAAGGGGGTTTGAAAAGAGGTGGGCTAATAGATTAGCAAAAAGAAAACCTGAATTGCTAACCAAGGCAAGAGCTAATGATTTGTCATTTGAAGTAGTGAATTGTTTTTTTTTGAGATGTATAGCAATTTGCTGTCCCAAAACAATTTAGAAAATGCACCTGACCGTATATTCAATCTTGAAGTTGGATTGGGAACTGACTTTCGTGCAAGCAAAGTATTTGTACATAAGAAAGATCGCAATGCCTACTTAAAATCCCCTGATGCAGGTAAAGCAATGTACACTGTTTTGTTTTGTGTATCAGCAGCAGGAAATTTTCTTCTACCTCTTACTGTGTAGAAAAGTTTAAACATGTATGAGAGTTGGACAAAGGGTGGACCCCATGGAGCTCTATATGCTTGCACAGAGTCGGGTTGGATGCACGACACAGTATTTGAGTCTTGGATGTCAAGTTTTGTAGAGCATGTCAAACATCTTGAAAAACCTGTGCTTTTAATTTTTGATGGACATGGCAGCTACCTAACATACACCACAGTAAAGAAAGCTATGGATAATGAAATCATTTTACTTTGTTTACTGCCAAATACCAGCCATGCCTTACAGCCTTTAGATGTTGGAGTCTTTGCTCGACTGTGAAGCAGTCATGGAATTTTTTTTTTAAGTTGTGGTACAGGGAGACACGTCTCCAGAAAGTTACTAAAGCTTCATTTCCTCACTTGCTCAAGCAGCTATTTGAAACATTAAAAGGCGAATATGCAGTAAAAGGTTTTAAGGGAGCTGGACTTTATCCTGTAGATAAAAAAGCTGTTGAACACCGAATAATATTCACATTAAAAAATACGTATGAAGAAGTTGCAGATGCCATGCAACCCTCTACTTCAAGCACTGGAATGACAGCACATGTTTCTGCAGAAACTGAAAACAAATTTCTCGATTCACATGATAAACATAGTATGGTTTCCTCTCCTTACAAAGATTTAAAAAGTGCCATTCTGACAGCAATTTCTCCTTCTCAGTCATATGGCACGAAAAATGCATTAGAAAATGCAAGAAGTAAAAGGAAACGAGTGCAGAGCAAAGCTGGGAAAATTTTGACACAGGATGAAGTGGCACAACGTTTCTTGCAAGAAAAAATCGATCGTTTAGAAAAGAAGGAAAATGTAAAGCCCCAACCAAACAAAATAAGGAAAAAAGATCTCCCAAATAAAGATAAAAGATCCCCACCATTCTCAATTACACACCCTACTTGTACAACTTCTGATAGAATGAATGCATCTGAAATTTTACCAGGCAAGTGGGTTAAAGTGAAATATGCAAAAAAAAATTATGTTGTTGAATTCAATGGACAAATTATTGGCATGGAGGAGGGAGGAGAGGAATTAAATGTAAAGTTCTTAACAAAGTCAAGCATTGGTGATTTTTTTATATTTCCTGAACAAGATGACACAGATGTGGTTCCCAAATCTCAAATTGTGAAAATTTTAAAGGAGCCACATTTCAACAATTGTGGTCACTACAGATTTCAAATTTAAAAAATGTACAATTTTTTAAAGTTAACATTTTGATTAATTTTGTGTAATTTTCATTATATAATTAAAATAAAAGCTTAAAATAAAGTTTCCAGTAAATTTAGATAATTATTTATTACTTATTCAATCAATACCCATTTTACCCCACTTCAGAGACAAAAAGTGTATACAAAACAAAAAATATTTCTACTATTTAAAATAAAAAAAATAAATTAACAACTATTTAAATGTTATGACAAGACATCAGTTGCATAAAAAAAAAAAAAAAAAAAAAAAAAAAAAAAATAATATTAAATATTTTTGTTTCAATGAAAACAGGCATTGAATGAAAAAGTAGTGCTTTTCATACTCATTTTACTCCACCTGACCCTATGATGTCTTACATTCACGCACAGTTTTTTTTTTTAATCGGTTATAAAAAGGAAAAAAGTCGCCAAATTTTGGGGATTTTTTACTTTATACGGCAATTGTATTAAGTTATTGGTTTGGCGCGGGCTTGGATATTGCGCCAAACATCGCTGCGTGAGTGTAAAGCATCTATTCCGAGTCTTTTTGCATTTTGCGCCGATTTTTTGACATTCGGTTTCAAACTTCTAATGTAAGGCTTCGCTTCCGCAGCAGGTATGCTCGCCGAGCTTGGGGATAAGCGGCCACTTTCGGCTTTGTTTATCTGGTCGCGTTATTCCTTATTACGCGACGATTTTTTGACAATCATGAAAGAATTCCAGTTACAATGCTTTAGCAATTTTGTTCTCTACGATTTTGGAACTGTTAGAGTTTTTTTGCATTTTGCAACGATTTTTCCATATTACATTTTTTGAATTTTTTTTCAAGCACTAAAAGGGGATTAAAATGCATAAAAGAAGACTAAAGCGGACCATTTAGGAGGCCTGCAGCTTCTGAGAAAGGGTGTCCGTCCAAGCAAGGCTCTCCAAAATCTTACTCTTTCTTACTTTTACTAGAAATAATAACAATTACGAAATGCAGGATTATTTTAGTTGCTGAGTTGGAAGAAGGAAAAGTCTTCCAAAAGTACAATTGAAAATAATAATTAAACAACATTAAATTACCATAATTTGAACTTTCAATCAGCCAAGCAAGCACATGAAATTTTACAGTTTACAAAACAAACAACAACAACCACATGTTATTTGAGAAGTTGAGATGTACTTGTGTCTGCTGCTGTTAACCAAGTAAAAAATAAATATATATACATTTTTTATAAAAACTTCAATATAACACTTAAATATGACAAAAAAACTTTCTTCATTGTTTTAAATTAAATTAAAAATAAATGACTATTGAATTATAAAAACATTATAAATTTATCGATATGTAAAATTCGATTTTTCTTTCTGTTTAGCTTCTTCAGAAAGCTAGCTTGCTTCTGCTTCCAAATAAACAATTTATTTCCCAAGTCAAGATGCAAATCTATGTGGTTTTAGGGTAATTTTATATTAACAAACTAGGTTAAAATGTTTATTTTTAAACATATTTTTACATTCTTATATTTGATTGCAATAAGCATTTACATACCAATTCTAATGATTAAATATCGCAGTATCTTATATATCTTAAGCTCTGTTTATTTTATTTCTTCATTAATCTAGTTAAAAAGTAAATTCTCAGTTTGCTTGTGTGCCTTAAACCTACAACAAAGTTACCAATGTTTTTCGTATTACATAATTTTTTGGATATATATTAGTGATGCCGATTATTGAACATTGTGCGGCTGTATGCGAATTGCAAAGTAAAACAAAGATTGTAAAAAAATTGAATTAAAGACCAATTAAACTTGTTCTCTTAATTGTTTGTTTGTTTTAAACTTTTTCAGTTTGATGTATTTCTTGCAGTATTTTAAATAACTTGATGCCAATAATAAATAACACAGCATGAACTGGTTAAAACTGGTAATAGGGTAGATGTGCCAGTAATGGGCCACCTTCAAAGTTTTTGGTTTATAAAAAAATAACCAATAAAATTCAGTTTTTTATATATTTTTTCATTAGTCCCCCTTGCATGTTTTATAATCTGGGTTATTGTTGGCACTCTTAATCTAACCAATCAAAAAGCAGAAAATGTTTCACAGTTCCGCTATTTTTCAGTGAAAATCTTAA